>JAQQAF010000004.1:5557500-6147500 GCA_029747655.1 Ensete ventricosum | reverse complement strand
ATTCGCTAGCACGGCGTCCCTCTCCGCCGCGTCCATCACCCATAGCAGCACCGCCCGCTGCGCTCCAAACCAAGACCCGACAAAAACATAAGCGACAAAGGAGAGATCTTTAACGCAAGCAGAAAGCAACAGAGGTAGGTGGTGGCGACCTCGAAGTCTCGGGTGAGCTCCTTGTCGAGGGACTTGAGGAGGTCCTCGCCGTAGATCTCGGCGTAGGCGCGGCGGATCTCGCGACGGTGGGCCGCCGGGCGGTGGGCGAGGACGGAGATGATCAAGCCCTCGTTGGTGCCCCATCCTGGTCCAGGTGAAGGATCGCATCGGTGAGAACGGAATCGAAACCCTAAGCTTCTTTGTCGTGCGTGTGTGGATGGACGACGAAGAAAGGGAAACAAGGAGGAGGACGAACCTTGGAAGGCCTTGTGAAGCTGCTCGCAGTCGTCGGCGGGGGAAGGAAGGGAACCGGGAATCGTCAGCGTCGACATCTTCTCGGGGAAACGGATCGCAGAGGAAGGCGAAGGGCAGTGAGATGAATGGGGACGTATATTTAATGGCCCGAAACGCGGATCTGGTGACACGGTGGGCACATTGCCTCAGTGCGACCACTCCGCTGATTTCTCGCCACGTGTCGTAAAAACCGTCCTTTCCCGTACATCACGCGGCGACTTGGCGACGCCGGAGCGTAGCACATATTGCCGTATAGTTTTTAGGGTACGGACGGGTGGACAGGTGTGGGCCTCCCTGTCACGCGGTGACTTGTCCTAGGGAATGCATCAAGGTTCGTGAAATATTTGATGGATCTCCTTTATACGAAAGTAAGTTTAGCTGGAGTGGCCCCTAAAAATTTACTATTATTAAATATATGATATAACTTAATTCTATTAATTTTCTTGTAATTAGAACAAATAGTTTAGCTTTATAATGTTCACACTATTTATCTTAATAATTAAATTGATAGATTATAGTTTTTGTTTCATCCTCCCTAAACCATCAATATCACGCTGGTTATAGGTGCTTTGCAAACCAATTATGTGACTGATAGCACGTATGACACATAATATAATTTTTTTATATTATTATTATTGATATATTTCTCATATTATATTACCTGCTATATATATATATATATATATATATTATGATGTCCTTGGTTCTGTGCGATGAGAATCAAATCATGATAAGATCATGAGACCGATTCATCTTTAAATATAGATTCTAAATAATTTCGGTCATAGGTTACTTGAGAGGATATCGAGATAACCAAATAAACCCAAGCATCATCATTCAAAGCTAAAAAGTATATTTTATTATAAAATTTTTTAATATCAATAGTATACATATTTTTATTTCTTAAGGCAATCATAGATTTATTTTTGTACGATATTTCAATTATACAAGCATTAGATTCAAATTTAACAATATATCCTTTATCATATAATTAACTAATGCTTAGTAGATTATATTTCAAACCATCAACTAATAGTACATCTTCAATCAAAAGGTTTGATTTATTATTTATGTTTCTTTTCCCAATGATATTTCTCTTGTTATTATCTCCGAAGGTGACAACTCCTTCACTTAGGCTAGTGATTTTAGAAAAATAAGTTAGATCTCTAGTCATGTGCTTTGAGCATCCACTATCAAGGTACCATATTGTGCTCCTAATATTTTTTTGGAGACAAACCTATAAGAAAGGTTGTGTTGATTTATGTACTCATTTGATTTTAAGTCTATCATGAAAAGCTCTACCTAATTTAACTAAGGGCATTGTATTGTTTATGATTCCTTTAAGAACCCAAATCAAATATGTGAACTATACTTTCTATAAAATGAACACATATAGGCAAAATATCCTAATCTATCATAAAAATTACATTTAAGTTTAGGTGAAGAATTTAATATAGGTCTTCATAGTTGACTTTTGTTAAGTGTTACCCATAAAACTAATACCTTTGTTTATATAAACATGACCCTTATTAGCAAGGATCATGTTTAAATATTTATTTTCTATTTAAAATTTTTCTAAAGTTTATTGAAGTATGATTTTTTCTTTCTAATTTCCTATAGTGTTTCAAATTTAGTGTAATAATTGTATGATATTGATGCTTCATGCATGTTTTTTCAGAGTAATGTATGTTCCTTCTTAAGTAATTTATAAGTTTTGCTAAGCTTATTTAATTTATCAACTAATTCATGAAATATATTTAATAATTCATCAAAATTAAAAGAGTCTTTGGAAGATTTAATTACCTTACCATGGATGGCCATGAGAGTGTAGTTGATAATCTCTTCTTTGATATTGTATTCTTTTTTTGATGAGCTTGAATAAGCCCATGTTGCTGAGAAAACCTTCTTCTTTGACACTTTTTTCTTCAATTATAGAGATTCACTTTTAAAAAACCCTAGCTTCTTGCATTCAAAATATATTATATTATTATTATTTAGTTTTTATAATTTTTATTTTTTTCATAATTTTTTTGAGTTTTCTTGTTAATAGTGCAAGATCATTATCCTCGTAACTCGAGATTTTACTCGAGGAGTATTTACTGTTCTCAGTGTCAAATCCTTCATGTTCTTTCGAAGGTGTTCATCTTTAGTTCTCAATATCATTCTTGTTATTTGGAAGGAGTCATTCAAGTTCATAATGAACTTTATAGCTCATTTCATAAGTCATCAGAGATCTAATAAGTTCTTCAAGTGAAAAATTATTTAGATCTTTTGCTTCTTGAATTGTCATTACTTTAGGATCTCAACTTTTTGAAAGGGATCTCAATATCTTGTTAACAAGTTCAAAGTTAGAAAAACTTTTACCAAACACTTTTAAACCATTGATGACATACGTAAAATGGGTGTACATGTCTCCAATAGTCTTACTTGGTTTCAACAACTCATAGCTATATACTAAATGATTAATTTTAAACTATTTGACTCGACTAGTGACTTCGCATGTGATTTTGAGTGTGTATCAAATTTCATGTGCAGTGTCATATATGAAAACTCGATTAAACTCATTTTTATCAAGAGCACAAAATAAATCATTCATTGCTTTGGCATTCAAAGAGAAAGTCTTCTTTTCTAAATCATTTTATTTGTTTATTGGTTTGGAAGACTTTTTAAAATTATTTTCAATAATGTGCCATAAATCAAAATTCATACAAATCAAAATAATATGTATTCTAGTTTTTCAATAAGTGTAGTCTGTCCAATTAAACATGGGAGGACATACGATAAAATGTCCTTCGTTGATGCCAAATGAAGTCATTTATTCACTTGGATGTTAATCCAATTGAATATAATGTCGCTCTAATACCAATTATTAGGATCAAGTTGACACTAAGTGGGGGGAGGGGGTGAATTAGTGCAAGTGTTAAATAAAAAGTTGATCTTAAAAAATTTACTGAAGTAAGAATTGAAATCATAAGTGTTTTTTAGAATTCGTTGAAATCAAGATATACGAGTGATTTAAATTTAAGATAAAAAAATTATCTTGATTTAGTTAATGAATTCCAAAATAAAGAATAAGAAAAGAAGGCTCAAAATTTATAGTAGTCCAGCCAAAAGCTTGACCTACGTCCATTTTCAGAGTCATCCTTTGTTAAGGCACATCGGTATCCACTAATGATCTTCTTTCACGAGTGAAGATCAAATTTCTTACACTTCTCTCATTTTCATAGGTTCAGGAAAGAAACATTTATAAAATTTTCTCTCTTCCCTTAGACTTACTTTATACTTTGAAACACTCAAGGGAAGTTATCAAGTTCTACACAATTTTGACTAAGATTATAACCTATTTTTTATACACTTTCTTGCTATTTTTCTTATTGTCCAAGTAAGAAAACTTGGGGTATTTATAGACCCTAATTGGCTTCAAGAAATGAAGCCAAAATCCAACTAATCCTAAAAAACAAGTTACGAGCGGTACTACTATCGTTAATCGCCCGAAAGCCTGGGCGACGATGGTACTACCGCCGCTTGGGTGATACCACCATCACCTGGGCGGTACTACGGTGGCCCATCGATGGTACTACCATCAAGAATCCTGCAAAAGGTACTTTCAATACTTTTTACATATCTGACTTATACCTCTTGTTCACCCCTTTCCAAGTCAATGAAATATGCAGAACCAAGGACATCACAGTATATATATGTAATAGATAATATAATGTAAGAATATGTCAATAATAATCATAAGCAAAAAGATAACATAGCATGTCACATGTATTATCATTAACGTGATTAGCTTGCAAAACACTTGTAACCAGTTATACTAGCCTTAAACTAATAAATAAAATTTTAAGATCTTTTTCTAAATAATGGGACCCAAAAGTAACTACCATATATGAGGCAAAAAATTTGAATAGTTTCCCTCTCGAAGAACTTATAGGGTCATTGATGACCTACGAAATGACTTGTAAAGCACATGATGAGCCAGAGGAAAACCTTCCAAAGAAAGAAATAATATTACACCGAGAACAAAAGAAGACTCATCGAGCGAAAGCTCTAGCTATGAGGACAATGACATTATAGTTCTAACAAGAAGACTTAAAAAATTTATGAAAAGGAACAAAAATCATAAGAATAAAAATGAATAAAAATAGACCATGGTACTTCAAAAATGAGTGTCCACAATTGAAGAAAAAATTGTCGACTCAAAAGAAGAAGAAGACATTCAAGATAACTTGGGATGATTCAAGCGCATTACAAGATGAAGAGCACAATAAAAATAAAGTGGCAAACTACGTGCTAATGGCCCTTAATGATGAGGTACATGACTTACCTGAAGCTTCTTTTTCTTGTGATGAACTGTTTAATATTTTTTATAATTTATATGATAAATTCAAAAAGGTTAGTAAGAAATATAAATCACTAAAATGGGTCATCATTACTTACTAGTAAAGTTAAAACTTTGCATAAACCACTAACATCATGTACTCCTTGCATGTGAAGAGTTAGATGCACTAAAAAGGGAAATATGTTATTACAACAAGTCTTAGAAAAGTTTAAATTTAGAAATAAAATATTGAACATGATTCTTGTCAACCAAGGTTGTATCTATAAAAAGGAAGGAATTGGTTTTGACATTAATTCTCAACCAAAGTCAATAAAATTTGGTAAATGTCTCACACTACATATTCCTCACAAAGATAAATGTAACTTTTGTAGAAGATTTGGCCATTATGCCTACAAAAATAATTATAGCTCTCATAAATTATTTTGGGTTCATAAAAGAATAATTAATGACTTAATACCAAAGGTCAAAAGAGATAGATCTAACAATGACAAACCCAAAGTTAAATAGGCACCTAAAGTAAAACTTTTTTTTGTATGTAAATATGTCCCCAAACAAAAGTTGGGAGCAAAAAACTGGTATCTTGATAGTGGATGCTCAAAGTATATGTCCGAAGATTCATCATAATTTTTAAAGCTCACTAGTCAAGATAGAGGGTATGTCACCTTCGGAAATAATAATAAAGAAAAAAATTATTGACAAATGAAATATAGATAACAAGTCTAACCTTTTGATCGAAGAAGTCTTACTAGTAGATGGCTTAAAACACATCCTATTAAGCATTAGTCAATTATGTGATAAGGGTTATAGTATAAAATTTGAATCTAATGCTTGTATTATAGAGATACCTCATAAAAATAAATCAATGATTGCCCTAAGAACCAATAATATGTACACTATTGATCTTGATGACTTCTATGATGAAACTTATTTTTTGATTTTAAACAATGATGCATGGCTTTGGTATAGAAGATTAGATCATGCAAGCATGAAACTAATTACATAAATAACAACTAAAGAACTTGTAAGAGGCATGCCTAGAATTAAGTTTGTAAAAGATAAAGTTTGTGATACATGCCAACTAGGTAAACAAACTAAAAGTAGTTCTAAATCTAAGAATCAAGTAAGCACCTCTAAACCACTACGGTTAATACATATGGATTTATTTGGATCAATAGATACCATAAGTTTAGGAGATAGTAAATATGCTTTTGTAATCGTAGATGATTATAGTCGATTTACTTGGATATATTTTTTGGCACATAAAAGTGATTGCTTTAAATATTTTTTAAAAAATTATAAACTATTCCAAAATGAAAAAGGTTTTATGGTTTCGTCTATTTGAAGATCATGGTGGTGAATATAAAAACCATGATTTTCAAGATTTTTGTGAGTTAAATATGTATGACCATAATTTCTCTACCTCAAGAAATCCACAATAAATGAAGTTATTAAGAGAAAAAAATAAAATTTACAAGAGATGACAAGAACTATGTTAAATGAACATAACCTACCCAAATATTTTTGGGCAGAAGATGTTAACACGACAAATTATGTCATGGATAGGATTCTAGTAAAACCACTATTTTCTAAAACTTCATATGAATTGTGGAACAATATAAAATCGAATATTCCATATTTTAAAGTTTTTGGTTGTTAATATTTTATTTTAAATGAAAAAGATGTCTTATAAAAGTTTGATGTAAAATCCAATGAAGGTATATTTCTTGGTTATTTCTCAAGTTCAAAAGTTTATTGTGTCTTTAATAAAAAAACTTTAGTTATTGACGAATCCATCTATATTATTTTTAATGAGATTTTTGAATTAAAAAAAATTGATTTTGATGATGACTTTGATTTTGATATTTTAAATTTGAATGAAAATTCTCCTCTCTAATGCAACTTGGATGCATCTACTTCCAAGAAATCCTTACTCAAGGAATGGAAGTATGTAGATGTTCATCCTAAAGAGCTAATAATTGAAGATACATCAAAAGATATTCAAACTCATTCATCATTTAAAAAATTTTATGCTAATGTCACATATTTATATCAAAATGAACCAAAATACATTAACGATGCTCTAAAAGATGATTCATTAGTTTTTGCAATGCATGAGGAGTTAAATCAATTTGAGAGAAATAAGGTGTGGATGCTTATTCCTAGACCTAGTGACCATCTTATAATTGACACTAAATGAATCTCTAGAAATAAGCAAGATGAATCTGATATCATAGTTCGAAATAAGGTTAGATCAATAGCCAAAGGTTTCAACCAAGAAGAAGGTATTAATATGAAGAAACCTTTACTCTTTGCATGTGCTTCTTTTAAAAATTTTGAATTATTTCAAATGGACGTCAAAAGTGATTTTCTTAATGGTTTTATTTTCAAAGAAGTTTATGTTAAACAACCACTCGAATTTAAAAATGATCTTTTTCCAAACTAAGTTTACAAACTTTATAAGGCTCTTTATGGATTAAAACAAGTACCTAAGGCTTGAGAGACTTAGTTCTTTCCTTATTCAAAATAATTTCTCAAAAGGTAAGGTCGATGCCATATTATTTATTAAATATTTAAAAAATAATTTTTCTATTATTCAAATCTATGTTGATGATATTTTTTTAGTTCTTATAATAAATCTTTATTTGAATCATTTGTCGAAAGTATGAGCCAAGAATTTGAAATAAGTTTAATGGGTGAATTTATAATTTTCTTAGGACTACAAATTAAGCAATTGAATGGTGAAATTTTTATTTGTCAAACTAAGTATGCTTTGAATTTATTAAAATAATTTCATATGGATAGTGCTAAGGCCATTAACAAACCTATGAGTATCTTTACAAAAGTAGATATGGATAATAAAGAAAAATATTTTGATCAAAAGACCTATAAAGATATGAAAGGTTGTTTGTTATATCTAACTATAACTAGACCAGATATTATGTTTAGTGTAGGCCTATGTACAAGATTTCAGTCTAATCATAAATAATCTCATTATAAGGTAGTTAAAAGAATCTTTGGATACTTAAAAGAAATCCCAAATATAGGATTATGGTATCAAAATTTTAAAATTTTTCCTTTGATTGTTTATGCTATATCGACTTTTGAGGATGAAGAATAGATAGAAAAAGTACCTTTGGAACTTATTAGTTCTTAGGTCATGCATTTGGAACTTATTAGTTCTTAGGTCATGCACTTGTTTATTGGTCTTTCAAGAAATAAAATTCTATTATATTATCTACAGCTGATGCTAAATATATAGCAACGGGTGCATGTTGTGCATAAATTATTTAGATGAAAAATACTTTAGAAGACTATGGACTTTATTTAAAAAACATCCCCATAAAATGCAATAATACTAGTGATATTTATTTAACAAAGAATCTCATTCAACACTCTAGAACTAAATATATTAATATTAAATATCATTTTATTAGAGATAATATTAATACAAAATATCAAACTAGTAGATATTTTTACTAAACCTTTAAATGAGGAACAATTTGATTTCATTATAGAGAGATGAGCATTTTGAATCTTCGCATGAACTCTTTTTATATATACTTTTTGGATCATTATCTTAATTTCTTGATTTTCATGACTTAGTTTTTATCTTAAATCAAGATTGTTTCCTATGATTCCTTCTTCTTGCTATTTACAAAAGAAGATATTTGCTAAAAAGATTCTTGGTTTTTTAGTACTCAAGACTTATCTTTCATTTTTCATGTGATATAAATTTTTGTACAATTAAATCCTTTCCTTCTCTTTCTTGTTTCGATAATAACAAAGGGAAGAGAAAGAAATGTGATCTTGCTCATCTCAAGAAAAGCAAAAAGAAGTGAGATGTTGCACATCTCATCTTCTCATTTTTGTTGATTTAAGGGGAATAAGTAATAATGATGTAAAATTATGCTTGATGATTTGCAATCTTAACCCACTCTTGATATTATAATGACATTTATGATGTATTTCCATGTTTTGATGATTTGGAATTATGTTGATGATTTGATATAATGCATACAAAACTTGATGATTTGATATAATGCATACAAAACTTGATGATTTGATATAATGCATACAAAACTTGATGATTTGATATAATGCATACAATACTCATGATTTTATTATGATGTTATTTATATTGTATGCATATTCATTAAAATTGTTATGACTTGAATATAAAGATATTATAATTAGAAGGTTATTGAATCCAAGTTTATTTCTATATGGCATATAGATACGAGGAGTTTAGTTAAAACTCCATCATCAATTGGTTTTTCATCATAAAAAAGGGGGGAGATTATTGATTCTCGAATTTTGATGATGAAACCAATCTATGAAGTTATGATATAATATGTATTTAAGAAAAGTGATGCAGGACTATCTTCGATCATAAAAAGGTAAAACAATTGAAGCAGTAAAATCATATGGGCTGGAGTCAGAGATCGGGCATTGGGCCGAAAAAATTGAACATTACATCAAGATCAGATGTTGTGGGAGTTAATATGCCGATGGATCGAGCAATATGTCGAAGGAGACATGATGCATTGAGGGTTCGGATGAACCAATGACATGTTAGACAATACAAGATTTACACTTTGTAATAGTTTACGTTATAATCATCATACTTTAAGTCTCAATTAAGTTAGTTTTGGATATAACCATACTAACTCAATTAAGGGTCCATCGGGCCTTAATTGAGGCTGATTTGGACCTATTGGAAGGCCCATTTCAATGACCCCAAGTAAGGTTTAGCGGTGGCACCGCCCAAGCCAAGCGGTGGTACCTCCTAGATATAGTCTCCCAAACTATTAGGCGATGGTACCACCCAGGCTAGTGGTACTATCACTATAATATAGTCTCCAAGACTATCAAGCGATGGTAGTATGACCTTGGAAATCCTAAAAATTTAAATTTTTGTACCAACTTTTGAAGCCATTTGGAGCTTATAAGTACCATATTCATTCTTACTTGAGAAAGCAAGAACTGAGATAAAAAAACTCATGATTCTAAGTGTGCAAATATTATTATAATCTCTTGAGAGTTATCTTGCTCTTAAAAGTCAAGAGTTCATTCTAAGGGATGTGTGAGATTTGTAAAAGTTATCTCCTAAACCTGTGAAAAGAAGAAAGGGTTGTAAAAGTTATGATTTATTCTTATTGCTTGTTTAATCGTTTACTACTCTTACTCACATTCCAAGTATAACATAATCCCAATACGAGTTATGATCGAACAATTTTTTCAATCGATGTATTTTTTTTTTAAGTATTAATTCACCCCCTCCTCTTAGTGCTAACATGATCCTAACATACATGGTCTATGAGATATTAGATGGATGAGGGACTAAAGATACATAGTAATTACGGACTAATAGATCCAATGAATTTGATCCTTGTACCATCTAGGGACTATGACGCAGTGGTCTAGTATATCCACGGTCAATAGGTTGAGTGAATTGTTATGGGATAACAATTCACTAGGTCATAAGAAGTTGTGATGTATGTGTTGGTTACAAGTACCCTGCAAGCCAATCACATGAGTGATGGCACGTGTGACACGCTGTGTGATCTTTTTGCTTATGATTAAGATGGATTTCATATACTCTAACAAGGTTTGGAACATTATCGATGCATTATTAGAATGCTATTAAATTTCTAAATTTTTGAGTCATGCAATCTATAGTTTGGTTAGACCAATTAGAGCTAGTTAAGAGTTTATTTATTTATTATTATTTAATTAGGAGTCCAGTCTATAAGGACTATAGGTGGAAGAGTCTAAGTCTAGAAGGACTGTTGATAGAATTCTATAAATAAGGGTATAAGTTTTTTTTTTTTATCAAGGAAGAAAATATGGTCTTAGCTATTGGCAAAACCCTAGGAGGTTGATCTCCTCGAAGTGATCAAGATGGTCTGATCCCCTCGAATTGATCGTTTATCCCCTTTTTCTGTGATAGAACCCGAGGTGTTCCTATTATATGGTATCAGAGCATCGATCATCGACGTTCCCGCTGTAATTCCACTATTGATCTCTGTCGCAACTCCTCCCAGATCTTGCACCTGCCGTCATAGCAACAGCCCTCCCTATGCCACCAGCATCTTAGCAACCTTGCTCACTGTAAATTCTCATCAGCTTCACCGCAGCAATCACAAAAAAAAAAAAAAATAGGGGAAAGGATTGAAGTCTGTGCACACATGGCATTCTTGTCGCACGACACACGCCCAACAATCCCAATGTTGGGCGAGAAAATCACCTAGGAATCGAGGAAATTCGAATGTCAATATACGATTCCTACCTGACCCCTAGCCGAACGGCTTGACGACTGCCATACGCATGATGAAGCGCCTTGATAAGATCGTCCCTAGAAAATAACTAATAGGCTTTCAGTCCCGATCAATTCCTATGGGCTTTCAGTCCCGATCTGCTCCTACATGCTTTTAGTCCCGACAAGCTCTAACGGGCTTTCAGTCCCGATTAGTTCCTACAGGCTCTCAGTCCTGACCAGTTCCAACGGACTTTTAATCCCGATCAGCTTTCAACGAGCTTCCAGCCTCACCCAAGGGCTTTCAGACCCGACCAAGGGTTTTCAGTCCCGACCAGCTTCCAACGAGCTTTCAGTCTCGCCCAAGGGCTTTCTTTCAATCCCAACTAGCTTCCCGCAAGCTTTCAGTCCCGATCAGTTCCTACGGGCTCTCAATCTTGACCAGCTCCAACATGCTTTTAGTCCCGACCAGCTTCTAGCGAGCTTTTAGCCTCGCCCAAGGGCTTTCAAACCCAACCAAGGGCTTTTAGTGCCAACTAGCTTCTACAAGCTTTCAGCCTCGCTCAAGGGCTTTCTGTCCCAACAAAGGGCTTTCAATCCTGACTAGCCATGTCGACTTCAGATCGAACACTTCACACCAATGACTATTCATCGAGACTTCGCATGACTCAGAGGACAGTCCCCAGACAAGAACTCCGAATGAGAAGAATCATTTCCCTCGCCACTCTTCAAGGAACCCCGAAAAAGCTCTTCCTGGGGGGAGAGAGAATGATAGGGCTAATAATGAGCTATCCTGTCACACACCACGTGTTCAGCCTACTTAACATGGACGAAACCAACCTGGAACAGGTATGGTCGACCTGGCACAAGAATAGCCGACTTGGCATAGGCATGGCTAGCCAAGTGCAGGTACGATTGATATGCCGCAATAGTAATACGAACCCCACACACGGCATCATCAGGTACTGGTGCAGGCTCGACAAGAGCTTTGGGACCATGTGGGGTCGTATGACAGCGCGACAAAGGACGCTTGCAACATCAAATGCCATAGTACGACCAGCCACGGTGGACGCTCGCAGCATTAAACGCCCCAGCAAGGGAGGCCATAAATGTTAAAGGCCGAAGTACGACTGGCCGTCGGCAAAGAGGTATAAAGGTCACCCCTGGGAAAAGCACGGGGTATCCGACTCTCTCTCTCTCTCTCTCTCTCTCGCTCTCTTGCAATAGAAAAAAATACATTCGGGATCCAGAGGGACCCGATCCGACTCCTATTAAAAGTGCTAATTTAGTCATTGAAGAAATCTGGTCAGGCTCACACTCCCCGACTTGGGCCTTTTGTAAGTCCCACTGAAACCAACACGACGACCCAGCAACCACTTCCAGTTCTCCTAAACTTGAAAACCAGCTGAATAAATCATGTGTGTGCAGATTGAATCGCTGACATGTCGATCGTGACTTAAGTTCCAACACCATCACCTGTCTGAATCAACTCATTAATGCGTTAAGTGTTCCGTTGCGTTGATTCAGACGAGATAACAGATGTTAATTTTATGGTAATTTTCCTGTGTAAACTCTTTACATCTGCACGTGGAATAATATGTGCAGTAAATGCGTCGACGAACTAATAGGTTGTGTTGTTGTTGGGCTCATAAATCCCAAGAATTAATTGCCAGCAGCTGTCGAGAGGCTATAAGCTACGTAGTTCCCATATGGACCGAACGCGTGTTCTCGATGACGCGGTCGCGGTGAGAGTCCACAGCCACCCTCCTTCTTCTTCCTCCTCCTCTCCTTGAGCGCCGGTGCCGGCTACAGCTGCGTTCAGGACGTGCGAGATGAGCCTGGACGCGGCGCTGCAGAGGGGCATGGTGGTGCTCGTGGCAGCGGTGGTCGTCGTCGGGGTCTGCACCTTCTCCCTGGAGAAGATGCTCGCCACTTACGCCGTCGGGATCGTGGGGATCGCCGGGATCCTCTTGCCGGACTGGGAATTCTTTCATCAGGACTTCCCGCAGTGGTTCGCGTTCATGCGTGCTCGTAGAGCCACCGCCGTTGCCGCTGACGCCTGTGGCTCTCCCGCAAGCTGGAGGTTCGTTCTTCTTGTGATCGATTATACTTAATTCTCACCTCAAAATTTCCAACTTGGATCATCTTTAGGTCGAGGACTAGTCTTGGAAATATATTAAATCCTTCTATCTATTAAAAATCTACATCTACATCGTGGGGTTAGAGTTCGAATTTTTATATTATCTATCAGAAAATTTTATCTAGTAATCATTCTTTATTCTGGCTTGAATTATATATTTATATAACAATCACTATGTCAATTAATTAAGATTTTTATTGGTTTATAGAAGCGCTCTTACATGTTGTTAGTGCTATCTCTGGTTCTTTTAACTGTTTTATTCTATGCAGATTTCGATTGTATCCTCTGAGCTCGGCATTAATCACCCTCATCTATGGCTTTGGTCTCTACCAATGGTGGATGTTCGTCTCAAACTAGACCGAGTTATGACTAAGATACTCTGTAACCACTCATCAAGAAGACGCAAGCATCTCAACTATGTTCCCCCCTCTTAAAAGAAAAATAATTCTATCTTGAAAGAGATATTTTTAATGATTAAAGCACCATATGTCAGTCAATTACATGTTATGCCATATTTGAAGGTAGATTATTGTTGTTCGATACTTAAAAGGGGTTATGGGTCAATCCGAGTCCAATATCCGAAGCCTTGGTGTCAAGGATGAGATACTTTAAAAATATCTTTTATAGAGAGTATATACCGAAGGCGTGCATGATAAATACTTCTCTAATACTTAACAAATGGATTAAAGGATTTAAGTAAAAAAATATAATGGATACTAAATTAATCTGAGTCAACTATGATTAACCCAAGAAACATAGTGCGATTTCCTATAGTGAGATAACAAACGAGAGTAATTGGCCATTAATATATATTTCTGTCACACGGGATGGTAAAGCAATATCTGATCGTGAAGACGTCTAATGAACCATTATATTTTATAATTATAGCCCACATAGCTCATATTAATGAAGCGAGGAGTTTCATCGACTTATAAAAGTAATTATATGTTGAAATGATAACAACTTAGTCTTAATATAGACATGATTGCTCGATTTTGATATCGATAGATGGTCCACAATATTTTCTTAAAGTAAGTGATACTAGGTAGTATTGGTTGCGACATAGTTTGGCATCTTGCTACTATATTTCTCCTACAAATTCTCATAATAAATATCAGATCAGTATTTAAAATCTTTATACACACACACACACACATATATATATATATATATAACACATTTTGTATTGCTAAAAACAGAACACATGCTCCACATTATATATTTAGACATTTCCAGAGAAAATAGCACTTAATTTAGATTAGTATTTATTCGTGCATCGTTTCTCTCGATCATTATATATTTACTTGAAAAGGAAAATATAAAGCAACCTCGTGAGCCAATGCGATGACAGCAAACTCTTGGCTCAGCCAATCACAACGCAGGTAGTTGAACGGGTGAATCATAAATGGTAAGTGAAATGTTGCTCTCACAACAGACCAGTTGCTGTCGACATCCCCGCTCCGCTCGGCGATGACAGGGTACAGGGATCCTCCAATCACAGTGATCGAGCACACTGCCTCGGCTGAGGACGTCATGCTCTTCGTCATTCTTGGAATGTGAATTCCTGGCCCCTGGCTTCGACGAGGCAGGGGAGCCACGTTGGCAGCAAACGGTCATAAAAGCTCCAACTGAACCGATTAAAGGCCCAACGGCCCCCGAGCCGACAGGGGGTCCACCGCAGCCGACGGGATGCCGCGGTGCCCCAGCTTCACCGTCTTCCGGGACCGGTGTCACCGCCGCGCCTTCCTCGCCGCCGGCCTCCGTCCCTCGGTCACAGCCCTCGCGGACGGCGCCACGGTCCATTGTTGGGTCCCCGCCCGCCCGGACCCCTCTCGTCCCCCGCTCCTCCTCCTCCACGGCTTCGGCGCCACCGCCATTTGGCAGTGGTCCGCACACCTACGCCCCCTCCTCCGAGCCGGATTCGACCTCTACGTCCCCGATCTTCTCTTCTTCGGCGTCTCCGCCGCGCCCGGTCCCGACAGGTCCGAATCATACCAGGCCCAATGCATCATGGCCGCCATGGAGGCAGCCGGCGTTCGGCGATTCGGCCTCGTGGGGGTGAGCTACGGCGGGTTCGTGGCTTATCGGATGGCAGCGATGTACCCGACGGCGGTGGAACGGGTGGTGCTCTGCTGCGCTGGCGTGTGCCTCGAGGAACGCGACCTCGCGGCGGGGCTCTTCGTCGTGTCGGACTTGCGGGAGGCGATAGAGATCCTGCTGCCCCAGCGGCCAGAAAAACTCCGGCAACTCGTCCGATTGTCCTTCGTCCGGCCGCCGCCCGTGATGCCGTCCTGCTTCCTCCGGGATTACATACAGGTGGGTAGTGCGGTAACAAATGTCTCTGCATTCTCTGGAATAACTTCAAGACATCGTTTGATTTCTTGAGAAGTAGAAGACAAAAATTTGGCTTCATGACCTCAAAATTTGGCTGCATCCATGAACTCTTTAATGTATCCACGTACTGGAGATTAATTTATGTCTGAAAACATTGATTTAAATGACATTAGATTCTAACCTATGACAGAATTGGGACCAAAAAATGAAGAACACAAACCTTGAGAACATTTTGTTGGGATGAACTGAAGTTATAATGATTGTGCAGCTTAGCATTGTTGGGATACCTATTTGTTAGGATGAACAAACTTAGCATTGTTCATTATTCTTCTTATAGATCTCGGACACTTCTTCCTAAGAATTCATTTGAACAATGTAGTTAATTATATAGACTTACTTTGATGGCTTGGCTTTGTCTCCTCTGGCAGGTGATGTGCAAAGATTATGTGAAAGAGAAAACAGAGTTGATCCATGCCCTAATCAGTGAAAGGAAACATTCGGACCTTCCAAAGATAAACCAGGTGATTCTAATATCTCATGTCATTAATATCTTCATTTGATTGCCAAGTTTCTTATTTTCTTTAACATATTCCACAAGAATGCTATTTAGAAGGGTAAAACTATCTGCAACTTGGGTTAATGGAATGTGTCAAAGAAAAGTCGTCACTGTGAAAAGAGTACCCTTTTTTTTTATCACATTAAGGTTTTTGTCCTAAAGTCATTTGCTTCTCTGTGCAGCCAACCTTGATATTTTGGGGCGAGCAAGATCAGATTTTTCCACTAGAATTGGGTCACAGATTACAGAGGTCTGTAAATTGTAGAATGAGTTAAGTTCGTTTCCCTAAACATTTCATTTGACTATAATCTAAAATCTGCAGGCATTTAGGGGATAACTCTCAATTGGCAGTCATCAGCGATGCTGGGCATGCCGTGAATCTTGAGAAGTCTAAAGAGCTTTGTCAGCATATAATTGCATTCTTTCTTGATTCTCCCCATGAAAGTTACAACGGCCAGGAGGTACCATCACCTAACTCTCAGAAAAACATAAATTCAATCAGGATTAGTAAGTATGACAAAAGAATTTGCAAATTTGAGGCTTGAAATTTATTATCCAAAATCTTTTCTGCTGCTTTAAGATTAAAAATAATGAACATGTCTGACAATTGAGAATGCTTTTTGGTGTAAATTGTTCTACAGTGACAAGAACATTGACCTTAAAACTTTAATATAAAATGACATGAGTGAATTGAGTTTTCCAATAATTCTTGTTTGAGAAGTTGTTCATTCCATATTTTTGCAAGACTTGCAATCATGAAGTCCAGTGGAGAATATATATATACACATATATATATATATACACATATATATATATATACATATATATATATATGTATATATATATATACTTTGCTGGTTTGATTTTAAACTTACAGTGCTTCCTAAAAAGTCATGGATACAATCTAGTCAATAATGCAAGAAAATTACTTATTCTACTTTGCTGAATTGTGAAGAGTGATCATATGGTAAGTAGGAGTCCTACCATCGTATTACACACTCTGCAAACTGTTTTTATTTCATTATCCATTGGTGTGTTTTATGTTAGATTTTTTATTACTAAGTGTTAATAACCAAAATATAGAAAGTTGTCTCGTTTCCTCGATAGTTTCTATGGCTGACTTGGTTAACCTTCCAATTCGTCAAAAATTGTGGTAGACAAAGATACCTGCCAGGGAGTAGATCCGACAAATTATCAGACTAGACGGGTAAAACCTAGAACTAGCTAAGTGTTGCATAGAAAGTAATAGAGAAAAAAAGTAAGAGTATGAAGAGAAGGTGATGATGGAGAAGAGGAAGATGAAATAACAAGTAGAACATATGTCAACTAGGCATCCTGATTAAACAAATAATTCTAATTAGAACCACACAATTCTGTGTTTTCTTTCAGACATGTGCGGGACAAGGAATTTGTTGTGAGAAAAAAAAAAACTAGCCTGCTAGTGTTTTTGATGTAACCTAATCGGGATTGATAAATAAGATAGAATTCTGAAATCTAATTCTTGTTTTTTTTCCTACTCAGCTGTCTCTCCTGTTGAGCTTAAATTTGGTAATCAAAATAAATATTTTATTTAAAGTCATTGGCACGAGCTGTGTACATGATGCACAGCATTGCTTTAGATGGCCACATCTTGCCTTTTGGATGTGACACACATCCATTAATTGTTAGAAGACCAGTAGGGTGACATCTATGCAAGAATGGAATGTCCTAATTTTATAACTCCCTTTCACCAGATTAAATGGTGAACAAGACGCACAGACATGAACTCAAACTTGATACTCATCAAATGTGCAACAGTGTGTACAAACCACTAGGATGTCTCAACAGAGACAAAAGCCTTAATCTGAATTATGCAGCTTAGTTTCCTTCTCTTGAGTGGATCGAAGTTGATACATATGTGAATTACTTTGGCATCCAAGATTTTATGAACCAACACTTATTGTTGCACACTTGTATCACTAAATATCACAATTGTCTCCTAACCTATCTATGCTTTCAAGGTTGCAATTTGTCAAACAAATGGATGTATCTGTAGTTTTTCATACATATATAATTTTATTGGTCCTGTATGAAGAAAACAAGCCCGTAAACGAGTATACGTTTATCGAAATTTCTGAGAATGCATTTTGATTGAAACACTCATCTTCCGTTTGTTCCTAAATTTTCCAGTTCCATTGCAGGTGTAGCACCAAGAAATACATGGTTTCCTTTGTCAACAACTTACTGTCCGCGAGCATCCAAGAAAGATTCAGAAAACAAAAAGTTCCCCCGCATATATCCAAATCATTTGTGTTAATAGTTATTTGTGCAAGTTGGTTTGCTGATTGTGAAACCAAGAGCTTCCATTTCTTTTCCAAAGGCCTCTTCCCAACTGATTGTACAATTCAATTGATTCCTTGTATTTTTGAGTCGCACATCCAATTGTATCCCATTACATGTCTTCATGAGTTCATTATATATATGGTTTCCTCTTTGATATGAACATCTTCATATACTTGTAGACGGATGAATCTTAACCAAAATCCTTGAAGTCTTCAGCTATTAAACCTTTTTGGGCTTTTGTCGTTGATGAATGCTTGTGTAAAAGGTTGCCGCAATATTGTAGAGATGCATCAGATATAGGTCTAACCATGCTAGAGTTTCTTTCAAATATGGTTTTATGTGTGGAAAATAAATATGAAATTGCATCAGAAGCACATGGATAAGAGAAACTAAATGTTTGTTGCAATATTTTAGGGATGCATCGTATAAGGTCTAACCATGCCAGTGTTTAATATATGAATTATGTGCGGAATACAAATACGAAATTGGATCAAACCTCAAAAGGATTGTAGCAAATATGAATAAGAAATTAAAGTTCAGTAAATATGAACAGAAAATTAAGATAACAGCTGTTGTGTTCCTTTCGCCCCGTGTGTGCAAGGACATTTGTGCGGCTTTGGGGGACTAATCTGAGTGGTGTGCTGACTCGGGAGGGGGCCTCCCTGACAGTCCTAGGCTTGTCGACCTACTGATCCCTAAGTTTGACTCCTCTCGCGTCTTACACTAAGGCTTTAGTCGAAGGTGTGGATGCCTCGACTCGACCCCTCGTATGATCAAGTTAGTAATAAGAAGTTAAGTATTGGAGGTGTAATTTTTTTTTTCTGAGTTGGAATCCCCCCCCCCCCCCCCGCCCCCCCACTATCTTACCTAGGTATCTTTTATCCTCCCCCCTTGGAGAGAGGCTCGTACGAGATTGTTTAATGTGTACAGGGCGTCGATTCGGAATCGTACGAGGTTATTTAATGCGTGTGGGCACTAGTTAAGAGTCATACACCATCATGCTCCTCGAGGCGAGGAGCGAACCATCGATTTATCTCGCTGACGTTGGCCTGAGGTCCTCGAGCGATGGACAAAGAGCAGACCATCGATCTGTTTGCTTATGTCGACCTAGGGTCCTCAAACAGTACCAGGTTAGTGCTCCTTCCTGAGACTTAGGCCTGAGCTAAGTCGAATGCGTTTAGTCGGCTTCTGCCGAGATTGACATGGAAATCCAGGTCAAAATTATGCCCTATCAACAACAAATAATAAAAACAATGAAATGAATAAAACGAATATACATACAAGATTAAGGCAGAAGGCCATGATATAAAATCTTAGAAAGCTTGTGTTTAGTCAAGATGATTAAAAAAAATCAGATAATAGCAAGTATTATCTGATAAATGAAAACGTTAAAAGTATAGATGATAAGGATATTTTGATATGTAGATAATCCAGCCGTGCATTCCTCATCTTTGGTAGCTAGATATGTGGATCTGGAGTCGAGCTCATGGCAGCATCAACTCTTTATCAAAGGCTATCTATCAGACCTTCATACGTAACCGTTAACTTGACAATTCATCACTTGGTTCCAACGGAAAATAATAAAAAAAATGATAGAGTTAAAGTGGAGAATACAAACATACTAGCAAATAATAAATAATAAATGAAAAAAATTGAAGTGGAGAATACAAACAAAGAGGGGGACAAGTTGAGAAAGAAATATATTATTATCTTTGGTATTCTCGATTGGCGACACATTAATGTTACCTTTTCCTGAGATAATTATCACATGGTTGAAATTTTCAAAGTATTGCAGTCATTAGAAAAGATGGCAAAGGGACGGCCACCGATAAAAGATGATGAGGCTAAGATTTCTTCTTTTCTTCTGCTGATAAGATACGCCCTGCTTTCCTCACAGAACCAAAGCATTGAGAGAGAGAGAGGGAGAGAGAGGGATTGCATGTCGACGAGAAAGCCTCATGCAGTGTGCATCCCTTACCCGGCGCAAGGCCACGTAACACCTATGATGATGCTCGCCAAGCTCCTCCACTCCCATGGCTTCCACATAACCTTCGTCAACACCCAGTACAACCACAGACGCCTCCTTCGTTCCAAAGCCCTCTCCTCCGCCGACGGCCTTCCCGATTTCCGCTTCGAGTCCATCCCCGACGGCCTCCCTCCCTCCGACGAGGACGCGACGCAGGACATCCCCTCGCTGTGTGAATCAATCCAGAACAACGCTCTCCCCCCCTTCGTCGACCTCCTCAGGCAGCTCAACGAAGGTTCTCCGCCGGTGTCGTGCGTCGTGTCCGACGGAGTCATGAGCTTCACCCTCGACGCCGCCAAGGAGCTCAGCATCCCCGAGGTGATCTTTTGGACCACCAGCGCCTGTGGCTTCATGGCCTATCTCCATTACAAACATCTCCTCGAAAGAGGTCTCACGCCTCTCAAAGGTGCCTAAAACAACCTCCCTTCTTCCACTCCAAAGCAGTCAATATCGCTTACTTCATGTGTACTGCATCCACAGATGAGAGTGATCTCACGAATGGATACCTCGACATGGCGGTGGAGTGGATTCCAGGATTGAAGAACATGAGGCTGAAGGATCTGCCCACCTTCATTCGCACGACGGATCCCGACGACATCTTGCTCAACTACTGCAACCGTGAGGCCCAAAGAGCCTCCATGGCCAAGGCGGTCATCATGAACACCTTCGACGAACTGGAGCAGCCGGTCCTGGAAGCCATGGCGGCGATGCTCCCGCCGATCTACACCGTCGGTCCTCTCACTTTGCTTTCTCGCCGATCTCCCAACAGCCCGCTGACGTCGGTCCGCTCGAATCTGTGGAAGGAAGAAAGCGGGTGCTTGGCGTGGCTCCACGGCAGGGCACCGGCGTCGGTCGTGTACGTCAACTTCGGCAGCATTACGGTGATGACCAACACACAGCTGGTAGAGTTCGCATGGGGTCTGGCGAACTGCAAGTACGAGTTCTTGTGGGTGATACGGCCGGATCTGGTGAAGGGGGACGCTGCCGTGCTGCCGGAGGAGTTCCTGGAGGAGGTGAAGGGCAGGGGGCTGTTGGCGAGCTGGTGCCCGCAGGAGGCGGTTCTGTCGCACGCCTCCGTCGGCAGCTTCCTCACCCACAGCGGGTGGAACTCGACGATCGAGAGCATAAGCAACGGGGTGGCGATGCTGTCGTGGCCATTCTTCGCGGAGCAGCAGACCAACTGCCGGTACGCGTGCACCGAGTGGGGTGTTGGAATGGAGATCGACAACGACGTGAAGAGGGAAGAGGTGGAAGGCTTGATAAGAGAGTTGATGGGAGGGGAGAAGGGGAAGGAGATGAGGAAGAAGGCAGCGGAGTGGAAGGAGAGAGCCGTGAGGGCAACACAACCGGGCGGGTCCTCCTGCTTGAACTTGGACAGGTTGGTCAACGAGGTGCTGCTGCTTTGAATGCACGTAATTTACTGCTTTTGTTGGGGCTGTATCAGATCATGCCATCTATACTTAGAAGTTTTCAGATATGCTATCGAATCTAATTATCCTATTCAATGCCTTTTATTTTTTTTCTTCCGGATACATAATCGACGGACCTTCGGATATCAAATCAAATGTTCCTCTTCGATATCATTAGCTTTCAGATAAAATAATGGGCTTTGATGATGACGCACACAAGAGGTTCTACTGTTGTTGTTATGACCAAGTATGAAGTCAGGAGTAGAGCATTAGTAGTGAGGTTGATGGGGTAGCAAAGACACAGCAACACCTCTTGTGTGCGTCATCATCAAAGTCCATTCATTATTCAGATGATACTTTGATGATGGCCGGGCGAGAGTGCAAGAGAAATCATTCAGTGTATTGGCAAAGATACAGCAACCACCTTATAATAATAATAATATATACATACATAAGATCACGACACCTTTTTTCTTGGACAAAAGGACACAAATGTCGATTTATATATTGCTGCGTGTGATGATGGGCTGAACCATGTATACTGAAGGAGAGTGCTAAAGGTAGGAATCAATAAATTATCTCATCTTCCATCTACCATTTATATGCTATGCGTAATCTGCCACTAGGTTTTATTATTTAAACATAATAAATAATAAATGAAAGAATCAAGAGAAATGGATCATTCATTACATAATTCATTTTATTATTATTATTATTATTAAGTTTTCATGCTCATCTCCCGTGGGCATGGATGGGACGGGATGTGAAAGTAGTGATCGGGATGATCGGAAACGAGTTGGAGAGTCGACTAAGTTTTATGGATCAACAACAACAAATCTTATGGTAAGGAGGGAGTTGGCAGTGCTGAAAGTGAAAACGTTGGACCTCTCTCTTCCACGAAGAAAAGATAACATACGCAGATTTCTGCCCCCCCAGAAAGTCCATCCAACTGTTCGATGTGTTACGTCAAAAAAAGAAAAAAAAAAAAGAAGGGAAGGCACTAACTAGCAGCGAGGTAGCCGAGGGAATCAATGACGCATGGGGTGAGGTTGGAGAACACACAACAACAGAGGGGACGAATTGTTCTCTTTGTTTATTCCAACAGCAGTGGAAGATAACATACGCAACTTTTGTGCTCGAGGCACAAGACTTATGACGAATTCTTAGCAATCCGACGTGACCCGATTGACGTCGACTACGACTGTGGGGGCTCTCACACCTTTCGTTCATCGGAATTTGGAACATCCATCAATCTTTCTCAGTCAAAGAGAGAGACGTGGGTGCAGCCGTCCTCGGAAGAAAAGGGTGTGGCGAAGAGTCTGACATGGATAGCTGCTGCAGTGGATCAAAAGGGAGACAACTTCGTCTATTTTATTTTTGAAATTTTTTTATTAACATCTCTTTTTTCAAAAAAACACTAATAGAACATTATTTTTTTTCAAAATAATAATATTACCCTTGCTTTTTTATTGATAATCATCTCGTCACCCTTATAAATCTTTTACCTTTTGCCTATGGTAGATCTCTATGCCAATGTCAAACACTAAGGATGATAGAGATGATGGGTGGAGGGGCTCACAGGTCACCTTCAACGACGATTGAGAAAGTGAGGCACATGCGTGGAAACGACTAGCAAGAAAGGATGTGACAACAACAACATAGACGATCAATCATAATGATTGCAAGGGCAATGAGGTAAAGGCCATCGCAAACAAGGACAACGACGATGAGAATGCATGGATCATCATGATAGCAACCAAGAGTGAAGCAATGACATATATGACTAGTGCGACAGAGACAATAGTAAGATCATCTTTTTACAAAAATAAAAAGAGAGCAACAAAATTTTTGAAAATAAAAAAGAATTTCTCAAAACTATTTTTTTTATAGAATTTATCCTATAAATAATATCTTTAAATTTAAATTTAATACATTAAATTTTTACCTATATGTGCCTTTAATCGTTCTATGTTAACAATGAAATTGTCCATTACTTTGAATCTCTAATTTACATTAGTAAACCTTAGAAACACATTATGATTCCAAAGAAATAAAAATATTTTAAAATATTTATATTCCTGCCCAGTTTCTTAACTCAAACAATCTAATATCTTCAGCATTTAAAACGTTTTAACTTGATTATTTAGGATGGACGTTGATGTAGGTAGAGCAACAACGGATTTTTTTTTTCTGATAATAAAGAATTAAAAAGATATAAAGAAAATAATAATAAAGACAAGATAATACAAAAAAAAAAAATTAACAACCAACTTCGCTCTTATTCAAAAAGCAAACTTTCAAAATGAAGATATCGAAAACAATAATGACCAAGGGAACTAAGGATGCATTATAACATTCTAGCCTTCAAAGACAAAATAAAATAAAAAATAAAAAAATTATAATTACATCAAATCAATTTTTTTTCTCCAAAAATAATATTATTTTTGACTTAATTTAATAATAACTTTTGTAATTATATATTATTTTAAACTAATTAAATTTATTTAATAAGGGGCAAACTAAAATGGCATGTCCAGCAGATAATAAGACACAGCGTGATTAACCAAAAAGGCCCCATGCTTACTCAAATTGCTGCTATTAAATTAATTGAAGTGTACATGAGAGGACCTAAACAAAATTACAAACTATACTCACCACAATATGCCAAAGCAATAATTTTAAAAGCTCACACCTGTGGCTGCTAAATAAGAGGGCGAAATAACAGAAATCTAATTATACCAAGTTCGACAGGAGTAAGAAAAATACAAGATACCATGTTGACATAAATCGACATTAGAAAAAACTTAACATGATATCCCAGTGATCACTCATTGTGAAAGCCTCCGTTTCCATGATATATACATGAAACTTCTTGATGATGATTCCAAACTTCGATAAGATTAGGCATGTTTATGTTTGCAGTTTTTATTTGAAAAAAAAAACACACGTAATAAAAACCATATGCAAATTTTTTTTCTCATTATGTTTTTTTGTTAATTATCTTAATAAATAAATAGCTTCTATGATTGAACCTCTAGACATAAAACCAAATTGATATTCAAAGATATTTGTTTCAAGTCTTATCTTACTTTTAATAATATTATCAATATCGATCCTAAGACCGGATGAAAAAGATGGAGGGTTATGTTAGGTCACTGACAACTAGTTAGTGTAAATCTGTATCAGATGTCATCAACATGAACAATGTATATCATATTGTTAAAAAATAAGTTGAAGAAAGAGAAAGGCTCATAGAAAGTAGATCTTAAATTTTTGTTCAATTAACCTCTCAACTCTCATCCTCCTCATGTGATATTGTCTAAAGAATAAGATTATAAAGTAGCTCTTTATTTTTCTTCTCCTAAAAAATATTCTTAATCTGGTTTGTGACACACTAATTTGGAAAAACAAAACCTTCCCCTCTTATGGATGATGAACAAAAGCATTTCACTATCACCACTAAGTCCATACTCCACCAACAAGTTTGAGGGGATAGAAGGAGGTGCAAGATATCAGGGTTGAAGACCATCTTTACGATAATTGCAAGCCCCTTAATAAGTGATTTATTGAGTCAATACAGTTCCAGAATCACTTAACAAGTGTTCAACATTCTTATCGGGAGATCTATAGTCTATAAACATCAATAGTGATTTGTCACCCACATATTCTTCTTAGGAAATGAAGAAGAAAATGATGATATTATCAGAAACCTTTTCCCATTAAAGTCATACTGATCCCACCCTCGATACGAACACTAAGTAAGTGCTAAAGCTGCCAGGCACATCCCAAACTACATAGCGTAGTCATTCTTCCATCCATATCATGTTTGTATGTATGTCATTCAACATCGTTTTTACCAACCTCAGCAGCCTATCAAAATTTACCATCTTTTGAACAAAAGATTAGCTTCCAGACTAGATGGATCTACATGTATTACAGGATCAAAAAGTTAAATAAAATTCATACAGGAACAAATCCCTAAGCAGAAAGAAATCATCATGTCTTTGATCATACCTAAACATAAAACTCTTGGTACCAACCAAATCATTTTTATAACCAAAAAAAAAAAACAATGTTAGTTTGCAAAATCACCATAAAGAACAATAAGAAACAAACTGCTAACAAATATGAATATTTTGCATGGCGGCCACCGCGCAATGAATGTGATCGATCACATATGGGATGAATTGGAATTGTATATAAAGCTTTACTGGGTCTTATGTCTAGTAAATTGGCTTAAAAATTTCGGGCCATGTGATTTAAGGTCCACAATTTGCAACACATTGGGACTGTGAGCTCATTGGGCCAATAAGAAAACTGGAAATTGTTCTCCAAATGTGCTAAGTGCCATGAACTCAAGGGGATAGTTCATCATACCCTGCAACAGAAGGCACCGGGCATGCTTTATAATACTGTCGATCAGACATCTAATCACCTGAAACAACAAATAAGAAGCATCAGATCACCTGAACAAAGAAGACGGCATTAAATCCCCTTCGACCTTCTTATATGGTTCCCTACAAGAGAGTACTTACTGTCTCCGCCTGATCCATCGATCACGCTTTATGACAATGTCGCCCATCTCTTTCTCGACCTTTGCCTGCATCTCACGAATTGAACCGACAAGATCTCGCGATTATGCTCGGCGTTTCGATGGATCTCATAATGGGGAGTGGCGACCGTAGAGGAAGCGACGTATGAAACTTTATGTCGTGGTCGAAAAGTCGGTACAGTTTGGTTCCACCCGTGTGCGCGAGCTTGTCCGCGTTGGTCTAGAAGAGGTTGGAAAGCTCGGGAGAGGTCGACTGGGCCTGCTCGGGAAAGCACCTCGATTGGATCTATTCGGGAGTGCACCTCGGGCTCCTCCTTCTCGGAATCTGTCGAGGGATCCTGCACGAAGGCCTCGTCGAGGTGGGGGCACCTGATGTGGCCCCTCCAACGATCAAGTCAGTGTCCCGATCGAGATGGTCTTAAGAGTTCAGCATAGAGAGAGAGCCCCCTGAGTTGTTCTCAAGGGTGGTGCTTTTATACTTACAGGCCTAGGGACAACAGTACCGAGTTCCTTAAGGTTGGTGGTATTCTTAACTGACTCGACCATACGTAGTGCACCACCGGTCACTGTCCCTGCTAGTTCTTGAGTCCTCGGTCGCAGGAACTATGTCAGGTCAACTGACACAGTGTCAAATCGGCTGCGTTGTGCCAGGTGTCGATGTGGCCTGGTGGTGCTGAGGTATTTGGGAAGGGTTGAGGTGGCCGAGGTGACGTGACTATGGAGCTTATGTGTCCGAGGTTGCTGGGTAGGCCCATTATTTACCCTATCACCCTCTCCGCCCACCCCCCCGAGGAAGTGCTCCACGGAGATACTCAAAGAGGAGCTCTATGGAGGGCTTTACTGCTACCAATCGGTGGCTCCATTGTCGGGGTCGTGCCATTCTTTGCTAGGGTCCATTTGATTGCAGATATGGTCTCAAATGTTTTTGTCTTTAGCTGGAGCTGTGGGTAGAGGAGCGAGCTGAGTTCGAGGCTTTCACATACTGATTGAGCTGGAGTCAGCGTAGGCTCGCTTATGCTGAGGCTTCTGTGAGCCAATCGGGAGTGAGTTGACGATCTAGAATCGACACAGATTGACCGAGTTGAAGTTGGTACGAGCTGGCCGAACTGAGGTCGAACTGGGGTGAAGCCGGTATGAGCTAGTTGGAAACCCGCTAGAGATGGTCGGGACTAAAAGCCCGCTGGAGTTGGTCGAGACTGAAAGCCCATTAGAGCTAGTCGGGACTGAAAATCCATTGGAGCTGGTCAGGACTGAAAGCCCGGTAGAGCTCATCGAGACTGAAAGCCCATTGGAGCTAGTCGAGCAGTGCTACTCGGCAAAATCTTTTTGACTAGCCAAGTTGCTGGTCTCAGTAAAAACTATTTGATTGGCTGAGTTACTGGTCTCGACAAAAACTATTGGACTGGCCGAGTTGTTGGTCTCGACAGAAACTGTTTGACTCATTTAGTTGCTGGTCTCAACAAAAACTATTTGATTGGTCGAATTACCGGTCTCAGCAAAAACTATTTGACAGGCCGAGTTATTGGTCTCGACAAAAAAATATTTGAATAGCCAAGTTACTAGTCTCATCAAAAACTATTTGATTGGCCAAGTTATTGGTCTCGGTAAAAACTATTTGATAGGTTGAGTTATTGGTCTCGGCAAAACCAATTTGACTAGCTGAGTTGCTGGTCTCGACAAAAAATATTTAATTGGCCGAGTTACTGCTCTCGGTAAAAACTGTTTGACTGGCCAAGTTGCTGGTCTCAGAAAAAACTACTGGCTGAGTTACTGGTCTCGACAAAAACTGTTTGACTGGTCGAGTTACTAGTCTTGGCAAGCAAAAACTAATTGATTGGCCGAGTTATTAGTCTCAGCAAAAAATGTTTGACTGGTTGAGCACTACTAATTGGGTTCTAGACTGGTCGAGCACTGCTAATCAGGTTTTGGACTGCCCGAGCATTACTGCTCGGGTTCTAGCCTATTGAGCACTGCTACTCGATTTCTAGAGTCATCGAGCAATCCTGCTCATGTTATAGACTGGTCGAGTACTGCTACTTGGGTTTTGGATTGGTCGAGTATTGTTGCTCGGCTTCTGGACTGGATGAGCACTACTGCTCGGGTTTTGGACTGGCTGAGCACAACTGCTCGGGTTATGGACTGGCCGAGCACTGCTGCTCGGGTTATGGACTGTTGGGCACTACTACTCAATTTCTAGACTACTAATCACTGCTGCTCAGTTTCTGGACTATCCTAGCACTGTTGCTCGGGTTTTGGACTGGTCGAGCACTGCTACTCGGCTTATGGACTGGCCACACACTACTGCTCGAGTTCTGGATTAGCCAAACACTACTGCTCAGGTTCTGAACTACCGAGCACTACTACCCAGTTTCTGAATTGGCCGAGCACTGTCACTCGGGTTTTTGATTGTCCGAGCACTCGGGTTATGGACTGGCCGAGCACTGCTGTTCGATTTCTAGACTATCAAGCATTGCTACTCGATTTCTAGACTGTCCGGGCATTGCTGCTCGAATTCTAGATTGGTCGAGCATTATTGCTCGAGTTCTGAACTGCTCGAGCACTGTTGCTCAATTTATGGATTGACCTAGCACTACTGCTCGGGTTCTGGACTCGCCGAGCACTATTGCTCGACTTCTGGATAGGCCGAGCACTACTGCTCGGGTTCTGGCTGGCCTGAGGCATAGCTCGGGCTCGTGACTTGCTGAGATGCATAATTCGGGCTCATGATTAGCCTGAGACGTAGCTCAGGCCCGTGACTTGCTAAGATGCATAACTCGGGCTCATGACTGGCCTGAGGCATAGCTTAGGCTTGTGAGGGGCTGAGATGCATAGCTCGGGCTCGTGAGTGGCAGAGATGCATAGTCAGGCTCATGACTTGCCCAAGACGTATCTCGGAGTCATAAGTGATCAAGGTGCATAGCTCAAGCTCGTGACTTGCCCAAGGCATAGGTCGGGCTCATGAGTGGCTGAGATGCATAACTCGAGCTCATGATTGGCCCGAGGTGTAGCTCGGGCTCGTGAGTGGTCGAGATGCATATGTCGGGCTCATGACTTACCCAAGGCATAGCTCGGGCTCATGACAGGCCGAGATGCATAACTCGAGCTAATGACTTGCCCAAAGTGTATCTCGGGCTCGTGAGTGGCCGAAATGCATAACTCGAGTTTATGACTGGCCCGAGGCATAGCTCGGGCTCATGAGGGCTGAGATGCGTAACTTGGGCTCTTGACTTACCCAAGGCATAGCTCGGGCTTGTGAATGGCCGAGATGCATAGCTCGGACTCATGAGTTGCCCAAGGCGTAGCTCGAGCTCGTAAGTGGCTGAGGTGCATAGCTCGGGCTCCTGACTTATCCAAGGCGGATCTCGAGCTTGTGAGTGGTCAAGATGCATAGCTCGGGCTCGTGACTTGCCCAAGGTATAGCTCGGGCTCGTGACTGGCAAAGATGCTTAACTCGAGCTCATAATTGACCTGAGGCGTAGCTCGGGCTCGTGAGTGGCCAAGATGCATAGCTTGGGCTAGTGACTTGCCCAAGGCATAGCTCATGCTCGTTATTGGCCGAGATGCATAACTTGGGCTCATAACTGGCTCGACGCATAGCTCGAGCTCATGAGTGGCCGAGATATATAGCTTGGGCTCGTGACTTGCCCAAGGCGTAGCTCGGGCTCATGACTGACTGAGATGTATAACTCGGGCTCATGATTGGCCCGAGGTGTAGCTCATGCTCGTGAGTGGTCGAGTTGCATAGCTCGGGCTCATGACTTTCCCAAGGCGTAGCTCGGGCTCATGAGGTCGAGGTGCATAGCTCAAGCTCATGATTGGCCCGAGGCATAGCTTGGGCTTGTGACTTGTCGTGATGCATAACTCGGGCTCATGATTGGCCCAAGGTGTAGCTCGGGCTTATGACTGGTCGAGATGCATAGCTCAGGCTCATGACTTACCTAAGGTGTAGCTTGGGCTTGTGAGTGGCTAAGGTGAATAGCTCGAGCTCATAACTAGCCCGAGGCGTAGCTCGAGCTTGGACTTACCGAGATGTATAACTCGGCCTCATGACTGGTCCAAGGCGTAGCTCGGGCTCGTAAGTGGTCGGGGTGCATAGCTCGGGGTCATGACTCACCCAAGGCATAACTCGGGCTCGTGAGTGGCCAAGATGCATAGGTCGAGCTCATGACTTGCCTAAGGCGTAACTCAAGCTCGTGAGTGGCTGAGATGCATAACTCGGGTTCATGACTGGTCGGAGGCATAACTCAGGCTCGTGAGTAGCCGAGATGCATAGATCGGGCATTGTTTAGTTGAGATGCACGACTTGGACACTGTTTGGCTGAGGTGCATGACTCAGACACTGTTTGGCTGAGGTGCACAACTCAGGCACTGTTTGACCGAGGTGCACGACTCGGGCACTGTTTGATCGAGGTTCATGACTCGAGTGCTGTTTAGCCGAGGTGCACGACTTGGGCACTGTTTAGCCGAGGTGCATGACTAGAGCACTATTTTACCACATCCGAGTTGGGCCTTGGAGGATGGTTGAATAAGCTCGACTCATCCGAACGTCAAGCTGCCAAATTGGGTTACCTAGTCTAGGAAAGCGATGATGTGATTGGTTGGGTCGAAGCCGAGGTATTCCATTCTTCACAAAGGGGAAAGGAAGCTACCCCCTCGGAGCCTAAGAGCATGTTGGGTAGTTGAGATATCCCCACTCGTTGGGGTTGTTCGACCGTGGTTGTTCTTGCAACATCAGACCTCCTTCTAGCACCAAAAATGTTGTGAAACTTTATACCGTGGCCGAGGAGTCAGCATGGCTTGGTTTCACCCGTGTGAGCAAGCTTATCCGCGTCGGTCGGGTAGAGGCTCGGAAGCTCGGGAGAGGTTGGCTGGGCCTACTCGGGAACGCACCTCGGTTGGGTATGCTCGGGAGCGCACCTCAGGCTCCTCCTTCTCGGGGTCTGCCGAGGGATCCTGTACGAAGGCCTCGTCTAGGTGGGGGTGCTCGATGTGGCCCCTCCGACGATCAAGTCGGTGCCCCGACTGAGATGATCTTAAAAGTTCGGTATAGAGAGAGAGATAGTCTGATAGAGAGCCCCCTAAGCTGTTCTCAAGGATAGTTTTTATACCTGTGGGCCTAAGGATAGTCGTACTAGGTTCCTTAAGATTGGTGACCTCCTCGACTGACTTGATCGTACGGCGCGTGTCGGTCACTGTCCCTGCTAATTCCCGAGGCCTCATTCAATATGAACTATATCAGGTCGACTGATACTATGTCAGGTCGGTCGCGTTGTGCTAGGTGCCGATGTGGCCTAGTGGTGTCGAGGTGTTTGGAAAATGTTGAGGTGGCCGAGGTGACTTGATTCTGGGCTGATGTGTCCGAGGTTACTAGATAGGCTCGTTATTTACCCTAGGCAGACATATCGACGTCGGCATCCATGTCGGACTCGCCTTCTCCAACGCGAGTATCACTCTCACCTCCTGCGGCTCCATCGTTCTTCTAACTGTGGTGCCGCCCACATGGAAACTTCCTGCGGGTTCTTAATGACAGCATAATACTGCCCGATATAGTGTTTATAACGGTATATAACTCCGTTACTTCCTCGCTGGTCGAACTAACTTGGACTCCGATAACCAGCTTAAAGTGTTTTTTTTCCCACCTGCTGAAGTCACTACCCATTCCGTACCAATCTTGAGAACCGTTGGGCTGGCCTTGTCTCCAACAGCTTCCTCCAGCAATAATGCAGGTAGCTACGACGAGTGCGTCGTCGGCGGGTAGATAAACTATTGCTCTCAACGGGACGTGTACCGCATCGCTTACCCCTTACAGACGGTGAGCGGACTCGGCGAAATGGGAACCTGCTTCTTAAACGAGACCGTTTGAGGGATCAGGTCACTCAAAGTGTTTGCACTTGCGCTCTCCTCTGCCGACGGAACAGAAGAGGCCCGTCGAGCGCGGTGTCGGTAGTGGTGGCGGAGCAGCGGCGGGAATGACGGTCGGGAGCGACAAGATCGACTACGTATTCAAGGTGGTGCTGATCGGGGACTCGGCGGTGGGGAAGTCGCAGATCCTGGCGCGGTTCGCGCGCAACGAGTTCAGCCTCGACTCCAAGGCTACCATCGGGGTGGAGTTCCAGACGCGGACCCTCGTCATCCAGCACAAGAGCGTCAAGGCCCAGATCTGGGACACCGCCGGCCAAGAGAGGTACCACCCTGTGTCCCCCGCACTAAGCCCTGGTAGCTCCCTTGGAAAAGAAGATCTATGAGTTTGCCGTGCAAATCCGATTGGTTCTGGTGCTTTGATCTTGGTGATTTTGCTTCAGATGGTTCAATTCTTGTTGGGTCCTAGTGATTTCGCTTGATGTTTATGCAGCTCATTAGAAGGACTATCTGGTCATTTAGATTCTTTCTTCTATGCTATTAGAACCGTCTGGATCTGACACTGTTGATTTGGGCCTGACGCAGTCTTTGAGTTCTTAAATTCGAGTTGACTGCCCTCTATTGATCCGAGTTAAGCTACGTGTTGTGGTGGCGGTGGAAATGAATGCGTTTATTGCAATTGATTTGAGGTCATAGCTGCACTTTTTGTGGTCTTTTGCGGTGTTAATCTTGGAAGTGGTCATGCTTCGAACAAGGCAGGCGTATGGTTGCAGTTTTAGATCTCAGTACTTCTTTAGTGGACGAGTAAATGGTTAAAGATCTCATTACTTTATTCATCCTATACAATCTTGTTTGACGCATTCTGATTGGAATTTGATAACTCTACTGGTAATTTACTGTTCAAATTTTTTAGCTTCTGCTTGTAACTTTTGTTCTGGCATTGCCTAGGGTGGGTTAACATCTAGTGAGTTTAAGCACATTTTTCTGGAAACAGTGGATTTTTGAAGGAGTTTGAGACTGGCCACGAAAAAATGTTGGATGGAAGAGGGATTGAGCTACAGATTGCATGATTTGCATACATAGAAATGTCTCCTTGTACTATATTTTTCTTGTTCTTCAAATTCTAAGAATATATAACTTACCGACATCTTCGATTTTGTCCCTTTGGATCTAATCTAAGCTGCAACTGGTGGCTTTATATGTTGGATGTTGATTGTTGGTATCCAACCCTTTTCATAGTAACATGTGTTTTAAGAACTAGATATTAAGACGCATTCTTGTTAAAACTTAGTAATCATATATTCGGATGTTATATTTTAACCTTTTTTTATGATGTTAAGCTATGGATCAAATTTGAAATAGTAATAGTTCTTTTATAATTTTGAAAATATCTGCTGTAATTGAGAATTGAACACTATGAATCATCAAAATTTTTGCATTCCAAGTGATCTCAGATCAACAAGCTGGCCTCATTTTGATGCAGCCATAAGTCTTAAGGTGACATAATAAAAATTGCCATTAGTTCATATTAGAGAAATAAACGACTAACTGAAGCGATCTCTTTGGCTGCAAGACACACAAGTTCATATCAGATTTATAATGTTCCAAATAAAACTTGAATTTCTTGTGGTCAAATTATGAAGAAATGTAAATAATTTCTTGTCATTTTATGGAGTTTGAAGTATGTTCGCATATCAGTTGGATATGTACTGCTAGTACATGGTAGTGATGGTTAAAATGTTCCTGTCGAAATAGACATCTTTGAAGTTCTTGATAATATCTTAAAAGCTTGTTTGATCATTGACTGCTTGCCTCACGATAAATCACCTTATGCTGCATAGGGAGGTACATGTTTCATTCAGCATAATGAGGACTCTTTATGTTTTGTTATGTCTTATGTGTGATGCTCATATTAACACACATTAATCTCATTATAAGTTAGTGTTATTCGTTCTTTCTGTCCTACTTTATCTGCGCTAACGTTTGCAACCTTGCTTGCTGCATCTGCTATTTGTGTGATTCTTGAAATATTTTCGCTTATCACCAGATGATCTCATGTTGTTTGTGTTTCCAATCTGATGAACTTTTGCGGATGATATTTACGAGTACAGGTACAGAGCCGTCACCAGTGCATACTATAGAGGTGCAGTTGGGGCGTTAATGGTTTACGATATCACGAGACGTCAAAGCTTCGACCACATTTCTCGGTGGCTCGAGGAGCTGCGGAACCACGCCGACAGGAACATTGTGATCATGTTGGTCGGCAACAAGACCGATCTTGAGGACCAGAGAGCAGTGACCACCGAAGATGCCCGCGAATTTGCTCAAAAGGAAAACCTATTCTTCCTGGAAACGTCTGCACTGGAGGCCACCAATGTGGAGAACGCGTTCCAAACAGTGCTCACCGAGATCTTCAACATTGTCAACAAGAAGAACCTGACTTCTGATCCCCATAGCAATAACAGTGCACCGGCACTGCCTGCAAAGAAGGTCATCATCCCTGGCCCAGCTCAGGAGATACCAAAGAGTAAGACATGCTGTCAGACTTCCTAAGCCTTTGCTCTCCTTTCGGTCTGGAGTCATTTGAGCCGTGTCACGGTAATAACAATGTTTCTTTTATTGGCAAAATATTTCGCAGGGGAACACAGCTTTCCTTTAAACTTTGAAGTGTCAATTCGATCTATGTCATCTAAAAATTGTTTTGTAGGGGAACAGCTTTTTTAAACCGAGATCTTCAACATTGTCAACAAGGCAGATGATAAAAGAAATATTTCAAGGCCACAAAACAATAGACACTGTCACGGCAAATAAATTCTTAGGTCCAATATCCAAAATTGCAACAATCATCGGGGGAATTGTCCGAGAAAAATCTAACTAAATCAAAGAAATTAAGCAATCAGTCTGTCGTCTAAACCAGTATGAAACAGATGATGAACTGAACTTAAGCAATCAGTCTGTAGCGACAAAATATGATTTAAGCAGCAACAGATGGCTTCGAGGAAGCGGAAAGCTTAGACCTCCTCTTGGCCACGCTCTCACTCCGCCGCTCCCTCTGCTCCTTGAGTCTGGTAGCAAGTAGCTTCTGGTACTCGGCTGCTTCCGACTTGGCCTTTGCAATTCTCTTCTTCTTCTCTGCAATCCTTGAGCGCTTCCTCTGCAAGGTTAATGGAGTCACAAGTCTCTGAATCTTGGGTGCCTTGCTGCACTTTTTGCCTGCAAGCAGTATCAGAAACCTGAATTGGAAATGTCCTAACAACAAAACATCCACATAGAGGCTGGGATATTAAACTGCACCTGATTTTGTTGTGAAGGTTCGGCGGTATGTGTTGACATACTTGCGAACATCATCCTCCTTGGAAAGGTTGAATAGCTTGCGGATTTTGGAGGCTCTCTTTGGCCCCCTCATCCTAGGCTTCTCAATGTCGGTCAGGCCTGGAAGATCATTCTCACCCTTCTTAACAATAACCAAGTTCAAGACCGAGAGATCAGGGCTAACAATGCAACCGCGAACAGACTTCCTCCTGCGTTCTCCATTGCGCCTGCCATACCCACGGAAGCAAGGTGTGCCTGTGACAAAATAACCAAAATCAGAAAACAAGATATAGAATAATTCAAGCGACAGCATAAATCAAAACAATGTCTTGTTACCTCTGTGCAGAAGCAGGCGGACGCGTCCAGGAGTTAGCACTCCCTGCTTCATGGGAAAACCTTGTTTGTCACATCCTCCCATAATTTTGAAAACATAGCCTTTGAATTCCTGAAAATAAAAAATGAGTATAGCTCAATTTTTTTTTGTATCTCGTAACATTCCCTATGATGTTAAATTCAGTAGGAATAGGGTGTCTGCCAACATTCATCATGAAATTTTGTGGCTGGAACATACCTCACCAAGTGCATCGCCACTGACTTCCTGAGAAATTCTCTTGTCAAAAAAAGCTCGGCTGGACAACATGTTATAAAAACTGTGAGTACATTTTTATAATAGTAGCTACAACAATATTAGGAAATAGTCTCTCTATCATATGGCCATCAAGTAATAACACAAAACTATTTGTAACCTTGATCAAAGGAAACTAGGTAACGTTAGTGATTGCTAGTCTTCTATCACATATAAACAATGCCAAGATAAGTAGAGAAATAGTGAAGGTAAGATTATCATATATCAAATCAAAGAAAGGCCAGGCAAGACTTTCATAATTCCCTCCAAACCCCATGTTATTTTGACTTGCCAAGAACTTTAAATGCTTTCAAAATTCAAATTAACAAATGGGCAACCACAGACAAAGTACAAGAGACTATCGAGAAAATTCGAATTATAAGAAAAAGATTAAAGGCTGCTCAGAATCGTCAAAAGAGGTGTGCTGACAACACGAAGAGATATTGAGTTTCCAGTAAGAGATTTTGTATAAGGGTGTGGTAAGACTTGGGAAGAAAGGAAAGTTAAGCCCTAGATTTGTTGGCCTTTTTGAAGTCATTAAGAGAATCAGTTTTGTTACTTGTAGGATTGCTTTGCCACCATCCTTGTGTCATATCTATGATTCATTTCATGTTTCGATGCTTAGAAAATATATAATGGATGTCTCTCATATCATTAAGTAGGAATCAATTATGGTCGATAAGGACTTATCTCATGTTGAAGAGCACACTCAAAACATTGATAAGACGGAAAATATCCTAACAAATAGGATCATACCGCTAGTTAAGTTGATCTAGAAGCATCATTCTATTGATGAAACTACTTAGGAGATAGAGAAAAAAATAAAGAAAGCTTAACCAAATCTTTAGAGGACTAAATTTTCCTTCAAAGGGGAGTGTAATATCACTCAATTTTGAATTGTTTATAAAGACCTATTTGTAGATATAAATAATTAAAAGGATTAAATTGCAAAATATATAAAAAAATTAATAATAATAAAAAAGGGTTTCTTCCCACTACCTCTTACATCCCTGACTTCTGCCTGAAGGAACCAGAGGAGGCTATGTTTGGTGGAAGAAAAGGGACAAGGGAGAAAAAAAATGAAGTTGAATTGGCTTAGGATTTTTAGATCAATTACTCTTATTCAGGACCAATTTTTCTAAGTTCATCTTGATTATGAGTATTTTAAAGAGTTTTGACTTTGCAAACGATATCAACCTCGTTGAGCTATAAAATTGTTATTTGGAATGATCGAGATTCTGACATGTCTACTTTGTTTTAGCTATAGCTTTTTGCACTGAATTTGATTTAAAACTAGACTCGAATATCTTTCTTTTAATACCTTACTTAAATATTTGAATTTTAAATCTCTATCCAAAAAAGTACAAAACTTGCTTCATTTAAAACTAGACTCGTATATATTTTTTTTATACCTTACTTGAAAGACATGGAATACAATGCCCGCACAAACATCAATTTCAATTGATCCTTCAAATTTTGCAAAATAAGAAAAATATTTTCTGACATTTCTATACTAAATTGCTTGTAACTCCTTGTTGTAAACTCTAATTTGTACAAAACTTGACTCATGAAAGTAAACTGATATATTTTTTTTCAAATAAAATCTTTCTTGAGTAAATTGAAACATGATTGATTGTTCAAATGATTCGTGCAATATGCCTCACAGATTCTATGAGAACAAAATTATTATTAATTTTACATATTCTTTTTTGTACCTCTTTAAAATTGAATTCATCTAAAATTTCTCTCAATTGAGTTTTATATTTTGTTTTGAACACTGGTTTCTCTTGTCATTGATTCTTATCATATTTAAATGCATTATACAAAAATTTATGTTGCCTCGTATTGTTTCATATATGTACATGTATGTTTTTATTATTTCATACATGCTTCCTATACATTACTAAATTTCGTGCTCACAATGTCCTTTTGTACTCTTATGTTTATGGGATAATGTGAACCTTTGCTAGAAATAGAAAAGAAAATTGTGTATAGAGCCTACAATGCTCTTGTCGACCCCCTATGACTTCATTTAGACGTGGGAGACTTATGTTAATAATCTTCAAGAAATGGATGGATCATATTATGTTATGATCTCACTTCACCCTGTGTTTTTTTCACATATTATCCAAAGTATTGCTTACGTGTTCCAATGTGCTCTTTGGATATTAATGAAATGAATACAACGTCAAATATGACACTTAACCTTATGTTTCTCATTTGTTCTTTTGATATGCTCCTAAATGTTCTTACACCATTAATATGCTCTTAAATGTTCTTACACCATTGATATGCTCCTAAATACTTTCTACTCTATTATTATGAACAAAGTATATTTCTAATGAAATAACATTTATGATTCTTGTATCTAATAAAATTACATTTATAAATTCTTGTATCCTTGCCTTGCACCTTGACATTATGATCGTATGAATAACCATCTCTCATCGTGTATATGTTAGTCGCTCGTTCAGCTTTGTAACTCACCCGATTGTTAAATTTTTCAGATTAGCTTGCCACTCACTAAGATGTTATGTGGAAGAATTCACTCACTAAAATGTATAAATATGATAAGAATCAATGACGAGATACTAGAGTTCAAAACAATCACATAAAGCTCAAATGAGTGAAAAATTCTAGATGAATTCAAATTCAAAGAGATAAAAACAAGAATAGGTAAAATTGAGAATAAATCTATGCTTGCAAACTCTATGAGGCACATTGCACGAATTATTTTGATAATCAATCAAGCTCCAATTTACTTAAGAAAGATATATGTTTGATTTTAGATGAATCAAGTTTCATACAAATCAGAGTTTCCCACATAGAGTAGCAAAAAAATTTAGTATTGAAAGGTCAAAAAAATATTATTCCTGTTTTGCAAAATCCGAAGGGTCAATTAAAACAAAGGTTTCGGCAGGTACTAATGTATATATCTTTCAAGTAAGGCACTAGAAGAAAGATATATAAGTCTAATTTCATATGAAGCAAGTTTTGTATATATTAGATTTGTCAACAGAAGGTTACAAGCAATGTAGTACAGAGAGGTCCGAAAAAATTATTCTTGTTTTGCAGAATCCAAGTGATCAATTAAACAAAATATTTGAAGAGGGATTTGAACTCAAAATCTTTCAAGGCATTGAAAGAAAGATATACGAGTCAAATTCCTAATGATCAAGTTCTATACAAATCAGAATTCAGTACAAAAAGTTATAGCTAAAACAAGGCAAATAGATCAAAATCTCAATCACTCCAAATTAACAACTTCATAACTCAACGAAGTTGATATTATTTGCCAGGATAAAACCCTTCAAAATACTCATAATCAAAATAAATCAGAGATAAAATTTGGTGTACAAACGAGTTAGAACACTTGCCTTAGAAGAATTTAATCCTGAAGAAGAGGAATTGATCCAAAAACCTTAAGCTAAATCAACTTATTTTATTTTTTCTTCTCCTACTCCCTTCTCTTCGACTAAACAGAGCCTCCTTTGATTCCCTCAAGCAAAAGTCAAAGATGTAAGAGACAATGGGAAGAAACCCCTTTTTATTATTATTATTTTTTATACCTTTTGTAATTTAATCATTGTAATTATTTATATTTATAAATATGTTCTCATATTACAAATAGGTCCTTATAAACAATTCAAAAATAAGGTATACTATACTCTTTCCCCTTTAAATATGTTCTCAATTTTAGTTCTTTAAATTGTTACACCTTAATCGATGAAAAAATGAGGATAAGCTTTCTTCATTTCCTCCTTCAACTCGCAAGTAGTTTCATCAATAGAATGATGCTTTCAAATCGCTTTAAAAGAATGATCCTATTTCTTAGGATCTTTTCTTTCTTATCAATGATCTGAGTGGACTCATCATATAAGACAAATCCTTATCAATCACAATTGGCTCATACTTAATTATATAAGAGGAATCCGATATATACCTTCTGAGCATTGAAACATGAAAGGAGAAGGGAGGAAAAAAAAGAATAAGTTGATTTGGCTTAGAGTTTTTAGGTCAATTCTTATAATTCGAGATCAATTCTTCTAAGGCAAGTGTCCTAACCTCTTACTGCAATAATTTTATCCCTGATTTCATCTTGATTATGAGTATTTTAAAGGGTTTTATCCATGCAAATGATATCAACCTCATTGAGTAATAAAACTATTGATCTGGAATGGTCAAGATTCTAATCTTTCCGTATTGTTTTAATCATAACTTTTTGTACCAAAATTTTGATTTGGGTAAAACTTGATTCTCTGAAAACTAGACTCGTATATCTCTCTTTCAGTGTCTTACCAAAAAAATTTACAATCTAAATCTTTCAAGTAAGGCACCGAAAGTAAGATATACGAGTTTAATTTCAGATAAAGCAAGCTTTGTACATATTAGAGTTTCCAATAGAAAGTTACTAACAATTTAGTATAGAGAGTTTCAAAAATATTATTCCTGTTTACAAAATCCTAGTGATCAAATAGAACAAATATTTGAACTCCAAATCTTTCAAGGTATTCAAAGAAAGATATTAGAGTCTAATTTTCAAAGAATCAAGTTTTGCCTAAATCAGAATTCAGTATAAAAAGTTACAGTTAAAACAAGGCAGAAAGGTTAGCATCTCGATCATTCCAGATTACCAACTTTATAGCTTAACAAGGTTGATATCATTTGCAAGGACAAAACCCTTCAAAATACTCATAATCAAGATAAAATCAAGGATAAAAGTTACTGTACGAAACTTTCATTTATGCAAAACATGATTCATCTAAAAATAGACTTATATATTTCTAATGATATCTTTCTTAAGTAAATTAGAGCATGATTTATTATCCAAATAATTTATGCAATGTATCTAAAAAATATGCCAGAACAGGATTATTATCAATGTTACCTATTTTTATTTCTATCTCTTTTTAATTTAAGTTCATATAGAAATTTTTCCTCAATTGAGCCTTATATGATTGCTTTGAGCCTTATATCATTGATTCTTATCATATATGAAAGCATTATGTAAAAGTTTATGTTGCGTCATATTGTTTCATATATGCACATATATATTTTTATTATTTCACATATACTTCCTTCCTACACATGCTAAATTTCTTGCTAGTAATGTTCTTTTGTACTCCGATAATTATGGGATAATATAAACCTTTGCTAGAAATGAAAAAGGAAGTTATGCATAGAACCTACGATGTTCTTGCCGACCCCCTATAACTTCATTCAGACAAGGGTGAATGAAGCACCAACACATGAAAGACATGTTAATGGTCATCAAGAAATGGATGGATCATATAATATTATGATTTCACTTCACTCTCTATGTTTTTTTGATATATTATCCAAAGTATTTCTTATGTGTTCTTATGTTTTATTTGGATATAAATAAAATGAATATAATATCAAATATGACAATTGACTTAATGTTACTCATTTGTTCTCTTGATATGCTCCAAAATGTTCTTACGCTATTAATATACTCTTAAATATTCTTATGTCATTGATATGCTCTTAAATATTCTTTACTCCATTGTTCAGAACAAAGTATGTTTTTAATAAAATGACATTTATGATTCCTATATCTAATGAATTTATATATATGAATTCTTGAATCCCTGCCTTATACCTTGATATTAAGACCGTATGAACTATAATCTCTTGTTATAGATATGATAATCGCTTCCTGAGCTTTGTAGCTCACCCTATTGTTATATAAATTTTTCAGGTTAGCTCGTCACTCACTGAAATGTTAGGATTAGGGTTGAGGTAATGGAATGCTAGAAGATTTTGACAAGTCATTGATGATTGACATGATGTTGTATAAATACATTTTGCTCATAATGAAATGTTATCAACAAATTTGAATTAATGTATCTTGTAAAAGTTTAAAAGACCTCTTGTGTTTAAAATTTTAGAATATTAAGTTGTAGTTTGTATAAATTATTACACGTGTGGGTTTATAAGTGGCAATTAACGAATTTTGAGTTGGCCTTCGGTTTCATAAATTTTTTAGTGATTTGGTATATGATTTAAAATTGTATAGGTTTTATAGATGTGAATGATGGTTGAATGTTTTTCAATATCCTCAAATATTATTTTGGATCTTGATTTAGATTGTGGACAAATAATAATATTCTTGATTGAAGATAGGTTCAAACCTCTCGAATTTTACAAAATAGGGATAATATTTTTTGACCTTTTGATTCTAAATTGCTTATAAGTCTCTGTATGTAGGAAACTTTAATTTGTATGAAATTTGATTCATCTAATAGTAGATTTATATATCTTTCCAATGATATCTTTCTCGAGTAAATTAGAACATAATTGGTTATCCAAGTAATTCGTGCAATGTGCCTCATTAATTCTGCTAGAATAGAATTATGATCAATTTTACCTATTTTTATTTTTATCTATTTAAATTTGAATTCATCTAGAATTTGTTTTTCAATCGAGTCTTATGTGATTGCTTCAAACCCTGGTAGCTCATCAATGATTCTTATTATATTTGGATGCATTTTGTAAAAAGTTTATGTTTGCATTATATTGTTTTATATATGCATATATAAGTTGTTATTTCACATTTCTTCCTATTATATGCTAAATTTTTACTCACAATGTCTTTTTGTACTTCGGTGTTTGTGGGATATTGTGAACATTTGCTAGACATGGAAAAAAGAGTTACTTATAGAGCCTATGATGCTCTTGTTTGCCCCTTATGACTTACCCAGATATGGGTGGATTGAGCTCCTAAAAGTGGGAAACTCATCTTAATCGTCATTCAGAAATGAATCAATCATATTATGTTATAATCCCACTTCATCCTCGATGTTTTATTGATATGTTATCCAAAGTATTGCTTATGTGTTCCTATATGATTGTTGGATATGAATGCAATGTTAAATATAACAGTTGATCTTATGTTTTTTATTCATTCTCTGACATGCTCCTAAATGTTCATTATGCCATAGATATGCTCTTAAATGTTTGTTACTTCATTGATATACTCCTAAATATTTTTACGCCATTGATATGCTCCTAAATACTCTTTACTTCATTGTTATGAACAAAGTATTTTTCTAATGAAATGACATTTTATGAATTCTTGTATCCTTGCCTTGCACGTTGATATGGTCGTATGAACTATTCTCTCTCGTCGTGGATATGCTAGTTGCTTGCTATGCTTTTAGCTCACCTTGTTGTTATATAAATTTTTCAAGGCAGCTTTCTACTCATTGAAATGTTAGGTAAAGGGTTGAGGCAGTGATATTAAAGGTTCAACTATTCTCGCTTCTCCCTTCTCTTCAACCAAACACAACCTTCTCTAGTTCCTTCAAGCAAAAGGCAAGGATGTAAAAGACAATAGGAAGAAATTCCTTTTTATTATTATTATTTATACCTTTTGTAATTTAATCCTTATACTTATCTATATTTATAAATAGGTCCTTATAAACAATTAAAAAACACTCTCCCCCCTTTAAAAGAAAATTTTTTTAGTCTTCTAAATTGTCATACGTCAATCATTGAAAAGATGATGATAAGCTTTCTTAATTTCCTCCTCTAACTCTTAAGTTGTTTCATCAATAGAATGATGCTTCTAAATCACTTAAACTAGAGAAATGATCATATTTCTTAGGATCTTTTCTTTCTTATCAACGATCTGAGTGGGCTCTTCTACATAAGATAAGTTTTTATTAGTCACAATTAGCTCATACTTGATTAAATGAAAGAAATCCGATATATACTTTCTAAGCATTAAAACATAAAATACATTATGGATATGACACTTGTCTGAAGGAACTAGAGGAGGCTGTGTTCGATGGAGAAGAAGGGAAAAGGGAGAAGAAGGAAAAAAAGAGAATTGATTTCACTTAGGGTTTTTTTGAATCAATTCCTCGTATTCCGGATCAAATTCTTCTAAGGCAAGTATTCTAACCCTTTCCTATAATAATTTTTATTCCTGCATCTTGATTATGAGTATTTTAAAACGTTTTGTCCTTACAAATAATATTAACCTCGTTGAGCTATAAAGTTGTTAATCTAGAATGATCGAGATTCTAACTTTTTTGCTTGTTTTAGTTATAAATTTTTACACTGAATTCTGATTTAGGCAAAACTTGATCCTTTAGAAACTAGACTCGTATATCTTTTTTTCAATACCTTATTTGAAAAATTTTACAATTCAAATATTTCAAGTAAGATAATGAAAGAAAGATATATGAGTTTAGTTTTAAATGAAGAAAGTTTTATTTATATTAAAATTGCAATAGAAAGTTACAAGCAATTTAGTTCAGAGAGTTCCAAAAATATTGTCCCTGTTTTGCATAATCCAAGTGATCAATTTAAACAAATATTTAGACAGGTATGTAAAGAGACGATGGGAAGAAACCCTTTTTTTCACCTTTTGCAATTTAATCCTTATAATTATTTATATTTATAAATAGGTTTTTATAAACAACTCAAAAATGAGGGATATTACACTCTTCCCGCCCCTCCAAAAGAAAATTTTAGTCCTTTAATTATCATGCCTCAATCGATAAAAAAATAAGAATAAGTTTTCTTCATTTCCTCCTCTAACTCCTAAGTAGTTTCATCAATAGAATGATACTTCCAAATTATTTTAACTAGAGGAATGATTTTATTTCTTAGGATATTTTCTTTTGTATCAATGATTTGAGTGGGCTCTTCCACATAAGACAAGTCCTTATTGATCATAATTAGCTCATACTTAATGATACAAGAGAGATCTGATATATATTTTTATAGCATTAAAACATGAAATACATTAATATTATAAGCAACAAAACCATGTCCTCTCAATGACCTCAAAGGTCCAACAAACCTAGGGCTTAATTTTTCTTTCTTCCCAAATCTTACCACGCCCTTCGAAGGGGAGACATTCAAGAATACAAAATTCCCTACTTGAAGCTCAGTATCTCTTCTGTTGTCAGCATAGTTCTTTTAATGACTCTGAGCAATCTTTTATCTTTTTCTTATAACTTAAATTTTATCGATAATCTCTTATACTTTATCTGGTGCTAACAACTTTCTATCGCCAACCTTTTCCTAACGTATAGGTGTTTTTGCACTTTCCCCATATAAAGGAGTCATCTGAATGCTTTAGTGATAATTATTATTGCAAGTGAACTCAATAAGAGAAATATTTTTATCCCATTCACCTTTCCAATCCATAATATAGGCTCTAAGCAAATCCTCAAGTTTTTGAATTGTTCTTTCTTATTGGCCATCGGTTCGAGGGTGACAAGCAATGTTAGACATTACTTTAGTGTCCATAGATTCCTGCAATCTTCTCCATAATCTAAAAAGAAATTGGAGTCTCTATCAGGGATGATTTCCTTTGGAACACAATAAAGTCTTACTATTTTATCAATATATATGTTTGCCCATATAATTAATGTCTTCAAATCTTTAGAGCAAAAATAATTGCTGCTAATTCCAAATCATGAGTTGGATAATTCTATTCAAAACTTTTCGATTGCCTAAAAGCATAAGCAATCACTTTCGCATCTTGCATTAAAACACAGCCAAGGTCCTTTCTCGAAGCGTTTGTACAAACTACAGATCCCTCATTACCACTTAGAATAGTGAGAATAAGAGCATTAATCAATCTTCTCTTCAACTCTTGAAACTCCACTCACAATTTGTACCCAATTCAAATTTTACATTCCTTTGAGTTAGTTTGGTGACAGGACTAACAACTTGAGAGAATCCTTCCACTAATCTCCTGTAATAATCTATCATGCCGAAGAAACTTGTAACTTCTATCACATATCATTGATATTTCTCATTTAACTACTTCTTTCACTTTCTTTGAATCAACAGAGATGACTTTCCCTAAAATCATATGGCCTTAGAAGGCAACTTCATTCAACCAAAACTCACATTTGCTGAACTTTGTAGACAACGCTTTTTCTCTTAGTATTGATAGTACATTTTTCAAGTGTTCTTCATGCTCATGATTACTCCTCAAATACAGTAATATATTATCAATGAATACAATTACACAATCATCCAAGAGTGGCTGAAATATCTTATTCATTAGATCCATAAAAGCTACAGAGGCATTAGTCAAGTCAAAATGCATTACTAAGAATTCCACCTTCATAGCAAGCTTTACAAACTCAGAAGTCCACATGCCTCAAGGAAATAGTTATTATAGATATATTTTTCTCCACCTTCATTTTGCTTCATGTAGATTTTCTAACACTACTTCAGTATTACATTTAACTAGTACTACCATGGTTTTTTAGTAACACTTTTTAGGGTTCATGTAATCCCAAATTGACTAAAGGAAATTTTTCTCTGATATTTATTTATTTATCAACAAAACATTCACAATGCTAAGAGCTTATACTGTTGTACCATTTTGAGAGGAACATTCATCACATGTAGTGATGGTATGTAAATCTTTATAATGATCTTGTACACTAGGTTCTTTAAATTTACAATTTTTTTATGATGAAAACAAAGGGAGAAACTACACGTGAAACATAGTAAAATCAAAAGAAAAACCTTGGGTAACAAACAGCAAACAAAAAAGGCCATAACAGAGAAAAACTAAAAGCTGCATAAGTCTACAACAAACAGTACCGATGAACACACACCATTGCGTGCTTCACTATCAACTTCTAATAATCAGCATCTACGACCTACATATACATGGAGAAAAAATGACACCTAGATAATTTTGGCTATATCTATTGTTACGTGAATATATAATCTTAATCAGATGATCAAAGACCAAGTTGAATGCATCATGCTTGATTCCCTAAAAAGGCTAAACACCAAGAATAGACATATCCAAGATTTAGCAACATGAGAAGCGAAATTGATAAACGATCTTATGGACACAAATGACCGAGATTGACAAGAATAGCATACTCTCAGCAAATAATGCATTCATTTCATACCACAAAAAAATGAAGCATCCAAATCACTCGACAATGCTCCTAGAAACACCAGTAGCCGTACGATTAATTCAACATCCACCCTCAAGATTAGGGTCAAAAGAAAAAAATCCTGTCGTAGCTATTTGCTCCGGATAAAATGGTAAGGAAGAACATAACAGAACCCGTGGAACGAAGAATGATGATGATGATCGGAAAAAGAACGATCTAGTGGAATAGGAGTACAATCTTACAAACAAAACGTTGTACATCGAACAGAAGACTACAGAATCCACAAGAACTTACAGCTTCTGGTCGTCATCGATCTCCAGCTTCTTCTGGCACCCAGTGGTCGGATTCGCAATATTGAACTGCAACATATCACACAAAGGCCACACAGATGATGTCAAAGCAGGAAGAATCAAAGGAATCGGGGAAGGTATCTAAGAGATGCATCATGAGTTAGGACAGGTACCTTCATCCTCAAACAAAGCAGAGAGCGGGAAGGATGCAATCTCGAGGCGACTCCGCCGCTAGGGTTTGCCGCCGTGGACGGACTTCCGGTCGGGTTTATAGAGATGAGGTCGGGCATACGAAGCTGGAGCCGCTGGATCTTGACCGTTCATCGGCTGTCTGATTGGGTGATCTCCACCGTTTGATTACCGGCCGGCCCCAACCATGCTGGTTTGATTTGTAGTAGCTTACTTCGATTGACAATAATAACAACCAAAAACAACATTAATGACACCAATAATATCAACCGGTCGCCGACGCCGTCTTCCGGATTTCAGGTGGCCGGAACGGTTCGGGAAGCCGGCTTATAATACATGGTTGTGACGGGTTGATCCATAATTTACCCTATCAATTAACATTTAATCAATGTATCAAATAACCAAAATCAACATGGTACAGGTTTTCTCGAATCACTATTGATTCTTTTATCTACATCTAGATAAAAAAAAACCAAATTTCTATTTACGACTTCTGATGGTATTACCAAAAGTGTCGTCATTTATTTGGTTCCCCAGAAGTATCAGCATCAGATCTCTTTCTCTCATTCCAACCGGGTTCGGTCCATCCCATGTCTTCCTTCGGATAACAGGACGAGTGAGTCCTCCATCGTGTGGTTTAGTCCCATATCGCAGACGGGGTAACTAAGTCAAAAGAATTTGTAGTATAAAATGGAGATCCACGGGATAAGAGAAGACATTTCGCTAATATTAAGTGTGGGATAAGTGGGTCGTCGACCAAATCACGTACCCAATTCTCTTACTTTTCATGAAATCTTAAATACTTGCGCGTCACCTCAAAGCTTTCGAGTTTGTTGTACTGCAGGAAATAGTTGAAGAACAGATACGTAAGGGAAGAACAAAAGCCATACGTTCCTCTTAATTCTTCAGTCAATGTTCCACACTCACTCATCAGGCCCACTGCCTCATCATTATGACACTCGGCATAAAATTGACACTCCAACAACCACAATACGCAGAAATGCCTAATACTGAGAAGAAGAGAACATACTGAGTTGATGAACCTCGTATATTACATCAAAGCAACCATTTCACTCCTTTGGTTCCTATGGCGTTTAGTATCAGCATATTGAAAAGGGGCTTTGACCTTCGGATTGCAGTCGACGATAACAATCTTTTTTGGTTGCAAGCTGATTCAATTCTGAAAAAAAGATTTTTGATGTACAGTAAAATGCTTCTGAAAAGGATCATCTTTGACGATGGCGACGAAAGCCACGGGCATCAGGGATCTTCCCAATCTGGGGCTCGCCAGCTGTACCCCTGGGGAGGCCGGGAACTGCATCCCCGGGACCGCCATCGTCATCTGATACGCCGTCCGCGGTGACAGAAGGCATCCTATACCCAGCGGCGCGGTCGGGGCCAACGTGGGAGACAGGGCCAGGGCGGACGGGACACCGCCGCTGCGGAGGCGACGCATGTAGGCGGAGATCGGCGACTCCGCCGCGGCGCTGACGGCCGGGAGCGGCGGCAGAGGGGAGAGGGGCGGCCGAGTCCAGACGTCCGTGACAAGCAGCGGCCAAGCCGGAACCGGAACCGGGGGAGTCTGCCGCGGGGAAAGCTGGGCGAGCGGCGGCGGACGGATGCGGTGGAGACGGGAGGGAGGCGCGGCTGAACAAGGACGAGGAGGGGCCTCCGCGGGCTGCGGGAGGCTCTCGTGGTGCGCGGGGGATCCAGTGAGCTTCTGGACGACGTCGCGGAAGTCGTTCTTGTCGATGTTGTACACCGGCGGCTGCGGCTGGTACGGCGGACCCCCACCCCCACCGGCAGCCGTCTCCGGCTGCTTGGGGGCCGGAGCGGCCCGAGCAGCGACGGGGGTAGGGTCAGCAACAGGGTTTCTGGGGAGGGGCTTGGAGATCTTATAAGAGACTCTATTGAGGGACTTGAGTGAGTTTTGTATGCCGTTGCTCCTCGTCTTGCCGCCATCGCCGCTGAGAGCACCAACATTAGCATCACTGTTGAAGGAGCTGGCATTTGCTGCCGCGGTGGTGCCCGAGGAACGATGGGTCTTCTCCATGAACACTTCCCGTGGAACGATGTCTCGACCTTTCTTCCTTTTTCTAAGTGTACAATAAGCATCATCTAACACTGTTTGAATTCAAGCGAAATTTGCCTTCATATTACCTTGATATGGTAGGTAGGTAGGTTGGAGGTCCAACGACGAGCACAGTGCGAGAGTGAGAGAAAGAGAAGGACCGAGAGCGATGTGGTCGGTCAAAAAGGCTGCGTTTGGGAGACCTCACATAACCACAACTCAAAGCGGGAGGGAGGGAAAGAGTCACGTGACCGCTCGGTGACCGTTCACCTCCTTTTTAGTGAGACGTCCCCATAGTTTTCCCCTTAAAATAAGGCCACGCATAAAGGCCTTTGTTGACCGAAAGAAACTTTTGACCGGTCCGCCCATCCTTGGGCATTAACTTCTAATTGGAACCGTCAGATTGCGAGCTCCAACGACCACGATCGAAGTCCACCATCTCGATTCATGACGTCATTCACTGATGGGACGTGGCAGCGTCTCATCCCTCCTTTTGGGATCCGCTGAAAGAAACGATTCACCACATGTCACCAGCTCGTCTTTCCATTGGAGAACGCGAAAGGAGCCACCGCTCTCATCCTACGTGGGCAAGAGAAAGCACAGCTCGAAGGACTACCGTGGTCGATGTGGCAGTTCTACGCACCCAACTGATATGAGCTAGGTGACTCCGCCAACGTTAGGCCGCCACGTCGGCAAGGATATTATATTTTTCGTGGGATCCTTGTCGTGCGGCTGTCACGCGGTCCTCCAACGAAGTAGGCGGAGCAGCGGAGGAGGGACCGCCATGGCGGAGGCTCTCCGCCAAATTTGGCGGAGCGGCCGAGGGGACGGCCTCCCACAAAACAAGATTCCTACCTTCTCTCTCCCTCGTTTCCTCCCCCTTCGCTTTCTATTTTCTTCTCATCAACTTCGCGGAGGACACAAAGGAGGAGTACCCTCCCACTTTGATTTGGTTTCATGCCCTGTCCTTTCCTGGCGCAGGCATCTCAAGCTTCCTCTTCTGATTTCATCGTCCTTTCTTCTCCTTCCAACTTGATATCTGTAACGAGTCTTTTGCCATATTGAAACTGCATCTCGCGCAAGCTCCGCCGCGTGGCTCGCAGCAGCCCTGTCTCCGTGTCCGGTCGTGTGGTTGTCTTCTTCCCTAAGAGCTTTCTCTCCCGAAAGCGCATAAAAAAGAACGTTCATGGTCAAGTAACCATTGTTTCCTACAGCCATTCGGCAAGAGAATCAGGGTTTAGATCGAAAGATGTGGTGAAACTATGGATCCGGAAGAGAAGTTGCTTCAGCTGCAAGAAGAGCTGAGAAATGTGGCACGCGAGCGCTGTCAGGCTCTGGAGGAGCTGGAAGAGATGAAATGGAGTATGCTTTCTGAGGAGGAGAACAAGGCGAACTCGAAGGCCAGAATGGAGATGTTAGAATCTGAGCTGGAGAAAACCAAGGAATCAGAACGAAGAATGCTCGAGTCCCTCACGTGCCAGACCAAACAGCTCGAGCAAACCAAGATATTGCTCGAAGAAGCCAAATTGGAGATAAGGTCTCTCAACGAAAGCATCGGAATCTTAGAGAGTTCAGCAGGGCCGAAGGCCAGCACCGTCGAGAAGAGCGTGACGCCGGAAGTCGCTAGCGGCAGCGAGAAGATCGGCGCGCTGAGAACCGAATTGAGGTTGGCGTTGGCTGCGGAAGAGAAGAGTAAGAAGGCCATGGATGATCTGGCTTTGGTCCTCAAGGAAGTGACGACGGAGTCCAGTTGGGTGAAGGAGAAGCTGTGCGAGACGCAGTGCGAGCTAGAGAATGCGAGGGGAGAGGCAGAGCGCCTTAAGGTCATGCTAAAGCGCACGGAGAACAAGCTTCGGGTGACGACGGAGGAGTCCAAGAGGCTCAAGTCGGAAGCGGAGGAGTCCTTCGCCGCCTGGAACGCGAAGGAGACGGGATTCCTGGAGTGTATGAAGATGTGCGAAGACGAGATCATCAACATGAAGCAAGAGAACGCGAAGTTGGCCGATCTGCACAAATCGGCGAGGCAAGAGATCTCCAAGCTACGAGACATCCTGAAGCAGGCCATCAACGAGGCTTCGGTGGTGAAGGAAGCTTTGGAGATTGCTCGGAAAGAGAACTCCCAGCTGCAAGACATGCTCACCGAGAAGGACAACTCCCTGGAGAACATGGCCCAGGAGCTGGAATGCTTCAAGGTCAGCGAAGCAGCTGCCCTCGACAACGTGAAGGAGCTGCAGAGTTTGCTCGTCGCGTCCTCGTCGATCGACTTGAGCTCCACAAGCTACTCTTTTGATAATGGGACCTTCGGAAGTCCACGAACACCGGCAAGCGGGAGTGCAGTCCGTAAAACCATGGCGAAGTATCCGTCGGAGAATTGGAAGCACGAAGACCCGTTGACGGAGAGCGGGCGTCGGCTGTCGCTAGGAGACTCCGACAGGTTCGAGGGGTCGATACTTGACCTGGTGGAATCGCCCAGGCAGAAGAAGGATGAGGAGGTCGTCGCCGTGCCAGAGAAGAACGCGTTGACGACGAAGAGCTTGCATGCTTCCACCAACCAAGTTGACAGGAAGCAGCTTCACGGCATGGAGCACGGGTGGGATTCCCCGATGCGGCAGAAGCTGAAGAAGAGGCAAATCCTTCGAAGGTTCGGAGACATGCTGAGGAGAAGCATTCATAACTGACAGTGGAATGCTTCTTCATGCAGAAGAAAACCATTTCACTGTTTCGATCCATGCGTATTACTTGTTCAAGGCTGCCCCTTGTTCTTTCTCTCTCTCTCTCTCTCTCTCTCTCTCTCTATATATATATATATATATATATATATATATATTGGTTGCGTTAAATGGAATAGAAACGGGAGGAGAAATCCTTGCTAGAAATTTCAAGTATCAACCCAATATGACTCATGAGAGTGAATAGACTGAACACCACCTAGCCATTTTATATTTTGATTTTTAAAATTTATTTTATTTTATTCATGTCATAGTAAGTTAAAATAAATTAACGTGATCAATTTTTGTGCAGATGTTATCTCTTTCAATCAGACGTTGAGCATTTATTAGCAAGTTAATAAATAAATATCTGTACCGCCGTGCTGATGATGAATTTGACCGGCAACTTACACTGATTTGGACTACGAAGCCTATTGTTATCTGGATCTTACTTTTCCTTTCATTAAAGCTACGATGCACTGCTCACTTTTCTTGTAGCAAAACATATTGTTAAGACCATATCAACATTATGATTTGATATAGGCCCCCGAAGAATCGTGCAGCAGAGAAGTGAAGTGTGTCTATTAATCCGCAGGGAAAGCTGTTTGTGTGTTCCATTCTGTCTTCGAAAGGTACATCAAACAAAGCATGCAGTCACTGATGGCTGCTGAGTCCCAATAAAGAAGCAGACACTTGAGTTGTCATCCGCGCACGAGATTGTCTCGAGTTCTTATGAGGTCACTCTTGTGAAAGATTAGCTGCATTATGCTCGATCCCAACAATCTACGGAAATAAAGACTGTAGGGCATTGAAAAGCCATGAGCTTAGGTGAACTAACTTACTACCTAAAATGCGTCAGCAACACTTCAATCTTTCCACCTTAAACACGATTACTCCACATTTCGGTAGAATGCAAAAGCCAACACAATCTGCGGGCCGGAACTGACAGTCTTTTGGCGGCAAAACGTTACCGGGAGAAAGAAGCGCGCGCCTCAACACTCCTGTCTCCTGTAATTGCTTGCAAGTTTCGCTCAACTGCGCGTCCCGTCCCCAACTGCCGCCACCCGCATGCGCTGTCACCTAACCTCGATTCTTGGCCGTCTGATGCACGATGAACTAACTGACTGCTGCCTCACGACAGCTGGTTGCATGAACAACGAACCCCCCACCTGCTCATGCAATACAAATATGTAATTAAAATACAAAATATTAAAAATGATTAAATTCATTGAAATTTGAAGTACTAATATCATAGGAAACTAACGGACAAAAAAGAAAGAGGTATACCCCAATGATTCCATCCACCACACCACCTATCACGCTAAGTTGTCTCCCTTTCACTGACCCCACACCTGCGGTGATTTCGCCAACGTTCGTATTCCAACCCGGTGCCATCAGCCCTCTGATCAATGAATCTGAAGCATCGATCGGACGGTTGGGGACGAGTCGTCTGTTCTTTTAAGCTGGCTGGCTGCTTATATCTCGCTTCTTCTCCTCTATATATCCTTCGCGCTCCCACTTCGGCATCGCTCCTTCCAAGCCCTTACTCGACTTCCAACTTCCGCCCTCCCGATCTCGACTTGGATCTATTGGGTCTCACGGTGGTGGAGATGGCGTCTGCCTTCCTTGGCTTAGCCGAACTCTTCCTCGTCATCATGCTGCTCGCCGCGACCTCCTTCGCCCAAGCACCGGTGAAGCCCCCGACCCCGGCGCCGACGAATCCTCCCACCGCCGCACCTGTCTTCCCCCCGGCGTCCTCACCGCCCACGGTATCTCCTAGGGCCTCCCCGCCGGCTTCCAAGTCCCCGTCCGAGGCCCCCGCGTCCTCCCCTCCCGCGCCGCCGCCGGCCACTTCGTCCCCATCCTCGATCAGCACGACCCCTTCAGCGGCTCCCACCCCGCCTTCGACTCCTGGAAACGGCGCCTCCGTCATGGCCGTCAGCTGGATCGTCGTGGCTGGCGCCACGGTCGCTGTTGTCGCCCTCTAGGCCTGGGTGGTTACTTCCCTTACCCCTCGCAGAGCTGTCTCCGCCGTTGACTCTTGATCGGACGATCCTCCATTTATTTTTCTCCCTCCATGATTTCATTATTATGATACCTACGCGTCGGTTCCTTCCTCCTCTCCTCCTCCTCCTCCTATTCGGAATCTGTTGTCGGCATGTGGCTTTTGTGAGTTATTATTGTAAAATTGCTTTAGTGGTTTCGGAAATCGCGACTTGAAGTAGGCGCGGGAATGTGAGGGTGTCAGAGAGCGTGAGGGAACTCCAGCTGTCTGTTAGTTGCTTCGCTGTCAGACTCCGCATATAAATTTGGACAAAATTGATCGAGGTGAACCGGACCGGTCGCGCTTCGGTTCAATTTATTTCGCAAGTCCGGATTATTCCAGTAAGAAGATTAGAGATCTTTCACTCACCTGTGTGCTCTTTTCATATACTGCAATGACTGCGACTAAGCATTTCAATTATTAGTAACATCCTGTGAACATTTTCTTCATCTACTTTCATGGTCTATTGGGACCGGACCATTTCTGCATGCGTGCATTTGCGATTGCAGCCTGCAAAGTGCACGAAGAAGGGACTTGAAATAAGAGAATTGAATGAAGAACGGACAGTTTGTCGACAGCCTCGAGCACGACTGAGCTCGTGGTGTAGATGAAGGCGAACTTATCATGGAGCAACACGATCAACACGCAGAAGAAGAGGCCTATCGCAGAAGAGGTCGTCACAGACACGATGGGGGCGAACCTCGCACCTTTGCCGTTGCCGGCTCCGAGCTCGTCGGCGACGCGCACGCTGTCATATCAAACATCAGCACCAAGATGTAGTGGAAACTGAGGGGTAGATGCCATCTTTCACATACCCAGTGCCAGCCAAGAATGCCAAATGAATCATTAGCTCCCATCCACTTATGCTGATGCTGTTCAACAAGAACAATAGAACCTGTTATTGTCTCAAGATCGAGGATAAACTTCATGTATCAGACCGAGGAAACCTACCAGATCGATATGGCGTCCACTGCGACCTCCGCGTTCTTAAGATTTCCCGTTAGCAATATCAGTATTCTGTAGTACCAGATCTCCAAGCTGTTGGAACAGCAAGTTCTAAGAATTATCTATCACCTATAGCATGCCAGTGACGATACCATAGCATGACACCGGAAGCGGCAGAGAGTTTAAGCGACGGAGAGTTTAAGCCCGGCAAAGGCTTTCACGGAGATGTTGGGGAAGGAGGAGCAAGGAAACGATAAAATAGAATACTACGATCCAATTAACGAAAACGTTTTCAATCAAGAAAACGACGTAGTATTAAACATGAGGTAAAAGAATAAAAACACCTACAAGATTATCTCCAAATGCACATACTATCTTCTATGCACACACTCTCTACCCTCTTGCTTCATTCTCTAAGGTATTATTTATAGGATATAATAATAATTACCTCACACCACTTTCTTCATCCTACTATCTCACCCATGATTAATAACTACTCCCACTAACTCTTAAACTACATCCACAACTCCTAAACATGAGCCACTACTTCTAAACATGTTAACTACCTATGTAACTACCATGAATCAATTCTCAACACTTCCCCTTGATTCATAGTTACATACACCAATTTGAGACATAAAATAAACATGTTTTTGAATTGTAAGTGACTTGGTGAGAATATCTGCAACTTGTTCATCTGTGCCATAAATACTTCATGTTATGGCTCCATTTGCTACAAACCGAGTCTTATGCTTTTGGATATTTCCATCTGCATTATGCTTTGTTTTGAACACCTATTTCGATCCAAAAGCTTTCTTTTCTTTCGGTTGATCCATTAGCTCCCAGATTTCATTCTTCTTTATTGACTTGATTTTCTCCTTCATTGATTTTCGATATTCCTCAATTGCTTCTTCAAAACTTATAGGATCTGAAATAGATAAAGCAAATGTTGAATCATAAATCTCTGTTAATGATCTAAACCTTCCTGGAGAGGTTTCATCTGAGGAATCATTTGCTGAATTTGAACTACTACTGGGTGAGGTTGACGTTGATCTTGTTGGAGCAGGATCTGTCACTTGATTTGGTGGAGTAACTAGTTCTGCTGGAACACGAATTTGTGCATCACCTTCATTAATCTCTCAATTCCAACTTGCTCTTTCATCAAATACAACATTTCTGTTAATAATAACTTTATCATTTACAGGATTATATAATCGATATGCTTTGGATTGTGCAGAATATCCAATTAAGATATATTTTTCTGATTTTTCATCAAGCTTATGATGATTTTATGAATTTACCAAAGCATAAGCGATACAACCAAAAATTCTTAGATGACTTACAATTGGCTTTATACCATACCAAGCTTCAAAAGGAGTTCGATTCATAACAGCATTTGTCGGTGAAATATTCAACCAATAAACTGTTGTTGCAACTGCTTCTGTCCAAAACTGATTCGGAAGATGCTTTCCTTTAAGCAAATTTCTTGTCATTTCGACAACAGTTCGATTCTTACGTTCAGCTACACCATTTTGCTCCGGTGTATATGGTGCTGTCAATTCCCTGCGAATATCATTTTCTTCACAAAAGGAATTAAACTCATTAGACATAAATTCACCACCTCTATTTGTCCGAAGTGTCTTTATGCATTTACTACTTTGTCTTTCTACAAGTGCCTTGAATTTTCGAAAGTTATCAAATGCTTCAGATTTCAATTCCAGAAAATATACCCAACTCATGCGGCTATAATCATCAGTAAATAATAGAAAATATCGACTTCTCCAAAATGATTTTGTATTCATAGGTCCACATAAGTCAGCATGAATTAATTCAATACAATTAGATATTCTCTATGCTTTTCCAACAGGAAATGATTTTTTACTTTGTTTACCATAAATACATCATTAACATACATCAAATGTATTAATTTTAGGCAATCCATAAATCATTTCTTTTTTATTTAACAACCTTAAACCTTTAATGTTAAGGTGTCCATATCTCAAATGCCATAAATTTATCTCATTATTTTGATTTGCAACAAGAGCATGTTTCTCAATATTTGAAACATCAATTGGAAACATCTTATTTTGCGTCATACAAACATTTGCTATACTCAAACCAGATTTCTTATCTTTAATAGTGCATGAACCATTATCAAATATAACTGAATATCCAATATCTATCAATTGTCCAACACTCAACAAGTTATATGATAAGCTAGGAACATAGAAAATATTATCAAAGTGTTTTACCTTCCCTTGATTTGTCTTCACCTCAATTATTCCTTTTCCTTCTACTTGGGTTTACTTGCTATCTCCAAGTTTAACTTTCAACTTGTGAGTTTCATCAATATCTCTAAATATTGATCTTATGTCTGACATATGATTAGAACATCCACTGTCCAAAAACCAAATGTCATTTAAGATATCATTAATTTGTGAATGAGTCATAAACAACTTACTATTATCTTCATTTTCTTCCACATAGCTTGCTTGCTTTTCTCTTTTCTAGCAATCTGCCTTCATATGACCAAACTTCTTACAATAGTGACATTGAATTCCACTCTTGTAGTTTTTCTGATCATAGTTTGATTGTCCTTCATCATGCCCATCAAAGTGTCCTCTTCCTCTTCCTCTTCCATTTCCTTTACCATGAAATTCTCCTCTGCCACGTCATCTTCCTGTTGATTTTTTGTCTTCTTTTGAAGTAGAAGACTCCCCCTTAACCTGAAATACTTTTTCTTCACTTTTTTCAAGTGACATGTTTAACCTTGCTTCATGTGCTTGCAAGGAACTCATTAGTTCATCAAATGAATAAGTAGATAAGTCTTTTGACTCTTCAATTGTCGTAACAACATGATCAAATTTCGGAGTTAAACTTCTCAAAACTTTTGCAATAATTATTTGATCATGAAGATATTTACCATAGATAGGATTTCATTTGATTAACAATTTCAGTCACTCGAGAAAGAAAATCTTGCACTGATTCATTGCTTTTCATAAACAAAATTTCAAACTCACGGTGAAGGGTTTGAAGTTTTACCGTGATCACCCTCGATGAGCCTTGAAATTCATTTTGAAGTATCAACCAAGCTTGTCTTGAGGTTGTCGCTGCTGCAATTCTTGAGAAGATTGTCTCATGCACAGTTTGTTGAATGAAGAACAATGCCTTTGAGTCATTCTTTCTATTCTCCCTCAGCCTGGTTTCTTCGTCTGGATCTACATATTCATTCTCTATCAAGTCCCAAAGATCCTGAGACTTGAATAGAGTCTTCATCTTGATACTCCAAAATTCATAGGATTTGCCCGAGAAGATGGGAATAAGGGGTTGAGACATAGAATTACCATTAAAAGCCATAATGCCCAATTCAGATTGAAACAAGGCTCTAATACCACAAATGTTGGGGAAGGAGGAGCAAGGAAACGATAAAACAGAATACTACGATCCAATTAACGAAAACACTTTCAATCAAGAAAACGACGTAGTATTAAATAAGAGGTAAAAAAACAAGAACACTTACAAGATTATCTCCAAATGCACACACACTCTCTTCTCTGCACACACTCTCTGCCCTCTTGCTTCATTCTCTAAGATCCTATTTATAGGATATAATAATAACTACCTCACACCACTTCCTTCATCCCACTATCTCACCCATGATTAATAACTACCCCACTAACTCTTAAACTACCTCAATAACTCCTAAACATGAGCCACTACTTCTAAACATGTTAACTAACTATGTAACTACCATGAATCAATTCTCAACAGGAGAAACCCTTGCAAGTGTGAGGGCAACCACCGCATGTGACATAGCCAAGGAGTCAGAAAACAGCCACCCACGAAGAGAAGTTGAGGGTCAGTGTGGTTCCGATCAGGCCAAGGTGCAGCGTCGACACGAAGAGCCAAGTGACGAAGAGGTGGACGAGGAGCGCGACCGCGCAAACCTTGGCGTTGATGGAGTTCTTGAGCTGGCACTGCAGGAATCTCTGAAGGGGAAAGGCGAAGGCGAAGGCGAAGGAGAAGTGCAGCGGGATAAACAACATCGACACCTCCCCGGCTTGTGCCGCCAGTACCGGCGGCTGCCCTATCAGTCAGTGTTAGGATTGGGGTGGCGAAGAAGTACATGGGCAATAAAAGGACTGCACACATGAAGAGCACAATCCATGACCGCTGCATGTACACGCCTAACATATCGTACTTCCTCGCGCCGAAAGCCTGCCCACATAACGTCTCCAGCCCGCTCGCCATGCCAAGCTGCATTTTTGATAGGCTTACCATCATATCCAACAATTGCAACGACTCTGAACCATACTCTAGTACGTAGGAAGAAGTCAACGATAAGACGGAAACAACCATCCATCCAATCTTCATTGAAACAACAGAAGATCCAAGTGGCAATGTGTCAAAACGGGAGGAGTTGAGACTACGAAGACGCGGAGGGAGAGGAAATTAATGGTGATGGATACCATCAGGCCAAAGCTGAAGCCGACGACGACGGTGTTGGCGATGGTGATCGAGGCGAGCTCGAGGTCGCCGAGGTGGCCAGCGAAGGCCAGTGTGATGACGTTCATGCTGTAGGTCACCACCCTGCTAAATACCGCCGGGCCGACGATCCACCAAAGCTTCTTGGACTCGATCAAACACCTCCTCGCCAACACCCGATCCTCCTCGCCTTCTCCATGGAGAAGGGCAACCCTCTCTTCTCCGCTCTCCATTCCCTTCTGTGTTCTCCGCTGCTTCCCGGACATGTTCTGGCTATAAGAGATGGTACCGCAGAAAAAGGCGAAGAAGACGACGGATTGGAGGAACAGAACTTGAAATTGACTGGTAGAGTTAGCGAGGAGTTTGCTGACTATAAAGCCATGCATGCTTTGCATGATTAATTAACGTGGCCGATACGCATCCACATGTTCTTTTATTTCTTTGATCCCGTATAAATTGCACCATATCGTGTAACACTGCTGCATAGTACGACTTATTTCATGTTTTTGTTCTGATTTAACTCTGATAGCCAAACAAAGTACGTACGAGACTCAACTAAGGAGGGAGGGGGGAGGGGGAATGGGTTGATGTGCACGGACCATTAGGCCAAAGCTGAAGCCGACAACGGTTGAGCACATGGCCCATTAATTCATTTATAATAGTTATTTAATTTTAGATATGAAAAAAAGAAAGAGAGCTGATTTAATTTTAATTCATGATGTGTGCGTAGCTGGGAGAAACTATAGTAGTGACGATTGAATGCCGAGGAACAAGAAAAGAAAGAAAAAAATATAGAAGACCAGGGTAATGCAGAGGCCATTCTTAATTATTTTGGTAGTGTTCTTATTTTATATTCGATCACATTTATAGCGGATTCTTGTTATAATCACTTGAGAAGATTTTCGATATTATGAGAAGTGATATAATCTTTATATCACTATTATTTTCTTGTGATTATTGTTCGACCTTAGACAAAAGATTTCGAGATTTGTACGTTCATTATTTTTATAGTGGATTTGCTTCTCTAACTTCCTCCGTGATTTTCTCCCTTCGTGTTGGAGAGATTTTTAATGTAAATCTTGATGTTCTATGTGACTGTGATTTTTATTTAATTTTTTTACTATATGTTAAGACCATCTAGTATTTGTTCTTATATAATTTTTTTTTTTTATCCCATCAACAATGATGGTGTTGGCAATTGACATGGATGCCAACTCAAGGTCGCCCAGGTCATCAACGAAGACCTGAGTGATCACAACCATGCTGTAGTTTACTACCCTATTAATATTGTCGAGCCAACGATCTTTTAAAGCTTCTTCAACTCTCTTCAAAACGTCATAGCTAACTCCTTTTCTCTATGAGATCCCTCCTATGAATCATCTTATAAGAGATCATATGATAACTGGACTTCTTTTATATTAGTTAATAATCATAATTAGATTCAATCATATTTATAATATATTTTATCTAAATGGATAGGGTAATATAATCTAACATTCTTTCACTAGGCCTATTGATTAGTAAAAATATAAAAAAAATTAAAATCAAAATAAATATAATATAATATTTAAAAATAATTTTACTTAATTAGATTCTTAAATTTTAAAAAGTATTTTATACGTGCATATGAATTTTATATATAGATTAATAAGTCTAATAAACATAATATCATATAATTTTGTCTTGTAATGAGAGTTATAACGATTGTATATCATCAATATCATACTTCTTTATATATTTACAATAATGTTAGTCCCTCTTAAATATAAAATGATAAAGGAATATCAACCTATGTTTTTTCAATATCAAAATTAAATTTTGAGATTTGCACTCTCACTGATGTGTTATTTTATAAGACTCTTGCGTTACCATATTCAACTATCTTTTTATTATGATTAAGATAATAAAATTTATACTTTTTTTATTTTTTTAGATAAGTAATAAAATATCTAAAAATAATTCTTAAATTTATTTTTTTTCACATGGATTGAATGATTTTATCTTTATAGAACAATCCTAAAATATGTAAATTCATTATGATGGAATTAATTTACTAGGATCTCTATTCAAGATATACATAATCATCCTTAAAGCTTCTTCACACATTGATTTATATACAAAAAAATAACTTATCATCCTCTAACCATATCTATAAGAGTATAATTTTATCTATATACATAATCATATTTAAGGCTTCTCGTTGATTCATGTACAGAAAAATAATTTTATCCTCCTAACCATATCTATAAGAGTATGATTTCATCTTTTAATAATTTTATTCTGTTGTAGCATATCTGATGAAATAAAATGAGTACAAATATTTCACTTTTCTAGAAATATAGTAAATAAATCAAAATTATGATTAGGCTCATCACAAATATCATAAAATTTATCGGCCCTTCAGATTTAATAATTTTGACTTTCTATCTAATTTTTTCTTGACTCTATTTATGTACTCTTAAACGTGTTAACAACTTAAGACTTTACATGAATTACATATATATAATCATATCTCAAATGTAAAGCATAAAGATGATAAAATTTTTCTCTCCACTAAAATATAAAACATGAAGTGACTTACATATGCAAACATATATAATCTTAAGGAATTTATGAAACTATATATTTTTCCTAATAATTGATTATAGAATTATTGTAAACTCAAAATTCATTTTAATTCTATACAAACGATCATACAAAATTCAAAAGGTAACTTTTATTAAATTATAAATTAACCTTTATTAAATCATAAATGTATTTAGTTTACAACCATCAAAAGAGAAGCAATATCCTAACAATTCTAGATAAAGAACTCAAATTTTTTGATTTGTAGAAATATAATATCAGATGAATCATCTTTAGGTATAAGTAACAAATACAAACTACTATCGCTTTTACTTTAAGATAATTCCCTATAACAATAAATAGTTCATACTCTTTTGATTCTCATATTAAGATAAATCTCTATTATAGGTAACATAAGTTGAAATGTCAAGATCAATCCACCAAGTATTAGAAAATGACTTATGTAATGTCTGATTCCAATTATACAAAGGTTAAACTTATACCTTTCCTTTTTTCGAATAAAAATCTTATTGTCCTTCTTCATATGATCTTTATTTACTATAGAAGTAAATTTTATTATAAAGATTATTCTTTTATGAATTTATATAACATTTTAAAACTTGATTGATTTGCACTTTAATTTTCTTTTATCGTTACCCACTCTTTGAGTAGTACATAAAATATTATAAGTCTTTCCTAGTTTAATCTTTATTCTTTCTAAAACATAATTAATTAACTCATTTAAATATAACATATATTTAACTTTATTATAATGAATTTTAAATGAGTCAAATCAAGAAAAAAATAAAATTAAGAATAAATTATATAAGAAATAACTCAACTTAATTCATGCCGAATATCCAATATTAGTGAGATTACAACTTTGTTAAACATATGGAGGATATAATTTTGAATTTCTAAAATACTTTTATACTAATTTTGATTAGTTCCTTAATTAAGATGTCAACTAATGTATTATCAGTAAATTTAAATTGATCTTTAAATATTTCAGTCTTCTAGTTATAGATTGTAATGAAGTCCAAATATTATCAACGATTATCATAAAACTGAGCCTTTTAGATTTTTTTTGATTAGTGATCTTAATTATTTATTTTTATAGAACTTTTAATAATAATGTATGTGATCCCTTCAATCAATCTAATCAAGAACTAACACACTCAGTATAAATTACATATGCTAAAGTTATTTATAATAATATATTTTAGAAAATATATCGACATTTATCATAATGCAATGAATGAAATATAACTATAATAAAATAAAATATGATTAATTTTTTAAGTTTTTTAGTAAATATTGAATTATTGACATTATCTCTATTTCACTATTGGGTGAAATATTAACAAATCTAGTGTTTACATAAAATTATTTATGAAAGACTGATACTATCCTCATGGAATAGTACTGTTACCTTTGGGTAGATAACCCTAAACTATAATGTTATCCAAGATAGTATGATCATATCTCATCACATAATTATTCAAAGTAGATTATTCTTTGGGATTATCTAGATCTCCTAATTTTATGTGCTAAAATAAATATTATTTTCCACATTGTCACTTAGGACTAATTTTTTATAATTATATAAGTTCTTAGTTTATATTATTTTGATGGCTACAAGATCAATATAATAATATAAATATAATTTAAAGTAATTTATAAATAATAAAAATCTTTATTACAATTTATATTTCATAAACTTTTCATCCTATGCCAAACAACTACCTATTAGATAAAACTTAGGTATATGTGTTACAAATAATATTCATCAATTTTTTTAATATAATTTATGCCAAAAAAATTCAATAATAATAAAAACAATAACCATCATACTTATCAAAAATTAATTAGCATAAAAAACTTATTTGATAACTATAGTCATGATATACCATAAATTATGTCTTTATATGAAGAATAAATATTATTTTATAATTTCAAATATATGTATTTGTATAACCAAGATAAATATCCAATGATAACAATTAGATTTTTATTATCCCATGCAAATTTTTACCAATGTGTCATATGAGAAAACTATAAAAAAATAATTTATATTTTTTAATTTTGCATAAAACCCTTAGACCAATCAACCCTATTTAATTGGGCATGCTTAGAGTTGAGCTAAATATTAACCCAATTAAATTAGTCAAAAATCAAACTTGATCAAAATAAAAAAAATCGATCAATTATATCAAAACTTGATTGATCGAATCTAAATCCAATCAAGTATTCAAAAATATAATCATGATCAGGTTCAATAAAAATAATTGATTAAAATAGATCAAATTAATTAATTTTATAAATGAGGACACACGTAAAAAGAATATTAATTTTGAAGTGTAAAACTATAATTTTGCATGAGATATCTTGAAAATATATAATTTCTTAAGGGAAGCAAGTATACTGTAAGGACACAAATTAATTTTTTTATTTCTGAGAGGTAAAAAATATTTTAAAAAAATGCCAATTCTCATTTCCGTTTCGTGGCCGCTGCGAGAGGCACGATCGTTGCCTATGCATCGTTGCTCGGCCCATACGCATAGGACTTGTTGACGATGCACTGACCATCCATCATAGAATCGCTAGGTATCATGGTCTTCGACGTCTAGTCATTATCGACTGCAGCCAGCAAATGCTACAATGGCATTGGTGCAACTGCCACACCTAGAGATGTTGCTACAACCGTCACACATATCCCATCGTTGGAAAGAGTGATGTTGCTATAGCTATCGCATGCAGTGACACTATTGTCGATTGCATGCGACCAAGGTAGGCCGACCATCGTAAGGCTACCACACCCCATGGTGCTTTCGTTGCATATGCTTCCGTTGCTCGTGATTGAGCTGGCGATCACTAGAGGCCGCCACTCTCAACAATACTATCGCCAACAACAAGCTATTGACAGTGATCCATCGATCAAACATGAAGAACCTCACATTGTCTGTAAGCAAGCGACATGACAGACTAGATAAAAAATAGATTGACAACACAAATAGATCGTTCAAGCATCGAAAATTAAAATCAAATAACATCTTTTCGCAAGTGAATTGTGCTAATAAACATATTTAAATATAAAATAAATCTGAAATACTTTTAAGATATGAAGAATTTGATTTCAACATGGTTCTAATATCAATTGTAAGTATAGAAACCATAATATGTTGTTGTTATGTAAAAAAAATTAATGCTAAAAAATTAAAATCAAATAATTATAGATCAAAATTTATAATATGTACCATTCGATGCTGTACCGTGGAGTCGAAAGTTATAGTGACATCGATCTGCAAGAAGAACTAAACTTATATTCTTGTCACTTCTTATCCTTTATAGGACAATTATGAGTGATGGATTAGAGATAAAAGAGAGATAAGAGAAGATATGTAATCTCTCAATGACTCATTCACGTGATTACAGGGAGATAAGAGAAGATTTGTAATTTTTCATTAATTTCATATATCAACATTAAGTCCCTATGAGGTTATATCTTTTTATAGGTAATAATAGAGGGTCTAGGATACGTAAGTACAAGAGTATCTTTCATCCTAGTATCTCCTAATAAATCGTACTAGGAGTTGACTTCCTTTCTATGAGTTAGTAATCATAATTAGAATCCAATCATATTTAAATATATATCTTAACTAATTAGATAGCTATCGCTCTATCTTTTCTACCCTTCATAACTCTGTCTCCCTTCTCCTTTCGCTTCTTAGGTCATGAGAGGAAGATGCGATGAGCTGTACGGTGAAAACAAAGATAGGGTTCAGGAATACGTATACCGTTTGCGATAAACATTGGTCGCTTAGGCTGGGTGTTTGAATCGCTTAGAACCATTAAAGGTCAAATCTAGCTAGTTTGAATTGATCTAGTGGAACCATTTCATAATACACTAATCTAGTTTGATTAATAGGTTATCGATTTATAAATTTTAAATAATATATACTTCAAATAATTTGATTACGTTAAATTGATTCAAAACCAAAATCTTAATGTCATGATAAGATTTGTGAAATTGGACGAATGTCAGATTAATTCAGACTAAATTGATTAATAAAAAAGTACGTCGAACCTATATTGAAGACCCAATCAATCTCCTCCGGTGATGTGGGTCAAATGCCTGTGCATGGCCGGTTGACTAAGCTGCTTTAAACATCGTGCCTGCGGCTACCAACAAAATCAAAGCTATTCTGTTGACTTGTTTGTTGGATCTGCGTCATGCTACGATAGCATGATGGTCATATGCTGGGAGACTCCTGGATTAGAAAAAGCCATGGAGAGGGTAGTCGAGATCAAGAAAGATCCAATCACAATCTTATAACTTCTTATCAAGCTTGTTAAGTGGTAGACATGAAGTTGACACCAATGCAACCTAAAAAAAAAAAAAAAAAGATCGAGCTTTTGGTACGTATTCTTTTGGAAACAGATCGCATGCGCACATAAACAATGCATGCTTTTGGTACGTACGCATCACATCCCAACGATCTATATTATATTGTAACACGAGCTTCACGTAGGAGTTAAACTGCGTCTCCCTTGTGTTAGTTGGCCATCCCACGAGCGAAGCACACCAAACCAAAAGGCAGATTCCATATACCGAGCTTCCTGCAACAAGGACACCCCCACCGTTCCTTTCTCCCAGTGATTTCATCACCTGTCCGTCCTCCGCCACATCCCTCGCCGCTTTCTTCTCCCTCTTTGCATGTGCTGTCTGGGCCTGGCATTGTCTCCCTCCCTTTCCTCCTCCTCCTCCTCCTCCTCCTCCTCATCATCATGGTAAAAAGGCGTTGGTCACTACAGCCCTAAGCTGGCAATCACTTCGTTTGAGTTGTGGTGGCTCAGTTTTCTCGAGGCATAGCATATTAATTAATATAGCTGAAAATTGTCTTACAAAGAAGAAGATACGAGGTAATTAATTACCTGAAAGCATAATCTAGCTGGAGACCTCTTCCAGGAGTTTGTACCTTCGCACCTTTCCTTTGGCGACCTGCCTCCCCCCTCTGCGGAAGCTTGGCGAGAGATCTTCTGACCGCATGTGATCTGTGGCATCCGATGCTGATCGATCCAACAGTCTCATCTTCTTGATGGGTTTGTTCAGCTGCGACGGAAGAGTGATCTCTCGCTGGATCTTTACTCCTGAGCCCTCGGTGGTGTTCGAGGAAGAGACCGGCTTCTTGGTGTCTTTTGTTTCTCCTTCATCCCTTAGACACCAATTGCATGCCCGGTATGAGTCGGTCTTAAGATAGAGGTCGCTGCAGTATCTTCACAGTTGAAGTAAGTAAGCGATGCGAACATTAATTGGGAAATCCCAAAACAAACACTTTGAGAAGATGATCAAATTCGATTGACTTGTGTGCATCTGATATCTAAGAATGTTGATCGAATGGGTCTGTTTAAGATAATGGAGTGATCTAAACGTTCAAAAATCCCAAGGAAATAAAGAAACTTGCTTTATACCTGCTGAACACCTCTCTCTCTCTCTCTCTCTCTCTCTCTCTTGTGCTCGGACCAAATTATTGAAATTGTTTGATCTAGATTCGTAGATAGGTCAAATGCCAACTTTAAATGCTTGATTGAAGAAGAACAAGAATCTTTGAGAGGAATTTACAAATGATGACTCCTCGATTAGCTCTGCTTTTTGGCTTGATGTAGTTAATTGTGGTCATTACCATGCAAGACTCCAGTGTGCAACACAAGCGCTTGAGACTAAGTTGAAGGATGGGAAGGCTTACTTGTGCTGAGATCTAACAAGGCAGACCTTGCACTGAAAGAGCTCCGGCAGCAACCCATGATCGCCGCACATGCAACAGACCACCGACGTCGGCGCCGGCTCTCCACCCCCTGGGCTCACCATCTCTCTCCCTGGAGGAGGGGATACGACGAGGACTAATTCTTCAATCTCTTCAACCACCTCTGGTTGGTTGCTGTTTGGACCAGCGGGGGGAGAACAAGGCAGATGGCAGTGAAGAAGACCAAGCGGAGATGGGAAGTGAGAAGACTACATATCATGGTCAGACAACACGCTTGCGAGACGCTGTAGAGAGAAGAGAGAGAGAGAGAGAGAGAGAGAGAGAGAGAGAGAGAGAGAGAGGTATATAGGGTAAGTTATGACCTCCATCATATCGACATGGTTTGTTTGCTACATTACAATCCATTTCAACTGTGGCAACCTTTTGACTTGACCAGTTGATGATAGCTATTGTTATCGATATGCATGTGTACGGAAGGGTCAAATCCAAATCCAACAAATTAGCATAATGGCATTTCCCACATTAGCAATAAATCCTTATGTAAATATTTTTCAAATATAATATGATTCATAAAATATATGCCTCTTAAAGGCATATGATTAGTGCTGTCGTAAGGATCTTATTATTGGATTCGCCTCCAACAAAATTAATATAGTATGAATTAGGAATTCAAATTTAAGAGTGATTTCTTTTGGAAAAAGGGACCAGATCGAATCAACTTTAAAATATGGAATTGACAATACAAAAAAAATATTTAATCATGTTTGATATGACAAATAATGGGTCGATCCAGTTCATCGAGACCTATGTCAGGTTAACAGTCCACGACAGCACCGAGATTCGACATCGACTCGATTGACGCAGGCCCAGGTCGAGGTAGCAGAGCGATGACTTGGTCGCTACAATAGCACGGGTTGCGCTAAGATCCATTTAATGAAGAATAATAATTGGCTATACATTCCAACCATGCCCGGCATGACGACAAAGGCAAGAAAGGTACGATTGACCCTTTGACTGATACGTATAAAACCCCCATCTTAGGGTAGAAAGAAGGGGTCTCTCTCTCTCTCTCTCTCTCTCTCTCTCACTCACTCTTTTACACTAAGATTTAAAATCATTTGGGGCACTAACTTGAACGTCAGAGGGGTTACATTGGGCGCTCCCACCCCAATGAGACCTTTGTGCAGGAGCATCGTCATGGACCCGAGGAAGAGAAACTCGAGTTCCCAACCTGAGGTGGAGATTTTCAAGACATAAACCCAAGCTCTGACGCCTCATTTCTAACCGACATGAATGAGCTTACGCACGCGGGAAGAACCGAGCCATGCTGATTATTAAGCCACAACATCGAGTAACACAACAATGTTATAAACATGTGGGCGGAGCCGTATTTAGATATGCGGCCCATTGCAGCCTTACTAATAATTGCTGTTCGGTCCGCAAAGAACATTTATGAGGTTACATTGGATTGTCGACGTCGGTCTCCTGCCATCTCTTCTTTCACTCACTCACTCACTGTCCGTCGGCGTTGGGGGTGTGGTCTTCTACGTTGAGGCGATGATGGAAGGAAATCATGCGGTTACGAGGGCGTGCACACATCTCAACGATGCTAATCATCTATTTTCACGCGTGTCAAAGCAGTGCATGCGTGTGCCCATCAACTTCCAACTTGTTTGGGTGGAGTCGTGTGCATGGCATGAGTTGTAAGTATGAGTTGTAACTTCCATCAACTTTCAAGATATGACTCTTTTACCCATTATAAGCATAAAACCTGTGATTATATTATTATTATACAAATTTTTTTTATCAAAAACTAAAATCAATTAACGATATATTTAATTTATGATGTATACATTTTGATGTCATTCAATAAACCTTTATCTGATTTACAGATGCACCATTATCGAATTACAAAATTATCATGATATTGATTTACAAATAGAACTAACTCATTGTCTCCGATCTTCCTATCATTTATAGAACAATTATGATTGATAGATTAAGAATAGATATATAATCTTATTAACCAGTTAATATTACACGTAAGAGTAAAGTATCTAGAATGTTAATTAAGAGAGTCCCTTGTCATCTCATCTCATGAGCAATCCTACTATAATCAAATTTTATTTTCTATTAGTCAATAACTATTATTAGAATTCATGATTTGTCAGGTTCATGATTTATATTTTTCATTATATTAGTTCTTGTGGTAGATTAGCTATTCCTTAATCTACCAAAATCTTCTAGATACTAAGTTATGTTTTTTTTTACGGAAACATAGATTAGACTAGTCAACACTATTTAATTGTGCTTGACTAAGTATCAATCCAATTAGTAAAAAATAATCAAAACTTTAACTTTTTCTAAATTCAAACAAAAACTTGATTGCTCGAATATAAATCCAATTAAGCAGTCAAAATATGGTCATGACTAGGTTTGATCAAAATATTTGATTAAAATAAATCATATTGGCTAATTATAAATATAATTATTGACACAAATGAAAAAAATTAATTTCTAACCAGTAAAACTATAATTTTTCTTAGGATATATAACGAAAATATATAGTTTCTAAAGGGAAGAATCATCAAAAAGCTATAAATTAGAATTAAAAGATTTATAAGGATAAAATTATAATTTCAAAAGTAAAGATCCTAATTCCTTACTTCCATTTATGGCCATTGTTTTAGGCGGTGGCTATCCTTACACTATCAACCAGCAACCTCACTAGTCGTTGTGTTGTGTTGTGTCATCGTGCTCATGTGTGGCTATGCAAATGCGTTGCTAGGTGACTCACACAATTGCTATGGCACGTGATATATGTCCACGCTTTCACTTGCATAGATGTTGGCCTTTGACATCTAGTTGACATCGGCCAAGACCAGCAAATGTCATCGTAGTGTTGTTGTAATCGCCACAAGCAACAACACTACTACATATGTTGTAGTTTCAATCACATCACTATTGCAATCACCACGATAGCGACATTGTTGCAGTTGCTTGCGACTATCGCAAGGCTGCTACCTAAAGCAACCGTGCAAGCAACCACACGACGCTTTCGTTACGTACAATGGCACTTGTATAGTTGTTGTCCATGACTAGGCTGATGACCACAGGAGGCCATCGCCCTCAATAATACTATCGTCGACGATAAGATGTCGATGATGGTTCATCAATCAAATATGAGGAACCTCGCATCATCGCAAGCAGGTGGCAGGATAGACTAGGTAGAAAAATAGATTGACAATACAAATAAATCATTTAAACATCGTAAATCAAAACTGAATAACACCTTATCGCATATAAAAGGTGCTAATAAATAGGTCTAATATATTTGATTTTAAAAATGACTTTGATATCAATTGTAAGCATAAAACCCGTAACTGTGTGGAAAAATTTAATGTCATAAACTGAAATCAATTAACAATAGAATAGATTTATAATGCATACTTTTTTTTTATGTAAAGTCAGAAACCCTTTATTTGATCTATAAGTGCACTATCGTCGGATACGAAGGTCACAACTATGTCAATCTACAAAGAGAACTAGATTCATCTTCTCCTCTATTTCAATCTTTTACATGACCGCTATGAGAAGTGGTTATAAACTAAGGGAGATTGAGAATGAATATATAATCTTAATGATTAGTGATTTCATCGCTAGGAGATCTTATTATTTTATATGTGATAGTGGAGGATCTATGATATTAATTATAAGAGTCTCTCATCATCTCTTCAGAAATCTTATTATAATTAAAGTTTATTTTATTACTCAATAACTACAATTAGAATTCAATCATATTTATAATATATTTTATTTAATTAAATAGAATCACATAATCCAACATTTTCCTTACTCAGTTAATGATTCACTATCATAGTTTTTTTTTTTTTTCTAATTTGCTTCCTAGCCGTTGTGTTTGATCTTTTTCAATTTTAACCATGCCTTCATCTCTCAAAATATTTCAAGATATTTGCATTGTGCTATTCCAAATTCTAATTTATAGTTTTCTGTATAGAATTATAAATTAGACTAGTTAACCCTATTTAATTGGACAGATCTAAAATTGGACTAAGCATCAGCCCCTCATTAAGTTAGTAAAAGAATTAAAACTAATCAAAGTCAAAAATTGATCCGATCAAAACTTGATTGATCAAAATTTGACAGACACGACAGCCTCAGCTGCATCACTACTGTAATTACCACAATAGTGATATTATTGATTGTATTCGCTTGAGACTACCACACAAAACGACGATACAAAAGTAACCGCGTATGAGATCGCTTACGATCGTCACACTGGTGCATGGCCGTTCTTAGTTGGTGGAGCGATTTGTCTGGTTAATTCGAATAACGAACGAGACCTCAGCCTGCTAACTAGCTACGCGGAGGCATCCCTCCGCGGCCAACTTCTTAGAGGGACTATGGCCGTTTAGGCCATGGAAGTTTGAGGCAATAACAGGTCTGTAATGCCGTTAGATGTTCTGGGGCCGCACGCGCGCTACACTGATGTATTCAACGAGTCTATAGCCTTGGTCGACAGGCCCGGGTAATCTTCGAAAATTTCATCATGATGGGGATAAATCATTGCAATTGTTGGTCTTGAACGAGGAATTTCTAGTAAGCGCGAGTCATCAGGCCGCACGATGCTTCCACTATGTACAATGGGTACCAGTCATGTATTCTTTTTAATTTTCGTTATGCCTTAAATCAACCTAAATCTTTCCAGATATTTGCATTTGTGATCCTCCAAATTCTAAGTTGCGTCTCACACAGATTCAACAGATGTTGTAAGTTGACCTTGCACCCTCTGTCATAACACGTACATATACCAAAAGAATTTTAAAATCTTCCCTTGATATCGGTTTTGATAAGAATTTAAATTTTGGGTGTCATCGAAAATAATAATAATAATAATAACAAATATCAACCTGTTTGTATCTACTAATACAACTGAAACTTGATTCCTTTGCATCCACGCGCGTTCAGATATAATTGAATGCACACACTTACATGTATGTGTATATATAAATATGCATCTCATATTCTATGCAAAATTAACAATCAGCAACAACAGTAACATCGTTGCCCAACCTAGTGATCGAAGGAGTCATTTGTTTCCTTCCCACTAGGCCTCGATGGCGATAGTGGCCTTCATGACGAGGCAAGAGGTTATCGTCGCTATCCCAATGAGCATCGATGGCCACAGTCACCAGTGTCGGGGCAAGAGGTTAGCCTTCCCTTTCTACTGAGCCTCGATGGTCATAGTCAATATTATTAGGGTAGGACATCGCCATCGACATCAACAATGAGTCTTCATGGTCGATTGTTGAGCCAATAGGTATGTAGCTTAGCTATCGGCAACTGGTCACCGTCTATTGCCGATGAAGCCTTATAGAGTCTTGGTGATGAACAGTTCATTATTGTAATCCCACTTAGCTTTGTGTACCATCGTTGAATCACTACATGATTGATTATTGTATTGGTGAAGTATTTAGAGTGTTGTTAAAGCCACAACATCATTCTTCACCGTGTCGCTAAAGTGTTATAGGATGAATACATCTTTCTAGTTTGTTATTATCATATTAGAAGGAAAAAAAAAAAAAAAGGTAAGGATAGAATTGAGTCACAATGACAAGATCTGTAGAAGGTGTTCAAGATATCAACAATTAGGTCATACAAATTTACACTAGCTACATAAGTCGGCATTAGCAAACGTAAAGCAATGTGGTACTTTCAATATTTTTGTATAGTGTAGTTTTGGTCAGATTTTTTGTTATCTATAATGGATATAAGAGATGATTTTTATGTATAGTATAGTATAGTAGTACTATGTATATATATATATAGTGTCGTAACATTATAAAATATTATAAGCAATCCCTCTCGTGTTTATGTTTTAGCTGAATTGATGTTATTATTTTTGCTAATTTTCAAAGTGGATTTTAATTTAATTATGATTTTTTATTTGAGTTACACTCAAGTTACGAATTGGATATAATTATGATCTAACATTTCAATTATCAAATGCCAAATTTTACTAATTATCCTAAAATGATCCAAAACTATGAAAAATAATTTTAATTATTTTACAATCATGTCATAATAGTTGCGAATAAGCTTTAATCAATTATGTTCAATTTAACCCTAGCTTAATCGATCCAACTAAGCTTGATTTTAATTAGAACGTAAATGAAGTAATCTCTAATCCTAAACTAGTATAATTTGGATTGGATTGGGTTCATTTTATGTTAAATAATTTGAATAAGTCAAACCATTTAGGAATCACCTTGAATCAAGCTAAACTAATCAAATCTCATAAGGTTAAATCAATATTTAAACTCAAATCAAACAAATTAAAGGCAATAGGCTAGGCTGCATAATACTGGGCTAGGTTAGGTTGAGCCAACCCATGTATATATTGATCATGTACACTACATATGATTGATTCTGTATGCACCACACTAGGCTGGGCTAACCCATAGTCCATAGAACGATCATGTATATAGCATATGACTACCCACCCATGTTGGGTCAGGCCAAGCTAGCCTACTAGCTAGGGTCTGACCTACGAGTTGGGTCGGTCTTACTGACTCGTGGGGCTTAGCCTGTTGGGTTGGTTGAGCCTAGTCTTCGGGTTACAACCCCATCTTATGAGGTTGGCCTAACCTGATGTCTGATCTCAACTTCAATTTTGGAACGATTACCACTATTCTGAATTATGACAGCATAAAGGTATAATCAATATATATATATTTATTAGTATTGAATCATTAAAATATAAGAAATAACAGTAGATTAAAATGATAAAATTATATAAATAATTAAATAACATTCTTAATCAAGTATTATATAAATCTAAAATAAATCAAATATAAAAATTTTAGAATAGAGGCAAGCCTAAGTAATTTCAAGCCTCAAAACTAATGGTATAATTAGAAGATATCGATTATCATTGATCTACCTCATAAAGTTGATTCGATTAGATCCTCTCTTTTTTTTAGTTGTTATGCTCAAGAATCGGATCTTCAAAGTGGTCTTGAGTTTATTAAGGATGATTACTCGAGAAAAATTCTTCATAATATTAACATTACCTAAAGCCTAGTGCAAGAAGCATATTTGGCAAGCCCTCTTGACGCTAAGTCAGCATTAGATTTTATGTGAGAAGGAAAAAAAAAAGAAAAAAACAGAGTTTCAGATGTCAAACCATACATGCGAGACACAAATATCCCAAATATTTTAGAAAATATTATCTAATGCAGCACAATGTTATGCTTTACATTAATTGCAAACTCATTACAAATTCTCTAAAATACTTATAACAATCATTTTGTTATGTAATCGTCAAAACACCCGACAATTCTATTAGGAGAATAACATAATTTGGATCTATATGTGTAAGATTATCCAAGATGAGAACGTCGATCTCCTAAGGTGTCACATACATGAAGACCTAGAATGAAAAAGGTTTCTCGATCAAGTTACTTTGATGCCCAACTTAGCAAACCGATGTGTGCGAGTGCAAACAAAAGTGATAAAAACAGATAAAGCTATATTTTCTTCTCTTTGAGCGTCCCATGATAATGATGTGTTAGATGATTAATTAATCGATAATATATCTATTAGGCAACTTAGTTGCACATAAGTCTAATCACATGACAGGAGTCTTAGATGGCTAATCACAATTTTATATTAAGAAGTGGTATAAGTCCCTCCTAATTGGCTCTGAGGCTTTACTCTGGCAATGAGAAGGAGCTCATAGCAGCACCTCGACAGTTCTCATCGCTGGCGACAGTCAGCGGAGCACGGACCAGTGCTCTCCGACTTGCAGTAACCTTACCGCAACACAAGTTGACTGTTTAGTGGCAATTGAATCAGCAAGGACCACCTTGCAAGGCTAAATAATCTTGGGGGTACCGATAGCAAAGTACTCGAGGAGTGAAATAGAACATGAAATAGGCAATGGCCGCGTGCCTATTGAAGAATGAGCTGACGACTCATAGGCAGTGGCTTGGTTAAGGGAACCCACCGAAGACGTAGCAAAAGCGAGTCTTCATAGGGCGATTGTCACTGCTTATAGACCCGAACCTAGGGGACAGGAAATTCAATTAACCGAGATTCAGAAGCTGAAATTTCACCTCTCCCATCAATAGGTTTAGCCAGAGCATTTATAACACGACCCAAATAACCCTCACTCACAGGTATCTGAGCAATTAGTCCTGTTGCTTTTACAGAACTTCCCTCTTGTATCATCAAACCATCACCCATTAATACAACGCCAACATTATTTGATTCCAAATTCAGAGCAATGCCTATTGTACTACTACTCTCGCTTTATTATGCTTACCTTAGGTGATCAGAACTGAGGTAGAGCTACATCTACACATCCTCGCAATGAGTTCTCCCTTCAGACTTGTTTGATCAAGCTAAAGCTATCAACATCAAATTCCATGATCTCAAGTATACTATAAACTGAGGAGCTTAGTATTATTATCTGTTCTGCAAAAGTCATTTTAAAAAATTACAGTTTTATCCATTCTTACACATAACTAAACATACCAATTTCGGTAACCTATGAATGGATAAAGGACAAATATACCTTCGCAATAGCAAAACCGTAAAGTCTCAACTATTTAGAGTCGGATCTTATATAATCATAACGAATTGACCCATACTCTAATATCATTGAGTAATATAATGACAAATAAAAAAATTTGTTGGTACCTATTTATGGTTCGGGGGATTTAGCCAGAAGCAATGTGGTTGTAAGATTTTCCAAATTATAAAAGGGAGGAATTACCAAGAAATTAAACAATGTAAGTGATTTGTCAGCTCTATTTCTCCATCAAAAAGCTATGGAAGGTAAAATATTGACAGTAATATATAAAGCAGGGTTTGAGAGAGAGAGAAAGAGAGAGAGGATGTAAAAGAACTTACCTACTTTATTTGATCATGGCAACTTACAGTATCAGATGACAACTTTTGCCCAGGAGATACATACCATGTCGATGGCATCATCATCAGGGACTGAGGATCTCCTGCAAAGAAACTCTCCGAGTCACCTTCCGAAGCATCAACCATCCTGGGTTTCCTAATCAAGAAACTATCTGAAAAATGATATCCCCATATGTCATAGGTGTACTCTTTTCCAACCCCATAATTTCCCATTTCCATTTCTATGGCTTTGTTCTTGTTGCTCCTGGGTCCTGGGGCACGAGCATGTGGTGCAATTGGAGAATGTGTGGCCGAGACACTTGGAGCAGGCACAAAAGGTTCATTCGAGACAGATTGCAGATAATCAACAGAAGGTGATGTAGTTTGCTTCCCAGTCAATTTTGGAGTTATCGGATACTGCTTTCGACCAGGCATCATCGAAGACCTTTCGTAGTGCTTCTCGGTTTCTGATACTCTCGTCCCCAAGGTGCCTACTGCATCATGTGTCCTCTGATGCTTCTGTTCTGATGATGATCCAGCATTTAGAATGTCATCGCTTTCAGGAAAAAGACACCATGCTTGCTTTGGAGGGGAGACATTTGGGGACAAAGGTGACGTTGGTGTAGAATTCCCACTCTGACCACTAGCAACTTCCAGTTTTGCTGCTAATCCGGTTCTGATGGTCCTCCTCTTTCTTCTTCTCCCTTTATCCTTACCAACTCTTATAGTAAGATTACCACTTTGTGGAGCTTCTAACAAATTGTACTTGTCAAATACTTCTACAGGCTTAGTTGTTAATGCGGGCGGTGCAAACATGATTTCCTTTTGATGCACAAAATCTTGCTTGTCTTGCCTCTTTTTAGGGCTGTCAAGAACAACATTCTGACATGTCCGATGCTCATTGACAAATTCAGATTTAGGGTTCTCATCTTCATCAGATGATCTGCATTGTATAGAAGTCATGAAGTAAACATACAAATGAATTGATCTATCCCTCAAAATAACAAAAAGGAATTAGTCTAACTGACCTGGAGAATTTTGTGCTATGGTGAAGACAAGAGGTTTTTCCAGCCTTGTTCGTGGCATCTATGTTGCCATCAACATTGACATAATATTCTTCAGTATCCAGTAAAAAGGAGTCTGGAATAATGTGGGCCAGCAACAGAAATATAGAAACAGCAGCAAATATGAGTAGAGGCACTTTCCAATGCACTGTCCGGGAAAATGTTTTCCTGCAAAGGTTGAGCATTTGAACTGGAAAGCTTGCCTTCATAGGTATCACAAAGATGCCAGTAGCAAATGCTAGCTCGAGATCCCTGTAAACAACATCTGTATAAAAGTCTGCTTCATATGAAATTAGTAGTTTCATTGATTCCCCTGGTTCTAGAGCAAAATCTTTGCATCTGTGTACCGTAAACCCATCCAACGCACAATCAGTTCCTGAAATTTTTATTTTCTTCACCTGAAGAGGAAGTTCACCTATATTTTTGGCATAAATCTCCTTGGACAACCGATGATTGCACAAAGAACTAGTGTTCTCAATATGGGAAAAAAGATCTGCAGAGGGCCTGTTAGTTGGCAAGCGAAAGTTGAATTCCAGCTTCCAGACTGGTTCAGAATCCTCCAGAAGGATCAGTAAATGTGACCCACCAAATGCTCGAATAGGAAACCATTCTACACCAGAAAGATTATTCTGTATCAAACCTGAGCTTCTCCACATACATCTATTCAAGGGACGAAAGACAACTGGCCCAAACAATGCACTGTCAGAAGGATGTACAAAGGCCTCTGTTACTGCCGAATCAGACACTGAGAATCCTATCCTAGTTTCTACAGAGTCACTCTCAGAAACCCTACTCAAGAATGTATGATTGTGTAGTTCATCAGTAGATATGCACTTGTCGACGACTTCCCCTGAGTTAAGCACAAATTGCATTATAACAGCTTGTTGGCTAGGATTGTGTACAGAGATCCACTTTGAGAAATGGGTGCCAACTGGAACAACTGGAAATGACAGCTCATGTTCTTCAAGGACAGAAACATCAGTTACACGGCCTTGGGATCTCCAGTTTCTAAGTATCAGCTCATCTGCTTTAAATGCTTCCATGAGTTTGGGCTGCAAGTAGTAAAATACAATGTACTTAAGTACAAGAAAATTGAAAAGAAAAAAGAACAGGAAGATATACAGCAACATACCAGGATAATCAATTATATGGCATAAAATATGAGAAGTTCTCATTAGCTGTTCTAAAAGCAAGTCCAGGATTCTAGTGTGATTCTCCAACAATATTTGATAATCATGCATAATATATAACTAATGAAATTGTATTTTACTGAAATCTTCTTTAAAAAGAATCCAAAATAACTTAGATCTTGATTTGTGATGTAGTGGCCAATCACAAAAATGTCAATTTGATCAAAGTCCAATTCTCAATTAAAACACATGCCCTGAATCTTTATCAGAAACCAAGGGTTACTAACAATCATATTAAATATATATATTTTTAAATATAATTAGAAAAACTTATGACATCGATGGTGATAGAGTAGGACACCGTTGTTGTTGCAGGTGTTGGAACGAACATATTAACAGTCACTGTGAAAAAGCGGTTTAACTATAACAAAATCCTAATAATAATTTGATGGTCTAGTATGTAGCAGAGAGGCTATTTCAGTAGTAGAATAATGAATTAATGATGATTTGCCACCAAAATCACAGTATAATCAACAAGAACGCCCATAGGCAATGATCTTCAAGAACATTTTACCTCAACTTTTAGTTTATCTAAAAAATACTCATCTGAATAGAACACTGTTTGAAGATGTATGGTGATCAGGGGGCCAAAACATGGGACCATCTACTGAGACCATGTTTATTACCTTGGAAGCACTGTCTTCTCAAAGTAACTACTCAGAATGGTGAGTAAATTCTTTGTGCCTGGTGAAAAAGGAACACAGCTATGGCTAGCAATCCATTATGTCTTGCAGCCTGTCATCTTCACCTTAAAGCAAAAGTTGTCAGACAGGAAAGAAGACATACTGCTATAAACCCACACAAGACAAGCTTGTAGTAACTTCCTGTGCAATCCATAACTATAGGGACTGGTTAAACCCCACATAGGCATTACTCCAGCTGAAAAATGCATAATGTATGCTACCAATGATAAGAGGTGAGGAAGGCAGATATGCAAATCAATATATGGCAGTGATAACCCATTAAGTAGATAAAACACTAATAATAACATGCTAATTTTTCCAATCTCCAAACATCCTTTTCTTTTAGTTGTCAGGGTTTGCTTTGGCGAAGAGGTAAGACATGCAGCGCACCTTTTGTGCTGTTTCGCTTCTCTTATCTTATTATTCTTTTTCTTTCTTCCAGTTAAAACTTGTATTAAAGCCACATTAAATAGTACTCCCAACTATATGGTGGTCCAAGTACAGGAAAGCAAAAGTATTGTCCCACATAACTATAGCAAGAAAAAAAAGGTGCAAGGATATATGTAAAAACAAGAAAGAGTAAGGTGGTTGATTAGTTGACAGGCACAAAATTTCCATCGAATAACCTATGCAAAAAATATCCTCATTCAGTATCTTATATATGAGAAGGAAAACAAAGTACAAATGAGGTAACTGCAAACATCTATAATTCTGTGTTAAAAATGATATAAAAGAACACCAAGAAAATGGAAAGTCACATGGAACAAGAAAAGCAAAATTACCTTCATGGGAAATGATGCATCAGCAAGGCTTTGTGAACATCCTGTTATTGCATTTGTATGTTTTTCCTCCTCATTACACGATAGGCCACTAATATATGAGCTATCTGACACAGTGATGCCCGAGCCATGTTCATTATTAGAATTAGCATGTACCAAGTCCAGGCATGGAATCTTGATTACTGGGCTGACAGAATCATTTGTCTCTATTAGTAGTTTACATTCCATAACTTCAGTAGGAATGTCAGGGAGAAGGTACTGTGGAGTACTGGAACTAGAGTAACTAATCAAAGCTATTCTTGTGGAAGTCCCAGGAAAAAGTAATAGCCCTTTGTTGTATCTGACTTTGAAAAGCTTTGAGCTCTTTGTAATCTCACTAACATTAACCAAACTAAGTAGGTCGTCCCCATCATTTGTTAAAGAGATGATGAGGACTGTCTGCCTTCCATTGCAGGTCCCACAAGACTCGATATCTACAGAAACTGAACCACTTAAATCGCTGTAATTTGTGTGCCAATGCACTTCTAGCTCAAGGGGAAGAACAATGGTACTTGTTCTATCTTGTGTGGAACTTTGCAATTTTAAACAGATAGCCCCAAGAATCATTCCTTCTGCATAAGGCCACAATCTCATATCTAGGATTGGCTCAGTCTTATGAGCAGACACTTTCCATTGGTTGTGGGGTCTAATGTCTAGCCATCTGATTCCCGACTTACTACTCTCCACTCTGAACCATCCATCATTAGATAGGTAATCGGACTTAGCTGATGAGTGCTGCAATGGATCCATTCGACAAACAACATGAACAGATTGGTTGGTGCGTCCAGATAAGGAAACCCATGCACTCACTTCCTCCACATGAAGGGCATCCGTAAAGGGATTGTATAACGAGAAGTTCCTACTCAGCCTTCTCCTGGAAGGAACACCAACTCCTATCACAGGCTCTATCTTGTAAGGGGACTCGACAGCGACTCCTCTAGCTTGAATTATGAATCCCCCAAAGCTCGTCTGCAAGATGAGATGTGCTGATGATGAACCCAACCATCTTGGCAGGAAAACGAAGGCAATGGAAGCAGATTCACCAGGTGCTATTGTCAGCTTTCTGAAACCAAAGGCGTAGTACTGGGGGTCGGTACTAAAGGGTTCGTGAACATGCAAATCACCATTCTCGTAGGTGTTCTTCACTGTCAATAACGCAATCGAAGGGGTGTACAAAGTATTTTTCCCCCATTCCAGAAGAGGAGGACTGACCTCCACATTCGGAGACGAAGAGCCATTGAGAATGCCGGAATCGAGGTCGGCAGTGATCCCACTCGACGTCCTCATCCAAGCATCAGGAACAAGCGGAGACACACACGACGCGACATCATCCGCGCCGCTATTCTCCCCACCAGAGCTCAGCCCGTCATCATCTGTCACGCCCACGGTATCCACCAGACGACATGAAACGACGCCTCCATCGGCCATCTTGAAAGCTGCGACATAGGCCGGTCGCCACTCCGAGCCGGAGCCGCCAGCCCGAGCTACGAAACCAGGTCCTCGACAGCTGTCCTCTCTATGGAAGCCAAAACCCATCAGGGTGGAAGGGAAGCACAATGAAGCAGAAAACCCGGAGCAGCCATCTCGGGGCGAATCATCCGCGCGGAAACCACAAGCATCGTCGACCGATGTGCCAAACACAATCGACAAGCAAAGCATCAACAAGAACCATCCAAGAAGCGGAGAAAGCCCCTTCCACCGTCGCATCGATCCCCTGATAAGAGGGGAAAAGAACACACCACCGTAAAAGATCATCAGAAGCATCGGCACCCATGAAGTACTAAATTCGACGATCAAACCCATGCCAATAAACAAGCACAGGAGAAGAAAGACGCAATCTTTGGGTGGTTTTGGAGTTTGGTAGAACCATCAAACTCTTTATCTCAGAGAAGAAGAAGAAGAAGATGGGGAAAGGTTGTCGAAGCTAAAGCTGAAGGAGACGAGTGGAGGAAGGAAGGTGGGGGTAAGCGTACCGAGATGGTGAGAGGACGTGAGCGGCACCAAGTGGTCGCGATCGGTGGTGACGCATGACGGAAAAGCGGAGCATGTGACGGTCGCCAAGGTGTCCGGCCACCGCCAGTGACCGGAGAGAACGGAGGCGGAGCAGGGAGGGAGACTTCAGGCGGTGGCCAAGCGAACAAGAATCCACCACTCAACTGGTAATTTTATTGCATGTCAAAATGACCATCGTACCCCTCCATACACTATCCACGTGCTTGTCGCGTGCAAGGGCATGAGCCGGACAAATTCTCCCCAAAAAAAAAAAAAAAAACTTTTATTTGAGCTTTTACGTATTGTGACCCATATTTTTAAATTTTTATAACAGCATTTTTTTAATACTTGAAATATCATTGATTTGATAATCAATTATATATCTTTTTTTCTCCTTTTCCCTTTTTTTCTCTTTTCTTCACTTTTATACTATAATATAGTATAAAAATATGAGTTATATATTTATATACTAATATTATAGTATTTTAAATAATATCAGAAAAACATCATAATATTTTTTTCATTTATATAATAGTTTTTTTGGTATTGTCGAAACACTATGACAGTATAAAAATATTAGGTGGATGAAGGTATTTTAGAAATTAGGGGGAAAAAAAGATGCACGGCTAGGAGATACTTGTCAGGAAAATCCAAATATAAGAACATTTCTCAAGAATTTATCCTTAAAATTAAAAGAAAGGAATAATAATAACCATACTACCAACCTAATCAAGATTGATAATGCACATTAATAATTTATGAGACAATTATCATAGAAAATAAATTATGTGATAAATCAATTCCAATATCTTTTTTTCAGTTTCGGGTCTATGGTTTTAATGAGAATAAATAAATTATGATGTACACATTGATAAGTATGAATTTGAATGGTTTTAATGAAATTATGGTAATCCTAGTTAATGATGATGTCGGTTACTTTGATTTATCGGATGGTACTATCAACAATGATTTATAATATCTCTTTATTTCTCTAAACAGTCATTTTAGCATCTGCTTAATTATCTTCACATCAAACAAGGCTAAAAACATATCAATACTGAGTAAAGATGAAAATATTGGATCAAAATGGACGTCAAATTAACTTGGGTTAGTTATCATGACTGAAACATAAGTGCATAACTTTCATATATATGGATTATACTTGATTGACATAATATAAGCATGGATAAATAGGTCATGGACATAATAATTATCATACCACTTGATATGATAAACATTTTCTATGATCAATTAAGACATGGCATATTGATCTTAGTCAGCGAAGCTAAATAAAATGTTACCCGAACTAGATGTAATTTAGTTCTTGTTTTCTCTATAAATAGAATAGGACGAATTCAAGGGGAAAAAACAAGAGAGAGGCTTTGATATAAAAATATCCCTTTTTTTAGAATTTATAACAGTATCTTTTTTATCTAATACCTTAAATACTCTTGATTTTATAGTCATCTATCTATTTATTTTTTTCTCATTTTCCTATGAACTAGTTAATGGATGAACCGATTCAATTATAATATTTTTTATATTATTTAATATTTGTTTGATATTAAAAATATTATAATAGAATATAAAAATATTATAATTAGATCGATCCATACAAAAAGAAAAATGAAAAGAGATGAGTGACTATAGATCTTTGGGGTATTAGGTAATAAAAAGCAAAAAGGCATTGTTGTGAAAAATTGTTAGGAATTTATCCAATAGAATTATAGTTTGAGCTCCATGATTGTAAATTTTTTTATTTTAATAAATTGATTAATCAATACATATGTTCATGATATAAGTCAAAATACTAAGATTTAAAGTCAACATTATATACATTAGGAAGAACCTCATTTAAAATTTGGGATTTGAGGACGAAATCTAATGGAGAAGCGGATCAGATGAGCTAAACATTTCACGATAGATTACGATCAAAATCAATAAAAACCGGAGATATAAATTAATTTCCCATCTTAAATCTGTAAGGTCATGATTGGGATATGAAGCTAAAAGTGGAACCTTTACGTCAGGGGTATTAAAACATACGGCACACCCAACATTTTAATGGAGTCATCGTGTGCGCTTTATGGAGCACATTAAAGACACAAAAAGGCTACCCAACACCGTCCGGTTACGGAACTCCGCCGCACCGCTCGGGGCCGGGTACCTCGCCGTTAAGTAATGCGGATCCCCTGTCTCGGCCGAGCCGTCAACCAGGGAGGCGACCCACTCATCGGTCGACACCTCCGGGTTTGTATGTGCACTGATCCGGCTGTGGTTGATCTCTCGCGCCATCCGACGATAATGGTGATATGTTCCCTACATTTCGTTGAAGGAGTCTATTGTTTTTTTTCTTTATTTTTTAAATAAACGGATTCAAAAACAAACTTTTTTTTTTAATTTTTACCGAGAGGTTTTTTTTTCCATATTTTTCAAGGGATCGATTCATACAGTGACTTGATCCATCGATTTTGGATCTGTTCATACGGTGAATCGATCTAAAATCCTAATTCCAGTATTTTTAAATAGACATAATATTTTTAAAAAATAATATAATCTTATTAATTTTTTTTATATTTTATTTTTATTTTTAAATCAATAAGGTTGAATATTTGAAGTCATATTTTAGAAATTAAAAAATATATCATAATTGACATCAAAGTCTATTCTTGATCATTCTTATTCCTAAACCAATAAGGATAATTATCTAAAACCCTCTTTTTATTATAAGTTAATTTTTATTTAGTTTTCAATAAATTTATGATTTTTTTAGTAAGATATTTGGATCGAAAAAGTACGTTGAATCGCATGAAAGGTTATATATTTGAAAAAGATACCTGGCGTGAAAAATCAAAAAAATATATTACTTTATTCTTACTGTTAAAACAACGATACTACATACTTATTCTCTTCAAATTTATTTTTTCAGTTTTTTTTTACCGAAATTTTTATATAAGTCGGTGGCTCTTTCCATTGTACAAGTAAGATTGGTTGGATTAGCCCACTTTTTAGTATGTTATATTTTCATTTTATGCAGCTTTCTTGATTGCCTCTACATCAATAAGTTTTAGTTAATTTTAATTTAGTTATTTATTATTTTTTTATGTACTGTATCAATAACAATTTCATTTGTTTAGATGAAGAGGGAGGGGATCTAACTTCTTATATTTTGATAATAATAGGAACTGAACATTATATTATAGTAAGATAAAGTTTGATTGAAAAAAAAAAAAAAAAAAAATCCATCGTTGAGTGAAAAATAGGAAATTGATGAAAAATTATAATTCTACTATGCCTTAAAATCAAATCTTCTATACTTTATGACTCATATAATTGATCTCATATACTATACCTGAAATTCAAAGTCATAACTTATATAAATGACCTCTTGTACTATGTTTCAAAATCAAAGTCATTCCCATATTTTAAAACTCATATAAGTGACTCTCGTATTATGACTTTACATCAAAGGTACATGAGATGAATTATTATTGATGTACATTCCACTTGATATGGTTGTTGGATTACTAGTAGTTGTGTACATAAGATATTTGTATAACATGTTTAATCGGTAAGATTTCTGATTTTATGTTAGTTCAATTAATTGATTATATCTTGTTGTTGTTTATAGGTTCTGATTGTAAATGTGATATGTTTGAGTTTTACGAGAGGTGGTGCCGAAAATTAGTAACACTTAAAAGAAGTAAATAATCATAAACATATTATAGTACATGGTGTGTCTTTGATTTTTTTAGTTCTTTTTGCATAGCTTTAATATATTAAAAATCAAATAGACCCGACCCTCCCCCCTCACATAATTTAAAAAACAAACGATGTTACCCTTATTATCAAATTAAGAGGTTTGTTTAACATTCATAAAATAGTATGGGGGGCCACTTTGATGCAAAATCGTTGTACGATGTGTCACTTATATGAGTTTTAAAGTACAAAAGTTAACTTTAATTTTGAGAAATAGTACGAGTTGTCAATAAAAATTTTGGTCATTATTTTACCTAACGACGTAACCTTATTTTTAACAAACGGAACTATTTTGATGCAAAATCGTAATATAAGAATCACTTATACGAGTTTTAAAGTATAACAATTGACTTTAATTTTGAGGCATAATACTATATGTCATTTATATGAGTCTTAAGGTATGATGAATGACTTTTATTTTGAGATATAGTACTGAAGATAAATTATATGAATTTTAAAGTATAAATTTTTTTTGATTTTTAGACATAATCCCGGGTACACAACAATTTAAGTTTTTTTCCCTTATTCATGCCTATGTCGAGCAAACGTTGACCGTAAACCAACGTAAGATGATGTTGACTGGTGCGTCCGTTAGCGGGATCCGCTCGTGAAGCTTGCGTCGGCGGGTGGGACCCGCTAGATCTGAGGTTTCTGTTGGCTTGCGGCGGGAGACGGGCCCACGGGGATCGTGGGGTGGAAGCGTGGCTGTGGCTACCGAACCGACCAATGGTATCGGGCGGGAAAGCGACGGGATTGGCTTGGGGTGTACGTGCCATCCCATCGCCACGCGCTGCGCACGGACCAATGAGTCGCGTTCTGCCTTTGTTGGCTGCCCACCATCCGATATATCTTTAGGTCTGCTTTGCCGAGGCAGAGACATGGCATTATGCTTTTTGTGGAATCATCATACATAAATACGATTAGTTTGACGTGGATTAATCTGTGATCAAGTATTTTTGAAAGCATACAAAATAAAAATAAGTATACAAAAAAAAAAAAAATTTTGAGTGCATCTCACTGAAGCTACTCATCTATGGTTAGAGAGAGTTTGGTGGGCTCAGAAACCCAAGTATGTTGTAATACTATAAAAAAAAAAAAAAAGAGAACGAGGAGCTCGGAGAAATTAAAGGTCGAGTATGAATGAAATTTATTTGGTCGATCCAAGTTTCGAAAGCTACAATAGTGTAATCACACACTATATAAATTTTGTAGACCATTTCAATTAATTTATATAGTGATATCACACACTATATAAATTTTGTAGACCGTTTCGGAAACTATAATAGTGTAAGACTTCATCCGATTTGATTCAAGTGAGTAATATTATATACTTGGTCAGATCAACTCACGATGCTCATTTGGTTGGCCTTCTATGAACTCTTCAATTTTTATTTTTCATATGAAAAACTGTATGTTCATGATGTTGAAATAGAAATTAAAAATGAAAAACTCAATTGATTCATCATTTATTTATATATATGAAAAAAAGGATATCAATCAACTAACCTACGAGATTTTCTTATTCAAGTGAGTAATATTATATACTTGGTCAGATCACCTCACGATGCTCTTTGACCGACCAATCCATGCTTATCATTTGGTTGGCCTTCTATTAACTCTTCATTTCTTATTTTTCATATGAAAAACTGTATGTTCAGGATGTTGAAATAGAAATTAAAAATGAAAATCTCAATTGATTCATCGTTTATTTATATATATGAAGAGAAGGATATCAATCAACTAACGTACAAGATTTTATTATTCAATTGAGGAAATTATATCTAAATTCCAACTAAATCCTATCTTCTATTTATCATAAGACATCACAACCCATGACGAAGAAAATATGGAAGAGAAGCAACAGTAAGATGTAGTGATATAACTCTATTTCATCCTCATCTTAAGTAACAGACCTTGTCTACTTACTTGTCACTTAGATTCATCATCATTCAATCAAATCGTAACTTGGCTTTAGTCACTTACCAAGCCCATCTTGAGATTTTTTTATATTATAATTTTAACTTATTCATGCCAAATCTTGTAACACTCGACTCTAAAATTTTAATAATGATGAGTAAATTAAACTAGTCATAGAATACATCAAATTAAAAATCAATTTAATCTATAAGTTTAAACATTTAATTGTAGACCAAATTTAGTATATATATATATATATATATATATAATTCTACTTTTTCGCTCTAATATTCGATCATCCTCTCATATATTTTTTACATCTTATTGGCGTGACACATTTTTGTTTAGTCAATCCATAATTTTGATCTTAGTTACTAAGTCTATCTTGACTCAAACTTTTTTTTATTTAATTTTAGCTCACTCAAATAAAATAACGTTGATGAATATGAGTTTAAAATAAATAAATAATATATATATATATATATATATATATATATATATATATATATATATATATATAGTGGACACCAATTCGATCCAAAAGGTTAGGTTTTGGACCAATGGAGGTATTTATAACCTGACTTTTCAATCCTTATCGATATTTATACTATCTTTTTAGTTCATATATAAATATTTTTAATAAATTAAATCAAATCGGGTCAACTCCACATTGGTAGGGTCAGATTGCATCCTATTCGACACAACCCATTAAGGGGCCGAGGCCACCCGTCGTATACGTTTGAAGTACTTTTTTGTTGTATGTAATCCACATGAATCAAAGAACATATTGCAGTCCGAAGACAGTAAAAAGGAACATTGCTGGAGTCGCAAATCCAATACAATAGAAAACATACCAAAACAAATCGCTAGTTAATATATATCCTACATTATTACTTAACAACGAGGAACTAAAAAAAAAAAAAATTTGTGCCATGTCAGTGCATGAGAAGATGAATTGACAATCACATCAAAGTGGCCCAAAATGAAGACATATAAAACATTCCCAACATATGAATTTATCGATACCAAGATTTTAAATATCAGACCTTATCGAGGATTCAAAGTTAGTGTAAGTCTAAACTTAAGAATTTATCGTAAGTTTCAACATTAAAAAATAATAGTAAGTTTCATGCGAAAACTATATCGAAAACATGCTCGACTCATAAGGTTTAAAGGAATGAACGTAATATTTATAGTGATTTATTTTATTTGATGTGAAGAGTCGATCGAACATTACGATTAGCACGATAAAGTATCGTATTAATTTAGCAAAATATTGGATCGATGTGTGGGGTTTGGTGTAGTACTTACTGACCATGCTATGACATTCGATTACGCATATTTTAAAAATCCATCAATAACCTTTTTCATATTATCATATGATGAAGAAAATAAGTCTTTATCGATTATTATGCTCTTTAGCAAAAATAACAAAAATTAAAGTGCATATTTGACACAGCGAAGTAAACACTGTAATTTTTGCTGACAAATAATCACCGCCGCCAGCAGTGCAAATAAGTTTTATTGTAGTGATCACATATTTTTGGAAGGGATATCAATGTCTTAAATTAAAGTTTCAACGGTGTCACTCTAATGATCAACTAACAAACATATATTAAACTTCAATTTCTTTTAACCTCGTAATAGTGATGATATAGATATTAGCTTGGTTGTCATGTCCCCCACACCCTTGAACAACTATATCTCCAGTGTGGTCGACTTGACGTAGTACGATCGACTTAACATAGTGAAGTCGACCTAACACGTACATGGTGAATCCAACGACTGTACGACTGACCTAACACATGTAAGGTCGACCCGCCACAGTTGTAGCAGGCGAAATGTTCACCATACTATTAGGACCACAGACGATACAGAGGCGTACGACGGTATGGTAAACAACAAGGTCATTCATTGAGTGTCTCAGGTACGAACGACCTTTAACGAGCAGTACAAAAGCTCCTGCACCTCTACGAAGTAGGGGGATCGCAAACTCTCAAACAATCTCCTAACTTAATCATCGGAGGGGCCATATCGGGAACCTCATCCGACTCGACCTTCTTGCAGGAATCGGTGATCGACCTGAACCGCAGACGCCAATTCTCGACCTGAGCTGAACTCTGAGATCTCTCCGTCCAATCGAGCACCACCTCCTTTCATCCAAGACGATCACGGGCGAGCTAGCATACATAGGCCAAAACCAATCGTACCCACTTAGCAGACATAAAGTGTTTACTGTGTGGATACGGAAGATTTTTCACAAACACCTATAATAACACATCTTTTAAGTGTTTGTAGTATATTCAAATATATTAAACTTACATTTAGAAGTACAAATGTAAAAATAACTTAATTGTATAGTAATAATAATAATAACAATAATAATAATAAATAATAATCTTTTACGTATACAGTTTTCGTCAAGGTTCTAGCAAAATTCAAGCTCACTATTAAAAAAAAACATATTAATTTAAATATAAAGTACAAAATATAAAAATCTATTCTTGACAATCTCATAAGAAATTTGTAAATGAATTAATGGGAACGAAGTAAGAGACATTAATCACCAGGAAACATATAAATATAAAATTTTGGTTTGCGGGATATACACAAGCCAAAATCTTGGAGAAAAATCAGCTTTTGTTTTTTTCGTATCGCTCCTCCGACTTTTTTTTTTATTCTTAAAATGCTCCTAATAAGATAAAAAAGTAAAACTTTCGTCCTTTATATGGCACCGATCTATAAGGCGAATTGATCCCATACTAATTTTTGAGTATAGTTCAATGTTTTTGACACCATTACAAAACACCATAAAACTATACAAAAATGTTAAAACTAACTGAAAATTAAATACAAACCAATTTATTGTCACCGATGAGTTTCAAATAAGTATTTATGTCGATTTATGAATTATAATATATTCAAAGACACTATAATCATATTCAGAGATATTATAACATATATTAGTGAATCAATTCGTGCAAGGAGTGATACTTTTTTTTAAATTTCATATTAATGATATTTTGGAATATAAAGAACGATGAGTCATCATCGGAGAAAAATAAACAGGGACACCAATAAAAAAAAATCAAATATTCTTTTGAAAAATATCATATATATATATATATATATAATTTTAGGAGCATTTTTTTTAGAAAATACCTATATTTCGGGTAATTTTCAATTGATATCCCTAATTTTGTTTTTTTTTTCAAATAGTGTCCTTAATTTTAAAAATACCTAAATTATCCCTAAAATTTGTTCTCATTTGTTATAGTGTTTTTGGCATGTTATATTGTTTTAGCCACTACAATAAAAATATTATAAAGCCAACTTGAAAAACTCTGCAAATGAGTTAAATGAAATCAAAATGCATTAAAAATCATTTGATATATCTATTATGATTCAAATAGGTATATATAATAATTGAGAAACAACATCACAAAAAAAAAAAAAAAAAATAATTTATTACAATGTTATAGTCATTATAATAGAAATATTATAAAAAAAACTACTCAAAAACATTACAGATGATCTAATAGACTACTAACCTCAACCGAACCAACTACAAGCCTGAATTATGATATCATAATGATCTACGAGCAATTGTAACTAAAGACACATAATATAATATCACTTATAATGTTTTTCAATAGTGATAACAGTGTTTTTAGAATTTTAATAAAAAATATAAATTTTAATAAAAATACTATAAATGAGTCCAATAAAAATACTATGCAATATAAAACGAGGTAAAAAAATGAACGAAAAGTTTTAAGAGGTGTCTTGAGTCTTTTTAAAAATTAAGAATATTATTTAAGAAAATAATAAAAGAGGGGATATCAATTAGAAAATATCCAACAATATAGATATTTTCTAGGATTAAGAAAAGGGAAAAAAAAAAAAAAACTTCTGCGCGCCGGCGGCTTCCAACTCTCCTCCTTATTGCGGCGCACGTTAGTCTGATGGGCCCCCCAGGACAATGTCACCGTGACAGCCTCGCTCTCCGTTTCCATTTCTACGTCGTTAAAATAACGCCAAAAACAAGAAATCTTCCTCTTTCTTTTTCTTTTTCCGTTCCCCATTGCGTCGAATTCGATCGCTTACGACCTCCCAATTCCTGTTGAGATCTCCCGTCTCCCCCTTCTCCAGTCCACTGTTCGAAGATGCCAACCCGTTGATCCCTCCGTCGGGTTTTACCTCCCTTCTCCGTTCCCACCGCCAAAGATCGAAGCTGTTCTCGCGGCGAGATTGGCGGGCAGATGGCGGCGATGGATGGCGACGGGATGATCCCGTTGGCGGTGCTCCTCAGGCGGGAGATGTCATGGGAGAGGATCGAGAAACCCGACATCCTCTACGGGGAGGCGAGCGAGAGCAAGAAGGGGGAGGACTTCACCTTCGTGAAGACCGAGTGCCAGCGAGTTCCCGGGCAAGGCGACACCACCTTCTCAGTCTTTGCTGTAATGTTTCTCTCTTCCATAGTTCACATTTTGGCTCTCTTTTGTACCATGCACTGTCCATTTTAGTTCGAGAATTGACATTATTTTGCCTGATTCGTGGGCAGCTAGGTGTCTAACAGTCGCTGTTCTTGTTGAGGCGATGGTATTAGATAATTATTTGACGTACGTTGACTGAAGCGTGTTGATAGAACCGATCAAATCTCTGAAAGGGTTTAGACAAATTGTTGCTTGAAATTTCAATTTGAATGCTCAACTACTTTGATTTATTGTAGTGCTTTAATTATGAACTGGCCGGAAGTTTAGTTTAATGAGATCATCCAGACAACAACAACATAGTTCCAACTATTTGGGTTCGGCTAAATAGATCTATTGTACCAAATGATAGATAACAAGAAAGGCAGAATTGAAGAAAATGCTTTTGGATGCCCAAGATTCACATACCATGCTAGCGGTTTGGTAAAGCCTTAATTGGATTGAATGGGGACTTGGCATTTATTTGATAACTTTTGTAGCCACGAGCAGCTATTGTGAAAGGATGAATATCTATATTCTTTTTCTTGTATCAGCTACTGGAAGAATCTCGATATGAAATAAGAAATAGGCATATCAGAAATCAAATGTGTGCAAATTTTGTTCTATATTAATGCATAGATCTTATGTTTCATCAAAATTTGTATGTGTTTTGTTGCTACTACTTGCAGAATCTTTTCACTGGGCTATTTTTTCTCCTGCAGCTTTTTGATGGTCACAATGGGGCTGCAGCTGCTACATACTCCAAGGAGAATCTCTTGAACAATGTTTTAAGTTCAATTCCATCAGACCTTAGCAGGAATGAGTGGATTCAAGCATTACCAAGAGCTTTGGTTGCAGGATTTGTTAAAATTGATAAAAATTTTAAAAAAATTGGTATGAACATTGATAAGAAAATTGTGTTGAGTTTCTAGAGATTACATATAGCATAACAAATGATCTTCTAGGGTATAACTTTTAGTGTATAACACTAGTTACCCATATGGAGCACTTCATCTCAGCAACTAACATGACCATGAGAGAGATTTTCTATAGCACAAATTCCTCTGTGACGAACTGACGTCTGTCATTTTCTCAGCAAGTGTTTCTGGAACAACTGTGACATTTGTCATAATCGATGGATGGGTTGTGACTGTGGCATCTGTTGGTGATTCTCGTTGCATACTAGAATCTGCCGAAGGTTCGGTTTATTTTTTGTCAGCCGATCACCGTTTGGAAACAAACGAGGACGAGTATGTTCTCATGCTTTTTGAGTACTAGACATCAGATGTTTCTGCTTTTAGATATTTATGCATGCAACCATTGTCACTCCCTTAAGAAGGTCGGTTCTGTCATAGGGTGGAACGTATAACAGCTTGCGGTGGAGAAGTTGGAAGGATGAATGTCGTCGGTGGTGCAGAGGTATCTTTTATATCTTTACCACCTGCAAATACTTTTATTTCAAGTAGCAGAACAGTTTATGAAACTTTATTTGAACTATTGGATTCTGCTTTATGGCATCTCTTCTTTCCATTTCTTTAATCTTCTACTGTGCATTGTTGGTGTTTCTGAACTTGTCATAAATTGTTCAGCCTACTGCAATTGGTACATGTGAATCAGCTTAAACATGCTAGAGCTATATAATAATTGCTGTAGAAAAGACATAATTAGTGACAAAGTATGATAGATTATGTGCAACTGTTATCAATCATCAGTCTATCATGATTAGAATTGAGTTTTTTTCCTCTAGAATTGATTAGATTGGAACATATTGTGAGATAGATCTTATTCATTATTATCAATTCTTTTAGCTTTTGTATTCTTCTTGAGGTTTCTTTTAACTTTTATGGCTCTGTTAAGAAACATGTTTTCCTACACAGAAAAAACATAATCCAACCAAATGCACTGAACCACCTAACAGCTGTTTAACGACTGCTCATGTGATGGCCATTATCTATCCAAATCTTAATTAAGGAATAAGTCCTTTTGTTTACATAAACTTATATATCAATTTTGATCAGTAAATTATGATACTATGATCAAGCAATAACTAGCTTGTTTCAGATGTACCAAGTTAAATTGTATGAGGAACATAGAATACTTAAAGCTAAGAAATAAGAGATGAAATTAAAGTAAATAAAATGGCAAGTGTAATTTGATCCCCCATCTAAGATCATTCAAGTCTCCCACGTTTCCTGTTAGTCAAAATATACCTGTACAACTTTTTTGCAACTTATAATGGTCAACATTGGCGATCGGCTAATAAATGGATCCAAATCTTCAATGGGTGATCCTCATGTCTTATTAAGATAAATGAGTGTAAGTAGTGTTGATGATGTTCTTCTTATACATCTAGCAGGAATTAGTACATATGTTTCTCAAGCCTGTAACCTTGTCATTACAAAATGGTTGACAAAAGGCATGTGATTGTGCTACGATTAACTTCAAACCTTAGAATTATTTTCAAATGACATATGTTCTTTTGAAAGCACATCTTAGCCATTCTTTCAAGTGATACATTTGTAGGTTTAAGTGTGGCCAGATGCATGTACGTTTAGAATTGAACCAAAGTGTAGCTCTCAAGCATACCATTTAATTTTAAAGTGACAAAATCATGTCACTTTTCCTCCTTTTCCACCTCCTCTTTCTTTCATTTTTACTTTTTGGCATATAATAATAGATGTGTATTAATGACATAGCTGATATCGATGATGTTGTGAAGGATAAACCTCTGAAGCATGGATGTCTTGACATGCTTGCCATGTCGTTGCTGGACACCAACATTTATCATATGCCTGGTACTCCACAATTTGAATTTTGGTAATATGCATGTAATTTGGAATTTTCACTTAATGGTTTGTATACTCAGTTGAACTATTTTTGTGAATGTTTGTTCCTTATTAAATTTCATAAGTGATTTTCATGGATTTCCAGATTGTCTAAAAGTTTACCATAAAGACTAAACCTTGGAACATGTAATAGTCATCGTCTACATGCTCTGTTATTTGATGCTTTTATGAAGTTTTCATATCATGGTGTATATTTTCCCATGATTCATAGCTGTATAATATGAAGCTTTCCATCTATAGAAGCTAACTGGAAGTGATGCTTGGCATTAGTTCATGTTATTGTTGTTGAGATAGACAGAAACACAAGTTCTGGATGCAGAATGTCTCTTAAGTTTCTTGGGAACTGATCTTGCCTTCATCCAGTTATTTAACTGACAAAACATTTTCCAGTTTGGCCCCCTTAGGTGCTGGCCAGGTGGCTTGTGCCTATCAAGATCAATTGGAGATATGGATGTCGGCGAATTTATTGTTCCTATTCCACATGTGAAGCAAGTGAAGGTGCATAAGTAATTTTCCTTTCTTGAAAGAAAGAAAATCGTTTATACATATTTCCATTTTGTGTTATACACCTCTTAATCAAAATGGACTTAGTGATCATTTCTATTTTTCTGATGTATTCTATCTTCCAGACTTAGATCACAAAGAGCAGTAACATTTTATGTCTATGTTCCTAACTTAAATCACAGTTGCTCTAGGTTTACAATGAGTACTAACATTTTATGCATTTAAATCCTTGCCAATATAATGTTAAAAGAGTAAAAAGAAAAAGGTGAAAACATCCGGATCGTTATGTTTCTTGTTGTTCTGTTAAAATAAAAAGTAATTAGGTACTTGATCTTTCATTTTCATTCTTTTAATTTCTGTTATAAATCATGTTTAAAACTTCTTGGGGTTTTTCAATCCCCTAAAGAACAGTGGCCCTTTGGTGAAGGACATTGTTCCAAAAGTTTGGCTTTTTATTGTTGACCTGAATGTAACACATCTAAAAAGTATACAGAACTTGTTCTGCATATCTGTCTCAATTTAGCCATTGTGATGTAAATTAATCTCTTTTATGAATGCAAACACATCAAATTGGTTTTATAGGTAGTAATATTTTTTTACTGTAATTTATGACAGTATTCAGTTCTTTTCTTTTTGGATGAAAGTGCTTCTGTTAATAAATGGTTTGTATAATTGCTACAGCTGTCAAATGCTGGAGGACGGCTTGTCATTTCAAGCGATGGTGTATGGGATGCTTTGACTGCAGAAAAGGCTCTTAGTTGTTCTCGTGGGTTGCCGGCAGAAGCTGCAGCTATCAGAATTATTAAGGTACAGGGGAAATATTGTTACTTATATCATAGTACATCACAGTCACTGGTAGCCAGATATAATTCAAGTTTCATTCAGGAAGCTGTGCAGATAAAGGGACTTCGAGATGATACTACATGCATTGTGGTTGACATATTACCAGCAGAGAAAATATCACCTTCCTTTCCAGCTTTTAAGAGACCAGGGAAAGGTGTATTCAAGAATATGTTCCGCCGAAGATCTTCTGAGTCATCATTATTTTCAGATAGAGACTATTCTGAAGCAGACATGGTAGAAGAAATCTTTGAGGATGGGTCCCCAATCCTTGCCCAAAGGTCCGTATATATTATAGCCAAACCTGACTGCAAAGTCAGGCTTGAATTCTATTGCATACTAGTATGTTAAATTACTGGCCGAGGTTTTAGTTTAGATTGAAATTTACTCTGTCATATTGTATCTCCAGCCAGCAAACACTTTGGTGGCTCCTCTAGAGACAAAATTTTGCATATTCTATAATCAGCACTTTTTTCTCAAGTTTTAGTAGATGCATGCATTTTTTATTTCAATACTGCGTAATCTGATGATCCAAATCAGATGCATAAGCACATGTTGTATATAATTGTTTGAGGTCAGCTTTTGTGTTTCCATTTGATCTGATAAACTCTAGTTGGATGTCAGCTACATAACACAATCCTTGTCTGTATTTTAGGCTCAACTGTGAAGCATATGATATTACATTCATATAGGTAGACAACGATATGATGATGTTTATATGTGAGGCTTCTCTTTGAAGCTATCTAGCAAGGTTTGGGCGGTACATACCGATCTGCCAGGTTACTGGTACGCGGACCGCCCACTACCAGGTGGTTCCGCCAAAAATCGGTCGTCGGTGGCCGATTGAAGGAGAAATCGACCGTCGGCGGTCGATTGAGGAAGAAAAAGGGAAGAAGAGGAAAAGAAGAAAAAAAGAAGAGGAGAAGAAAGAATACCTTGCCCGCGCACCATCCTCGTCTGCCTGCCGTCGCCGCCCGCGGGTCGCCCGCGCGCCGTCGCCACCCGCAGGTCGCATGTGCGTCGTCGCTGCCCACGGGTCGCCCGCGGCCGCTTTTTCTCCCGCGCGAGGAGACAGAGCGTCTCCCTGCACGGGGAGAAAGATCGAGGCGACGTTGCCCCCTTTTCTTTTATTTTAAATATTTTAATATTTTAATATTTTAATATTATATTATGTAAATATTATATTATAAAAATATTATTATTATATTTTAATACCGGGTGGTATGCACTGTGTATACTGCTTGGTACCAGTCTTGTACCGGTACCGACAATATGTCGGTACACGGGTACGGACCGGTAAGTCAAACCTTACTATCTAGACTGTCTTCACAATTAGCATTAGCTGAGAGAGGATGCTTGGATATCTGCTTACAAGATAGAAGTAGAAACAAATACATTGGTGGTATCTCAGAGGCAAATATGAGGAAAATTTATTTAAGATGGCTTAGTCATATCCAAAGAAGACAAAGGATGCCAAGGTTTCAGGGGAAATAAATGTAGACAAAGAAAACTTCCTCATGAAGAACGATTTCGACTGTTGACCAAGGCATTGCTTTTAGTGTAGTGCTCATTGGTAGTGGGCAACATGTATTGCATCACTTTGGAAGTAGTTCACATTAGATTGTTCAGCTACTTAAACTAAACTCTAAACCAAGGTTTGACTTACCGGTCCGTATCGGTGTACCAAGTTCATTTCGGTACTGATATGGTACTGGTACTGGGTGGTACGCATAGTGCATAACGCCTGATATATTAAAATATAATATAAATATTTTATAATATAATATTAATATAATATAATATTAAAATTATTAAAATATTAAAAAAAAAGAGAAAAAAGAGGCGACGTCGCCGTCGCCTCGATCTTTCTCCCCGCGCAGGAGAAAAAGTGCCCATGACCCGCGGGCGACGATGGCGCGTGAGCGGCGACGGCGCACGGGCGAGGACCGCGCGCGGGCGATAGGTATTCTTTCTTCTCCTCTTTTCTTTTTTTTTTCTTCTTTTTCCTCTTCTTATTCTTCTTCCCTTTTTCTCGCTCAATCGATCGCCGATAGTCGATTTATCCCTAAATCGACCATCGGCGGTCGATTTCTTCCTTCAATCGATCACCGACGGTCGATTTTTGGCGGAACCGCCCGGTAGCGGGCGGTCCGCGTACTGGCAACCTGGCGGTCGAAATTGCAAACCTTGCTCTAAACTACGTTGCTCGAGGCTATCCAAAGTCCCATTTTGCATAACCCTTAATTTGAAGGGTTAGCTACAGTGTACTCTTCTTTGGTTAAACTCGATTCACTTAATCTACGTGTGGTTCACTTTGTGAGACTTAACTTACTTGGCAGTCATGTGACAAAAAAAAGACCTCGTTTATGGTCATTAATTTCAAATAATATAGGAAAGGTTCAATGGTGGAGAAGACCCATGTGCCTGACTTTAGATAGTTGAGACACTATGGCTTTTTATACTTGTTATTTTCAAGGAAAAGGTCATACAAAGATTATAATTAATAAAAAAAATATCTAGTGTAATTATACAAATAAATCCTGACATGGATGGCATTGATGTATCATTATGGCAGTCCAAAAGGTCCCTCCATGGACCCATATTGGCTCACATGGATGCCACCGGCATCTGCCACATGAGAACAATAAAGATGTGATGCTCGTACGATACCTGTATAGAATGAAAATGGTAGGTACAGTCACCACATAAACTCCATCTCAACATTTCCTAAATATGTGCCACATCAATATCAAATGGTATGTCAATGCATCAACTCTCCCTGTCAAAATTCTTTTAAGTTTTTTAGCATCTGTTGAGTTATTGAAATACACTTTCTGAAGGGGGAATTCTTAGGTGGTGGTGCATTACAAGGTAAACCAGGAATGCGCAACATGAAATAGGAATAAAGCACAGGTGGTTGGAATTCTATACTTAATGCTTATTTTGGTCGTTCGTTTCCAATTTTATGGCCTGGTCATTTGAAGTGGAGCAATCAATCTTATTATTAGTAAAGTGAGTATCCAAAATCCAACTTGACAGATCAATCCAACCTGACCAATTTTATTCAAGAAAAGAAAAAAAAACAATAATAATGTGATTTTCATTTGCGAACTTGATCATTGACTTAATTATGCTTGATTTAACTTGCTTGTTGTACCACTCAGGTCCAGATTTGTGAGGCTGGATTTGTTGTCTGATAGTGTCAGGTTTAGATCAATCCTATGTAATCTTACGAACCAACCTCAACTCCATTCATAATCATATTAACAGAAAAACATACAACTCAAAAAAGAAATCACTAATGCCACTCGATATCCTCACAAAACCTCCATATCCTCTTAAAACCACTATTTTAATCCACCTTCCACCTCATGTCCTTTCGCTCAATGTTCGTGATCTGGGTATTTTCCTATAGCAACATCTGATAAACTAAACAGCATAATTTGAAAACCACGTTGGTATGTGTAGCTTTCTAAATGCCACTTTTTAGTTCAGCTACATGTAGAGTCGGAGGCAACCAAATAGATTTAAGATGCCTAGAAAGTATCTATATAGCTGAACCTGAATATTCAGAAATATCTGCTTGTTTTGGTGTTGTTCCTGAAAAAAAATGCATCTTATTAGAAGCAAATATGAGGGAACATCTAAATGTTAGGAAAATCTTATTAGGTAGTGTTTTCCATGTGATATCCACACAATTGATTGGCAGATTTAAGTTGTCTTCTCGTCTGACTGAGAGGACAGAAGGGAGAAGTCTGAGATATTGAAGACTTCGTAGGTCCTGCAATTGCAAAATTCTCGAGGAAGTACAAGATTGCTAGTTAAAACTATAGCTTTTTTTTTGTTTCATGTGGATGTGACTATGAGCATTGACTTAAATATATCTTCCCACATCTTTCATATATCTCATGTCAAATGGATTCCCTAGTGTTAAACAATGACCTTCCTGATCTGGAAGCTTTGTAAGGCGATTCCTTTTTATGACAAGGAGATTTTGTAAAGCATCTTGTTTGCTTATGTAAGTTGATCTGATATGTAAATTTATGAACAAGTAATCGCAATGGCAGGTTGGATCCAGAATATCCAGCATTTACCATGTTCAAACCATTCAACTGTGCCATTTGCCAGTTGGAGATGAGACCAGGTGAAGGCATTTCTGTACATGCTGGTTCATCAAAGCCTGGAACAATCAACCCTTGGGATGGTCCCTTCCTCTGCTCAACTTGTCAAATCAAGAAGGAAGCCATGGAAGGAATTCATACGTAGGTAGGTATACCAGGATTTTACCAAACTTATACTTACAATTGAAATCACTTACCTTGTAATTTTTTTTCGCTCTTTATCCAGATTATGCTTGTAAAATATCCAAATAATCACTGAGAATCTTGGTGTTTGGATGATACTTGGATGGCAATCTCAATGATGATTCAACAGCTAATGAGATCAGCAGCTGAAAGCCTCCTAACTTTATCTTTGCATGCATGTCAATAAAAATCGAGGTAATTGGTAGTCTATCTTCTCTAAGGCTGCATTAGATTCTGGAGATTATTTTTTGTGTTTGGCAAGTGTTAATGTGTAAGAGAAGCCTGGAATAGAAATCCTTTTCCTGGTTCTCTGCTATGTATATGAATCAACACGTAGGTGTTAAAATGGTCAAAGTGTATTTTGCTCATTTATATATCTTATTTTCTATTTTCCTTGTTCACGAAGCATCGAGCACTTTGCTTGCAACAGCAACCCCCTATGTAAAATTAATTAAACATTGTAGTTTTCTTTTCCTTAAATGTTGCTAAGTTTGGGGTGCAAATAAACAAACAACTGCAGACTCAATCAGAGCAATTGCTTCCATGTTTCTTATTTCTAATTCTATACTCTCTTTTTTTCCCTTTCTTTTACAGCACTATAAATTATTATGATGAGCAGGATTCAATCACGATGATTTTAATCGTGATAAATAATATTATCTACAATATCCTGATATCAAAATTTTCTTTTGCCACTTGCAGTTTGCACAAAAATAAAATTTGATTATTGTGTTAGAATCATGGGTTCTAAGCTGAATAAGTCAAGGAGTCAATAAAATCTTGAGTCATGTAATATTCCTCTAATCTTGTCATCATCCCCTTTGATTGAGGAGTCAGCTAAGGTTTTGGGTAAGGAGTCTTGAAACCTTAGGACTTCATAGCTGTTGAGATTGTAATAAACCCCACCTAGCCACCTCTATCCTATAAAGAAAAGTAGCTAGGGTTATATTGGGGCCTTAGGGATTCCTAGCTGTCGTCCCTTTTACTGGGTAGGTCGGCTAGGGTTTCTAGCAGGGGCACATATCTTGGTGCAGCCTCCTAGGTCATCGCCTCTTATAGGGCTAACCGGTTAGAGTGGGGGGCAAAATGAGTAATTTACTTAGGAAGCAATCTCAGGGCTAAGGTTTGGAGCCCTATATAAGCATATAGCCTCAACTTCTTTTGGAAAAAAGCAAGATTAATTTTCAATCCAGCCTTGTGACCTATTATTAGGAGGGAGGAATCCTTATAACGTTATAAGGGTTGATCCCCCTCAAAGATCAAATCTCCATAGAATTCCTCGGGGGTTCTATCATTTGGTATCATAGCAAAGATCTTGCTGCCTTCACTGCCATCTCTGTTGCCCACCATCAGCCAAGCAATTTCCATAATTGCTCTTTACGTCACCATCTCCACTATCACCTCTCGTCGTAGATCAAATCAATCTACTGCTGCCACCACCAATTGCATCAGAAATCTGGTATTTCCCTATCACCAATACCTTTTTCTGCTGTAATTTTTTATCTACAAAATACCAAAAGGAAGTTTTGATCTATCCCTTGTTGTGAATTCCTTTCATCGTAAAAGTTATCATCTTTGCGAATGAATGATTACTGTAGAAATTTTCAACCGCATATTGCTGCCTTTAGCCGATCTATTTGCCATTCTTTTGAACGAAATTTCTTATACGTTTCATAGATCATTTTGGCTTTCATATGTGGTTGATCTATTGTAGCATTCATCTCCGAAATGCCCTTGTGTTGTTGTAAATTTTCATTGTAAACCGTTGAAATTTTTTAACGAGAATTATGCCTATTGCAACTTGCACTGATTCCTTGTTGTTATGTTGTCAAAATTTCCTTGATCTAAATTTCAATTATTGTTACTATCTGAACCGAGATCTTGTTGTCAAATTCCTCCTCAAATCTCTTGGTTTTTTGCTGAAAATTTCGTTAAGAAACTAATGTTTCTTCGGCGATAATTCTGCTTCTGCGAAGACAGCATATATCGCTGCAAACTTTCACCGAATTCTCTCAAACTTTTGCTGCCATCTACCCCAGATCCAAAGCCCTTTTCCTAACCTTCATCCTCCACCATCACAACCCCAAAATTCCATAAAATCGCATCCAAAATTGCACCCAAAATAGCCGCAAAACAAGTCTAAACCGCAGCCTATACATCCACTAATTCACTCATCTTTCGGCCACCAAATCTCCCCTTATCCCTTCAACCACAGCACACATCTCTTACTGAATAAACGCTATCATCTACCTTGATCACAACTAGTAGAGATCTCTCGCTGCACAACACTGCAAACAACGATCTCTCGCTGCCATCCTCCTTGATCGCAGCCAGCAGCGATCTCTCGCTTCCATCTACCTTGATCGCGACCAGCAGTGATCTCTCGCTGCACAACACTGCCGACAGCAATCTCTTGCTACCATCACAGCTAGCAGCGCTCTCTTATGGCACAAATGCTACCAACAACGATCTTTTGCTGTCATCTACCTTGATCGCGACCAGCAACAAATCGATCACAACTAGCAATAATTCTTGCCATACCAACGCTGCTAGCAATGATCTTTCATTGGCATCATCCTTGTTCACAGCCAGAAATGATCCCTCGCTGCGTAAGTTATCAGCAGCGGTCTCTCGGTCCACACCGCTGCTGCCCTCCTCGGCAACAACCGTGCACTTCGCTGCCCTTCTTCCCTCAATCGCAGTCGCACCCTTGCTGCAACCACCTCTACCACAGCCGCCTGCAAACAGCTATCATCTCCACCTACAGCCATGAAGTCACACCGCAGCCGCAGCCATAGCCGACGTTGCTGCTGCTCTCTTCTTTCTCCACCATCATTGCTGCCTCTCGATTCAGATCCCTCAACTGCCATCCTCCAGCAACATAACAACCACTTAGAAATTACACCACTGCAGCCTCAACGAACTTGCAACATCATTGTAGACCCGAGCCGGTGTTACTGCTGCTCTCTTCTTCCTCCACTATCGTTGCTGCTTCATGATCCAGATTCCCTTGGCTGCCATCCTCCATCAATATAGCAGCCACTTGGGAACTACACCACCACAGCCTCGACGATTTTGTAGCATCATCGCAGTCGCCATTTCTCATCCTCTTGCTACCACTACTGCCTTCAACTTGAAGATTACAACCACCCTCTTCAATTGGTTTATTTGACAGGTTGAAGATCCTTACTTCATGACATCGATAGATCTATTCGAAGCTAAATTGGAGGATTTTAAGATATGTATAGAGGCTAAACTATGCGCTCTCTTCGAGGAGTTTAGATTAGGCCAATCATCGAGCCCAAGAAGATTATAGCATGGTGCGAGTTTAGACCGCAAAAAGATCCCACCAGAGATAAGAAGCGAAGTTAAGGCACGACAGCCCTACACCTCGATGACATCGATCTCCTTCACACAACTTTAAGAAGGACACCTCAATTAAGATGCTCAGAGTATGAGAACCACATCCCAACCAACAACATATAAACCTTCAGTACTAACTAATTAAAAGAAAGCTGACGAACAACTAGCAAAGATCCATTAAATCCCCACCATCCAAGAGTATCAAACCAGGTTTGGAAGGTTATCTAATCAAAATCATGATTGGTCTGAAAAATAGCTATTGGAGACTTTTATTAAGGGCTTAAAGCCAGAGATCCGGGAAGAAGTTAAAGCGCGATGGTCGTACACACTTATGACGACCATCTCCTTCGTGTGACATCAAGAGGAGCGATTAAACCATGAAGCTCGAAGGACTAGGGTCGCTCCTCGACCAGCAGCACTAAAGCTTTCAAGCCCTCCTATTGTTAGTCGACCCCCTCAGTCGAAGAAATTAGCAAAAGAAGAGCTTTATGACGGATCGGCAAAGAGCGTATGTGGGCGTTATGATAAACTATGGAGCCTAGAACACTATTATAAAAAGGAGAGACCTCTGATGATTGTGCCCACTGAAGAACCCAAACTTGACAATACGACTCTCGAGCCCAAGGAGAATGATACACCACAATCGGCCACCCGCATGGTCCCTACCTTAGCCGGCTACACAAACTTATAAAAATTAAAGATCAAAGGGTTTATTGAGTAGCACCACGTTATGGTCCTCATCGACACTGGGAGCACACACAACTTCATGAGCAGCAAGGTTGCTGCCCGTTTGATGCTCCAAAAAGAATATTACAGTGAGTTTAAAGTCAAGGAAGCTAACGGCAAAATTCTCAAGTATAACCAGAAGTGCCCGTGGGTACAACTGATTTTACAGAATCAAGACGTAGTTGTCGAATTTTTGCTCCTCCCTCTCAATGAATTTGAAGTAGTGCTCGACATTGATTAGTTATCCACGATTGAAGATGTTTTCTAGAATTTTTTTGAAGCTAACCATGAAATTTTTCAGCAAAGGGAAACATGTAATTCTATGTGGAAAACGAGGGAGCAAAGCAACACATCGCTTAGAGAAGGAACCAAAAGAAGAATCCAGCAGCTTCTCAATTCAAATTCAAGAATTTCAGGAGATTAAAGACATGAAACCTCTCCCACTGCTTGTTGAAATTTTGGGTGTCTCCACCAAATCGAGCCGACTACCTCCTATCAAGCTCCCCGACCCCCCTATGCTGAACTGACCAAAATTACCATCAACTGATGGTCGGCCAGATTGCTGCCTACAACCTTATAAGATCGAAGCTAAGATGGTTGCCTAGGAGATGGCATAGACATAGATTATTTAGCCATATTTTTTTTCTACTACGACACATCCCAACATCCTTGTCTCCAAGGATAAGTTTTTTCTGAAGTTTTACATTTCGACGAACTCACCATGGTTGCTGATGTGACACTTTCAGATCTCGGGTGACTTCTACGATTTTCCCTAGGATCAAACTATGATGCTCAAAGTCTTCCTTGATGATGACCTCTAATCCACGACCCAAGACTATGAGAAAATTGAGTCCCTCTAGTGGCAGAATCATAGTAAGGTTAGGATCATTTACAGGACTCAAAAAGCATGAACATCATCCCTTTTACTATGAAGAAAGATGCACCACCGTGGCTGAGTGGAACTATAACCCTCACGACTATAATGTCGTCCACACCAAATTGTGGCCAGATGCTTATAATTGGAGTAGACATATCAAGAGTTGGGATCGACATCGCCCTTATGCAAGATGACCAACTCCTAATCCGTATCGAGGATTTCCCCATGAGGTGTCTAAAGGAGATACTAATTGCTACTAAACTTAAAGTTTGGCTCGATACAAGTCCATGTCACGAAAGAGAGGTAAGCCCAGAAAAATTTGTAATCTATGCTCACGCCAGAATGAGCTCTCATCGTCCTGAACCATACTAGAGGGTAGTCACCATTCCAGAAAAAAGATTGGCTACTACTAAAGACTAACCACATGACAGCACATGCAAAGAAGAAACGACCTCCTAATAAACTTAAAGATCGAGCTTCCTACACTTTCAGCCATACCAATAGGAAATTCAAACCTCAAGGAAATGGTCCCTCTGCTACTTTGGACGTTGCAAAATTAGGGATCACATTGGGGCCCCAACTTGGAGATCAGATTTGCACACCAAATAAAAAATACAACTGATCCTTCAGGTATCCCACCTCAAATGGAAGTTTAAAGACGACTCAGCCCAGATCCTTCCAACCGACACCCAAGTTGATGAGGAGTTGTAGACCAAGACCCGGAGATATAAAATCTCAACTTTGAGGACAAGACTGATTTGAAGAGGAGAGGTCTGTTAGGACCCTAGCTTGGATGGGTCCTAAGCTCAATAAGTCAAGGAGTCAATAAAGTCTTGAGTCATGTAATATCCCCATAATCTTGTCATCATTTCCTTTAATTGAGGAGTCAGCTACAGTTTTGGGCAAGGAGTCTTAAAGCCTTAGGGTTTCCTAGGCGTCGAGATTATAATAAACCTCACATAGTTACCTCTATCATATAAAGAAGAGTGGTTATGATTTATATTTGGGGCATTAGGACTTCCTAGCCGTCGCCCATTTTATTGGGTAGGTCGGTTAGGGTTTCTAGTAGTGACCCCTATCTTGGTGTAGCCTCCTAGGCCGTCGTCCCTTATAGGGCAAGCCAACTAGACTAGAGGGCCAAATGAATAATTTACTTAGGAAGCAACCCATAGGGCTAGGGTTTGGAGCCATATATAAGCATATAGCCTCCACCTCTTTTGGAAAAAAAACACGATCAATCTTCAATTCAACCTTATGATCGACTACTAGGAAGGAAGAAACCTTATAATATTTCAAGGGTTAATCCCCTCAAAGATCTAATATTTATATAATTATTCGTACGTTCTCATATAGAGAGTAAAATTGATTAGATGTTGTTGATTTAGTTAGTTGTACTACTGCTATTACTATGTATATGTGTGAGAGAAGACATTTTTAGATGACATCAGTACCTCTCTTTTGGCCATCATAACTTTTAATTTTTTTTTTCTAATCAAGATTTTATGGTCTTCTTCTTTCTTCAAGCTTTTGACATTTTTATGACACAGTCAAAATCTTTATTTAATTTAAAATTTAGTTACAATTTATTTGGATTTAATCATATACTTGAGCTTAATTCGCATATCAAACTTAAATTGGTTTACTTGCAAATGAAGATGTTAGAGCTTAATATGATTTGTCACATTTCCGAAACTATTTCCATGTAAATAATCCCAGTTTTACTTAATTGGTTGTTAAGCTCACCACACCCCCATAGGCTTAGAGAAACGGGTCCACAACGCGTGGCGAGGAGAGCGAGAGAGAGGATGGGATGCGGGTGATCCAAAGACACTGTCGGCGGAACCCCATACGAGAGATGCCGGAGGAGATGGGGCCCACTCGCGTCGAGAGCGGAGAGGGCGTCCGTAACCTTCAAAGTGACGAGGACCCCACCGCCGAGTCAACACAATTCATCCTGTTGTCTTGCACGAATCTGGAAGCATCAGCATCCGTCGACGCAAAGGCAACCGCTCCGCTAATACTTCGCTGGATCACGTGTTTTGACGGGAGCAATCCGGTCAACACATAATGTCATCTCATGTCAGGTCAACTTTGAAGATGGCGAAAAATATTATTAGATATGTCACATTAACGTATCATTTAAAGGTTATATTTTCTTAGTAAATGGATGAATACGATATGTTATCGTTCCAAACTTCTTAAGCAATCACTCACCGGCTTTAGATGTCTACGTCCCTATACTAATTTGATCATTAGATAAATTTTATATTTTTATTAAGAAAATAAGACATATGATATAGATGTATTTTATCTTCAAACTGAGACGGGGCAAGCCACTTCTTTGCTTTCGACAAAAATCAAAATTTAGTTTTCTACAAGAAGAATTGATTATTAAATTTTATCTTCTAAACAGAGGTGTCCGTCCATCTCAAATAAGTAAAATTATGTGATGTCCATCCGAAATAAATAAAATTATGTGATGTCCATCCAAAAGCAAACAATTCCTAGTGGTTCAAAAAAATTCATACTTAGTATAGTACAATCCCACTATGGAGCCTATGTAAATTTTGATTTCCATCCTAAAGAGTATGATGATGTTGGGATCCTAACTAAGTCGGATTCATATTTAGTCTATCCAGTCAAAATCAATTATGAGTTACGTGAGTCCAATAAAATCCGTTAAGAGTTTATTTTTATCTTCGATTAGAATGAAATCAGTTATAATTTTTTAATTAAAAATTTATCAATTAGTTAAAAGTTCAAACCTCATCCATCCCAGATGAATAATTTTTCTGGAGTTTATGCTCAAAATAAATGACGACTTGATATATCTTTTGCAACTGATTTATATTTAGAACTCATTCCTCACTATGATGTTGTTACTTGCATCTATCAATATCTGTTCATACCCGTAAATGGGTCTGATATGCCCAAATAGTATCCGGGAAGAAATAATATATAGAGTTTAGGTAGGCTTCATTTATGGGGTTCATAGTATCCAAACTGACTGCAGACCCAAAACTCCCAATAAAATGCCTCCATTGCAAGTCTTCAACATAAATTTAGCTGCATTCTAATAATGACCTAACCCCCACCACATCAAACTATGGTCACTAATAAGATTAAGGTCAATCTAAGCCCCAATCAAATCAGCTTAGCTTAAGTGCCCAACTTCTCAAAGCCCCAAAGAGTGCAGAAAATATAATAAAAATCATCAGAGTGCCAACAACAGTCATCACATGTGCAGTTGCTCTCCATCCTGCAGTCTTCTGCCCCTCCAGCCACCACATGGGTAGGAAACAATAGTCTTGTAGAGAAACTACAGCTCTCATTAAACTAATGAATACTTCCCAACAAATGACATCATCTTCATCATCTCAAGGAACATAAATGGAGAAGATAACTAAAGCTACCAACCACAAGTGTCTGTTGCATGGTTCTTTACAAGCCCAATCAAAACACCAAGCATCACAAGCAAAAATAATATCAATGTTTCTTACAGCTGAGATTACAATCAAAACCAGATTGTAACCCCAAATGATGAGCTATGATTTGTTCCACCATGTTTGTTTCAGACGAAAAAGAAAGAATAAAGCATAGCCATTATCAATAACTACAATGGAACAGACACAAGGAACAAGCTTTGATGTTTGCTATAACAGACAATCATGTGTGTGAAGAAAAGAGGAAAATAATAGTTCAAGCATAGGTAAGCTTAAAGGATAATATCTTACGTTGAATCTGATCCTGCGCTATTACAATAATCTAGCACCATGTACCGATCTCCCAAGGCTCCTACGACGATGCTGCTGCCTTTCGGGATGTATTATACTTATGGTACTTTCCTCATCATCATATTCCTCCAACGGATAACTAAAAGTTGCATCAAGAGAAGCATGATCAACAATGGTTGGAAGATAGCCGCCGCTGCCTTCCCCAACCTCAGATACATGGTTCCTGCTAAGCCTCCGATGTCGAGTTGACTCTCGGAGGAGTGCGTTAAAGAAACTCCGACGGTTCCTCCTGCCAAAGATCCCATTTCCATTGTTGAAAAAACCATCATCATCCTCATTGTCATAATCACTATCAGGGTCACTATCACCCATTTCTATCACATAGTCCCCCAGTATAACTGCCCTAGGCATCGAAGACCTTATAGTGCTGATCACATCTGCCCGTTCTGTCTGGTACTCGAGATTTCTCCATTTCTGTTCAAGAGAAGGATCCACGGCAAGGGGCTTAGCACATGGGTGATCAGTTCTCACGTGTTTACGGAGCTCCTTGTAGTTCCCAATGAATGAGCAGTTGTCTTGCATGCAGTTTCTCCTCTTCTTGTTGAGATATTCTCGTGCAGGTTCAACCACAGTCCATCCCTTCACCTGGCCACGGCACAGGGGACACACTAGCTCTCTTACCTCCGATTTCTTCCATGCAGGCGAATGGTGGATCCGATTGTCCAATGTTGATGTCATTTTAGCATTCGCCTTCTTGAACTGTTCAAGACAGTTAGAATAGCGGTAGCTGGTTGCACACATGTAGGGACGGCAGCCCTTGTCATGAGATGAGCAAAGGAGGAGGACGGCATTGTGTGGGAATTCCATGCACACCGGGCATGTCGCACCCTTCCAATCCTTTTTTTCCAAGGTGAAGGATGTTTTCTTCATTTTTTCTTCTCTTTCTGGAATAGGTCGGTGATATGAAGCCAACGGATATGGAGTTGACCTAAACCTACGAGATGTTCTGTGGTAGTTCATGATTCTTCTTGCCATCTCACAAAAATCTGAAAGAAGTCATGAATCTCAAGAAATTTAACAGCTAATGATTCTTGCCATCTCACAAAAATCTGAAAGAAGTCATGAATCTCAAGAAATTTAACAGCTAATGCACCCTAAATGTGCAATGAAAAGAAGAAAACAACATAATAACAAAAAGATCAGGTGTCATCAGAAGGGGCATGATGCATTTATTTCATTCATAATTAACAAATTGTCACAGGGTAAGATGACCAAAAAAGGAACAAATCACCATACTTCAAGAACACTGGAGGACAATATCGGAGTCCAAGTATTTGTTTCATTAATAATGAGCAAACCATCATATGAAACATAACTAGTTTAGCTAAAAGTAGGTGACAAAAGATCAAATGCTCTGGCATAATATATAGGGATCTTGAAATTCGATTGCTAACATATCATCCAGGCTCTACAAAATCCCATAAAGGATCAAGAAGAGATTCATACAATTCTTGTATTCAAAAAGATTGTTCTGGAAAAGGTAACAACAGAAACTCAGGAAGTTCTGAAACAGAAACTACCAAAAGTCAAAGGAAAACCTTATTCAACTTTTTATGTTTTAAAGAACTTGTTTTAACGAACTTCAGTAAAGAGGTCATCTTTACAGATCTGACTAAGCTTAGCCATTAGCAAAACAAATTTGATTCAGAGTATCCATGGGAAAAGTTGTAATGATCAGCGTCACCGAAAAATAAAACCCACACTACTTATCTACAGTACATACAATCAAAACCATCAGGGCATACAAATTCAACTACACTTCACTAGTCATTGGAATCTCAAAATCATAACCCTTAGGAAAGCTCTAACATCCCAGATTAATCAAGAAAGTAAATGACGTTCTCATTTTGTGTCATTTTTCAGCAAACAAAACTAAAACTAACACACTTAACATGCTTGGATACAATTGTTTCATCTGAATTGTATACAAGATGACATAAAAATAACTACAATATATTTACTAAGAGATATTAATAATATCATATAAACAACTACCACAATAAATAACTACTATATATACATCATACAGATGACTTGAATAGTATTCACTCAATAACTTTAAAAATAGTGATGGACCCCACTACTACTTAGATACTTATCAGGTCACGGTAAATATGAAGTACTAGATACAAAAATAGATAAAGAAGACACCTGTGCTGTATTTTGAATTAATTGTGTTTCTTCTTTGTAATGACATCCGTATTTCCTTAAAAGAGCACTATTCTTTCGTCTTTCAATATCCTTTGCCTTGAAGCTCATGTAGCAATTGACAAGAAGTATCATAATTATGATGGTAAATGGAACATATAATGGTTCTGTAGCCCTGAACGGATGCTTAATAGAATTGAACCAGCCTGATTTGGCCTCACTTGACTTGGAACCGACCATAATACGGCCATACCAGAGGTCAATTAATTTAACCAATTTGAGTCAGGGATCAAATGGCCTGAACCAATCATAATTAATGTAATTTAAATTGTAAAAAATAAATTAAATTGATTAGATTAATTATTTAACATCCTATTACCAGGTTTAAGTTATTATTATTATAATCTGATTTTTTACAAAAAAATCTAAAATTATTTAAACCATGAGTTGATATCATATCTTCGTGAATCAAGTGATTTCCTAAATAATCTCTTCAATATTGTGTATTAAAATCTAACCATGATATAATACATGTGAAAATACCTCAATACAATTATGAATCAATAACAAATCTATACAACTATCTATGTTATTATTTTACAGAAAATAGATCTAAACAACAAAACTTATGACCACTTAATATATTACCGTTGAGTCCAACACAAGCTTAACTTATTTGGAGGTAATTCTATTTTTAATTTCCAAAATCTTTGAATCATACCTGCACATATTACACAAAGAATTTGAGTTAAGCTCATCATTAATTATTTTAAATAATCAAATTAAACTAATATTCACTTAACTAGATGAGAAGCATCTTTGAACTTAATTCATCCATGTTCATACATAATATTAATGATCCATCTGAGACTCTAAAGCCAATGAATGCAACTCAACAAATGCAATCTCTTCATAAGACTTAATCCAACTTATCCAATTGCTCCAGCATCAACTTCTTTACTATTCATGATAATTTCTATATTAAATATGCCACAATGGATTATTATGTTTAATTTTCTTTAAATTTTATAATTATTTTTTATTAAGAGAGATAAAGCAATATCTAATAATTGATTTTGACATTCACTAAATCAAAACTCCATATTTACTAAACAAAAGATGTATGTACATAATCACAATGAGTTCAGCATGCACATCAAGCAATTAGCATTTATTCATCATCTGTGATGTAAGTGAGACACTCGATGGTGTCTCACTTATATATATAATTTACTAAGAAACGTTGAAAATTAGAATATATAAAAAAAACCTTAATTTGGCTGCTTTTTCATCACACAAGATGATGAAAAATAGCAATTCAAACAAACTCATTATATATATGGAAGATTGCCAGACAGCCACAGTCCTAGAACAAAAGATATAATAATAGCAAAAATGAGAGCCTAACAAGTTGGCCAAAACTGAGTTTCATGTTGTTTAAAATTTTCTAAAACAATGCAGAAAGCCAGTTAACTCGCTTAGTTGCTACAAAATTGTTTGGAGTCTGGACCAAACTCAAAAGGAAAATACATTGCAACCAAAATAACTTCAGATCCTTGAGAAGAGAACAGTGAGTAATATCTGAGTTTCCTGGATTGTTAAACAAAGTTGTGAATGTGTACAAGTGATGTAAAATTCATAATAAGATTAGAGTTTTTAATTTGCTGACAGAGGTGTGGAAGACTTAAAAATAGTAGTTGGCAAGTGTGTTACGAAGTTCTCAGTAAAACCCATGTGCAGGACAACTAAAAATAACACGAAAAATAAAAAGAACTAGACCACGGATAACATCTTGCTTCACATTCTAAACTTTCCCAATAAAAAAGAAAGAGATCAAGAGGTACTCAAACTAGATCAAAGACTAATGCATTATTAAATGACACAATGCCAAAGTGGCAAGAACCGCAGAGTTGAAGGAAGACTTCAACAGATGGATTCCGAAAGCAAAAGTTAGCTGTAATGTGAATCAAGAACTTGGTTCCTAAACTTTCCTTTTCATCAGAAAGAGAACAGGGGACTTGAGTTGCAGCAACCAACCCCAAAATATGGCCTAAAAAATGGCATTAAGGCTTCATTGCCAGAAACCAGAACGAATTATATCAGTGGACAGCTGAAAACACATCCATGACCCCAAAAACTGGATCTTGCGGCTACCAATTAGAATATGACTAGAACATTCACATGACGATAAAATCATAACATGGAAAGACAGATAAACTCTTCGGGGAAATGAGGGGCCTGAGGCAATTGAACCCGAATACTTAGGCATTATCGAGCTACAGTTCAAGGAACAAGGGCGCGGGAGATCACGAAGCATAAATTTTCGACCTTAAGCCTCAAACGAGAGCCACAAAGACGGAATTTACAACCAATTGGTGAATTTTTCCACCTGTAGAAGACGAGAAAGGCAAGACAGTTACAGGGGCCAGCAAAATGAACACTGACAGCGTCGAGCCCTAGAAATCAAAGGACAGGCGAGGGAGATGGAAGAGAAGGAGGAGCGGTACCGGGAGTGCCGAGCGCGAGGGAGGAGAGGTGGAAGGCGGCGGCGATCGATGTCTGGGGCGGCCGGAGAGGGGTCGCCCTTTGTACGGCGACGGCGATCCCGGGAACCAATTGAGGGACGAGATAGTGGCTCCCACATTATATAGAATGGCCGAGAGAGAGAGAGAGAGAGATGGAATCGCCTCGCTTGGTTGTTACGCTATCGTGACGACATTTACTTTATCACGAGTACCGTAGAATCGCGTCCCCGGACGCTCTCCCCCAAATTCATCTCCTCCTACCTGGCCTTTCACAAACCCGGTATGTGGGCCCCATATCCCGTCGCCAACTAGACAAACGGGGGCGTTGGCGTGGGGCCTCTACGGTACCCTCACCGCCACGTGGTAGTCAAAGCTGGATGTTACTTGTGGGCTCCGCGGGGAAACGACCAATTGGCGGCTGCGGCATCAGAGGTGACCCGAGGATATGCTTACGTAGGAAATGTGTTACCGTTTCCACAATTCCCAAAGAAAGTTTTTTTTTTTTTTTTACCTAATACCTAAAGTATCCCGGCATCATCTATCTATTTTTTTCTCTTTTTTTTTTTCCTAATGGATCAATCCATCTATCCAATTACAAAATTTTCAATAATATCAAAAAATGTAACATATTACAAAAATACTACATATTATAATATTTTCTTGGTAATATGAAACAACAACAACAACTATAATATAGTAAAAACATTTTAAAAATATTATGTTATAATATTTTACATTATATTTCAGTAATTTATGGCACTATTTAAAAAACATAAAATAGATTCAGACCCATCTACAGGAGAAAAGGTTAAAGAATTATCAATAGTGTAGATAACTGACTGTCATATCAATAGTGTTCTATGTCTTAGATAAAAAAAGAAAAGGTTAAAGAACTTTGAAAACGAGGGCACCACTAAGAATCCCAAAAGAAAAAAAAAAATTCTTTTAATTTATCTATTATTTTAAGGCATTTTTTGAAGACATTTAATTTGTAGGCTCTACGTAGATGTATGTTTCCTCTAGTACAAAATTACCTTTCGTTTTTTACTTGCAAACTCCTCAACTTCTTTGATAGCTAAGCTCTACGGGGAGACCACTCAATATATTTAAACATAAATTATTTCTAATAGTAATATATATATATATATAACTTATTTTTTCTCACTTTCAACGTATTAAAGTTAAATTAAAATGTCGAAAAAATAGTACCCACATGATCCGATTCTCTTAATAAATTTAGTTAGAATTGATCATATGAGATGTCATAACAACAGTATCTTATATTACGAATCATTTTCTTAAATTCTCGATGAACTAACTGTATAAGATTAGGAAGAGGGCGCCACATAAATTTATGAGATATGATATAATAAAAAGTCTCTACACCTTAGCCATAAAAAAGAAAACAATTTGGAAATAAAAAAAAAATTACTTAAACTCTAACAAGATCTATGAGCAGATAGATATTTGGAATGAGATGGAATCCAGCTCTTCGTCATCAACTTCATCAAATATATATATGGTATTATGGTGTTCTCTCATTTATATATCAAAACCCCCTCATCCCCCAAAACCCAAACAAAATCAAATATATAAAACGAATAAGGACTAAATTGAAAAAGTGACATTACAATAGCCTCGAACTCGGACTCCGATTCGATTCCAGTTTGTGTTGGTTCGGACGTGAACAAATCGAGGGCAGTTTTGACATTTCGTCAAATTAAGTGGAAGACTGGGGAAGGTCGGCCTTCTTCTCGTCGCTTTCCACCGTCGGCCTTCTTGGGACCTCGTTGGTTGGGCATCGTCGGATCCCTTTCCCTTCTCGTCTCCCGGGTGAAAGATTCGATCTTTAGCGCCCTTGATTGGAGCGGATTCGATCTTTAGATGGAGGGCGGCGGCGGCGACGCCTTCGGCTCCTCCACCGCCCCTCTCACCTGGCACGACTTCTTGGAGCGGATGCGGCACCCCTCGGCCGCCGATTTCGTCAAATCGATCAAGAGGTCAGTATCCATTGCTTCCGTTCCCTTTTTGGGTGGTTGTTCTTTTGTGTTGCTCTGTTTCGATCTTAAAGATGTAGTTTTTCTTTCTTGATTTAGCTTTGTCTGTCGGCCGCATTGCGTCTTCTCTTTTCTTTGTTGACCTGACGGAGATTGGCCTCTTGGATCTTGCTGATAGCTTTGCTCGATGCGGATTTCCCCGACTCTAGCCTTCTGATTGAGTCACCTAGATTTTAGATTATCGTCTTTGGTTCGTGGGTTGCTGATCTGAAACTGGAAGAGCTTGGAGAAGCCATGATGTGATCACGTACCTCAGCTATAGCATTCATTTCAGGATGATTATCGGTTCTTAACCTTCACTTTGCCTCAAGGTAGGAGGTGATGCCCCATACGGCTTGTTAGGGGCTTCCTGTGATATTGCCTCTCTTGGAACATTGCTTCCTAAACGCTTCTTGAGCCTTCCTTTTACGTCTAAGTTGAAGCCTTTGGTTAGGTCATCCCTGCATCACCTCCGGCAAGATCTTAGAGACGAGTTCCATGCAGTAGAAGTAATTAATTCCATGGGAGATAAATATAGTGGTGTGTGTACTTACTTTAGGTGTATAATAAATCTATAGGCTACTTTTCCTATTTCTTTCACGGCTTCGTAGGACTTTCCTGTTAACTTGTACTTCCTTCTTTAACGAGTTATTTGTCAATAGATATCAAGTAGTTGGATAAACTAATGATGCCATAGGAAAGGGTAAATTAATTCTAAATTCGATCAGAAAGGAATATGCCATAGGACTTGAAACTCGAGCATTTTCGACTTAGGATTGGTAGGTATAGTTTTTGAGGTTCTTATTGACCTAATACTCTTAATTCATTTTAATGATCATAGTAGATATGTCTCTCGTTGCCTGAGAGTTGATCTTCTATTTACATTCTCTTTAATTATATCATTGTAGATTATTACTCTCTTATATGGTTGGTCTAAATGATTCATATAGGTTGCACTGTTTTGTACTGCATGCCACTGATTTTGTTCTTCAGCGGCTTTTAGTTTCTAAATTTTTGTTATAGGCAACTATCTGTAATCTAAAAATGTATAAAACATGCTTGTGTGTGATTGAAATGTGATTAAGATGGATCATGTAACATGGCAGCTTCATTGTCTCCTTTTCAAACAAAGCTCCTGATCCAGAAAACGACAGTGCTGCTGTTCAGGAGTTTCTTGCCAACATGGAAGGAGCATTTAGGGCCCATGCGCTTTGGGCTGGTAGTTCAGAAGAAGAATTGGAAAGTGCTGGAGAGGTGAGCCTTTGCAGTTCTCTTTGCTGTGAATGCATCTGAATTTACAACAAACTTTTGTGCTGAATGGAAAAATTGCTTCTAGAAATGGGAAGTTGATCCATTTATCCTAATCTATATGAGGGGATAATGCTATTTTTACCAACACATGAAGGTCAAAAGTGAAAAAAAAAGACCTGGATATCTTATCTTCTGACCAATTAGACACAAAGCATAAATATCAAACCTAATTCATAAGGCTCTTGCCTATGCGGGGTCTAGGGAGAGCGGAAACAGAGATTGTTTCTGTAAGTTGAAACTTGATCACCCAAATCACAAAGGAGAAACCTTCCAGGACATCAATGCTAACCCTCAAGTATGTTTCTATAGAATATTTAAGTAAGATTCCATATATTCTATTAATCCTATTTGAACAATCATTTCATGTGTTTCACTAAATCTTTTATTGGAAAAAATAATCTATTTCCATGAAACTCTCTCTCTCTTGATAGCATAATGAGCAATAACAAATTTTTTGGATATTGTTTGTAATTTTTTTCCAAAGTAGAATTGCATCAAAACCTTATATAGGAGGATGTACACAGGCGAAATATCATTAAACAGTTTAAAAAAAAAATCATTAAACAGTAACAAAAATAGAAGACTATGAGAGGACTATCTTGGTGATAGCCAATTTGGTAGTCACCCTCTAGAGGCAAAATCTAGAAATGGAGTATCGAGAAAAATACTGCTAAACATTGGATTTGTGAGATTCCAACCTCTTTGTTGTAGTTTCTCCACTGGTGAATGTCTGCAGTACCACATCAATTTTAAGATTTAAATTGCACATGGTCACCTCACAACCTTGGAAATTTTAAGACAAAAGGAATTGTTCCTGCTTGTATCATTAAAGGGTATTAGGAAAAGATTCTTTATTTACTCTACCTTTTCTTTAAGATGCACAAGGGCTATAGGTTATTGAGTGACTTAAACCATGGAAGTTTTATAGTAGATAACCTTCTGTGTTGAAAGTTCATTTGGCACTTCTTGACTAGCTGTTACTCAACCTATATATTCACAATATAAGTCTCCTGCCATTCAGGAGGTTTCTGGTGCTATCTGAAAGCGAATCTTTTAGGTCAGCATGTATTAAAAAAACTTATTTCTATGTCTTACTGGAATATATGGACTGTATGTCTTTGTTTCCCCCTTAGTTATATGCAGAATCAATATTGCTTTCCATGCACTTTGTGATTTTCAATAATTATCTGCAAGTCATACAGGCGCTACATGTATGGCTCTTAACAAGTCCTGATGCCTGTAAAAGTTGCAAGCTTGTGTTCTGTACTGTCTTCTCTTTTCAGCAAAAGAGTTTCAGAGCCCATTCACAGACCTTAACTGAAATTTCTCAGTTCTAGTTTTGTTCCCATGTATTTTAGAATGATATTGCTCTATACAAGTTGATCAGTAGTTTCATTTGATGATTCTTGCATGTTTGATTATATCATTATCTTGGCCAATATTCATGTTTGTTCATCCTTTGATTCTCCTTTTTGCTTTTTGAACTTAAGAATGTTTCTGGACATCGCCCTTTTGTTTGTGTATGTACAGGGTCTGGAGAAATATGTTATGACAAAACTTTTCAGCCGTGTATTTGCATCAGTTCCAGAAGATGCAAACAGTGATGGAGAACTTTATGAGAAGATGACTTTACTACAACAATTTGTACGACCTGAAAATTTGGATATAATGCCAGCCTTCCAAAATGAAACATCATGGCTGGTGAGTTGATTAACAGAGCTACTGAATTAGAATATCCTTAGTGCCATCAGATCTATTTGAACCACCCATAAATTTCCACTTAATTCATACTGCTGCAGTGAATTTGTGTGTCTCAACCTATCTGGACTTGTGTTGTTGTTCCTGAACCATTAATGATAACTAAAACTAGATATTGTCTATGATTTGTATAATCATTTATCGTAGTAATAGTTTATGGGCACAACCACAACAATAGTAACAACAACAAAGCTGTAACAGTAATAGTGCATAAGTAATTCAAGTTATTAGAATTATTTGGAGGTTGAGATGGCTATTGAATATCATATTGTTCTCATAGTGTCTTTAGTAGCATAGGATAATATATTACGCGAAGAAATAAAGTATTACAAGAAGATTTTTTTGGTAATTAACATCAACATGTAATAACTCTGTCTAAATAAATTTAAGGGTTAAGATCCATTTTAACTCCCGTGGTTTTGGTCATAGACCTCTTAAGCCTTTATGGTTTACTCGTGTTTAAAATAATCTTTACATTTTCAAGTTTGAGTTAACAAACCTTATAGTCTGCTTATGTGGTATGTTGACTCATAATAAACCATTAATATGATGAAACATGTAATTTAAGTTAAAAATAAAAACTGAGACCATTGTCGATGGCGAGGCGCCGTCATGGAAGTAACCACCAGTAGCAGCACTGAGCCATTGTTGCTTAGCAGGGTGTTGTCCGCACGTAGCCTCTCCCGCGTTGACATTGAGCTCAGGAACTTCCGATCCTACCTTAGGTTGATGTGTGTTGACCAGTCCAACGGTAGGCATGCAGTGGTCTCCTGGTCTCTCTTCCTCATCCTGGGCGTCTTCGTCCCCACCGCCTCCCACTTCGTCCTCTCCTACGCCCCCACCTGCTGCTCCTGCGACGTGGTGGTCCAACTCTCCCTTACCTCCGCCTCTGGTCTCTCCTACATCTGCCTTTTCGTCGGGGAGGTGGCTTACAAGATATGATGGTACTTGTCGGGATCAGAGCGGGTGTCCTTCGTGGTTGCGGGCAACGTTGTGGTGGGCGACATGGTGGCATGCACCCTGGAGTTGGCGAGTGACATTTAGATCTAGTATGCCAGCTCTAGGGTGCATGCCACCACAGCATTGCCCACCACCACGAACGACACCCGATCCGATCCCTACGAGTACCACCATAACTTGTAAGCCACCTCTCTTGCGAAGCATAGCATCACAAATATGGAGAGTAGGCGGTAGAAGCGATTAAGCTGGTCCATGTAGCACTTCCGCACCCGCTTGCTCTCCCTAACCAGCTTGTCGAGGAAGTAGCGTATGCCGTAGCGACGAACGAAGGCGGAGAGGTAGGGGTAGGAGAGGCCGGAGATAGAGGTGAGGGAGAGTTGGACCACCGTGTCGTAGGCGCGGTGAGTGGGGGCGCAGGAGAGGATGAAGTGGGAGGTGGTGGGGATGAAGACGCCTAGGAGGAGGAAGATGGACCAGGAGACCACTACGTGCCTAGCGTCGGATTGGTCGATGCACATCCAACTGAGGCACGACTGGAAGCTCATGAGCTCGTCGTTACGTTGGATTGGCTGTGTGCATACGACGCCCTACTAGGCAGCAGCGGCTCGATGTTGCTACTGGTGGTCACTTCCACGACGACGCCTCTTCTCGCTATTGATGGAGGTCTTAGTTTTTCTTTTAACTTAAGTTACACGTGTCATTATATTAATGGTTTATTGTGGGTTGGCATGCCATTGTAAGCAGACTCTATCGTCTGTTAACTCAGACTTGACAGGAGGGGCTTATATGCTATGTTTTTTTAAATATAGGGGTTATTTTAGGCACGATCAAACCATAAGGGCTTAAGAGATCCATGACCAAAATCATAGGGGCTAAAATGGACCTTAACCCTAAATTCAATGGTTACTGTTATTATTCAGACTCTACCAAGGAATTCATGGAGGAGTTTATTGATGCAGACTAACTGGAGGACTCTTGTATAAGTAAACCATGAAGATGTAAAACATGCAAATTTTGTTGAATGAATCTTGGTGCGAGAAAATGAAGATTTCCATTTTATTCACTGCTGTTTGTTCTTGAACTTATGAGCATAAGTTAATACAATATATTAGGGTTGAAGATGCAGAAAAGACCCATGCTTTTACAGTTACACTGGCTTTTATGGATTTTGGTCATAATTAAGTTTCTTTATGGCAATATTATTTACTTTCAGTTGAGCATGTTGTAAATCTTAATATTGGGAAGGACATTAGAGTAGAGATATTAAGGCTTTTGTATAATGTTCTTAAGTTCAGTTATTTATTAAGCTTGTTTAGATAATCTTGTACTCTTGTTAGATCAGACTTTCTTCCTAGTGTTTGAAAGATTGCCTTTGGTGCTGTCAAATATATGAATTGTATGTTGCATTGATTTTGCAGTTCAACTGCAGGAGTTCGGAAAGAAATACATTTTTTTCTTAATGCTGTTATATTTGCTATCATTTTAGCATTATCTACTCATTTTAATGTTGCTGATGTTGATTCAGGTTTTCATTTTATGAATGCCAACCCCCACAATTCTTCATTTACTTTTGTCACAGTTGTTATTTTGTTAATTCTTGATAAAATTTGCGTATTATATGGTTCTAAAACTGCATGAGGTGCATCTGAAATTATTTTAACAAATTCCAATACAGTTATCTCTAATCATATATTGTTCTTATTTGTGATAGCTTGCACAGAAGGAACTGCAGAAAATTAATATGTACAAGGCTCCCAGAGACAAACTCGTTTGTATCCTCAATTGTTGCAAAGTCATTAATAACTTGCTATTAAATGCTTCAATCTCGTCAAATGAGAACCCTCCAGGAGCAGATGAGTTCCTCCCTGTCCTCATTTATGTTACCATAAAGGTATATTTTCCATGCAGGTCATACTGAAGTAGCAGTTGGTCTCTTTTTTTAAAAAAATCTTTGTTTCAGTATTAGGTCAGCTAGTCCAATATACTTCATTTTCAAACCAATGATTGAATGATAGAAGCATACTAAAATATGATGGTACATGCTTAAGTTAATTATCCTTATCCAAGATCCATTTTTGCAGTATGGTTCACTCCATATATCTCATGAACATTGGTAAGTTACATAGACAGGGCTATAACTAGATTGATTTCCTTTTCTTTTTTCATTTTAGTTAACTTTGTGGTGAATAAGTTGGTATTTACATGCAAGTATTGAAGTTCTCAATTTTATCACTTTATCGAAGCGACTTTATCTAACCAAAGTTAAATTGTGAGTATAACAAGATTAGAAAAGAAAATATCTGGATAATGCCACCAAACAAAAAAGTCCATGTAGTTTTAAGTATTAAAAATAGATGATATTAATTCTTGAAGGCGATGTGAGTAAACAAGGATCTGGTTTATGGGGAAATACAAACCAAATAAATAGTTATTAGTGTCATGGCCTGGTTTGATACACTTATTGGCCCAATAACTTAGTTAGAACTGGACTTTACCAAGTGACCCAAAATAATCCTTGAGCCCAAGTTAGTAATAGTAAGTCCATTATAGCTTAGATACTAAAATAACCCACCTTTCACTTACTATGATGTATTGCTATCTCTATAACTTTAGAAGCATTTGTCTGCGTTGATGCTTAGTAACACTCCAGAGCTGTTCCCACACATACACGATGGGATATTGAGTTCACTCTAGTATCTGTGACACAGTAAGATAGAATGTGCCTTTGAACACATGGCTTGAGATGATTTAACCAAGTTGCTACTGGTAAGCCTACCAAGTCTTATATATCAACATAGTCAACTTTCACTCCAATGTGGGACTAGGTAGGGTATCACAATTAGGGTCTAAAAAGTCTAAGCAATTCAAACCATACTGGCCGTATAAACCAAACCAGATGAAACTGAATTGTTGTTGAAGAAATCTAATCAACTGTACAGGAATTACAAAAGAAGTTGTTACTCACAATTTGTGTTAAATGTACATGCAGCAACATCATGTTTGACACCCTAGTTTAGTGCTACATTGGGAATGAGAGAATAGTTGATATGATTTATTATGTTCGATGAACTTACTACCTTTAACCTAGTCTTAAAAGTATTTTGGGTCAGATCAGGTCATGATGATTGATGTCAGAGGGACCTAATACTAAGCATAGTGACAAGTCCAGGTAGGAAAGAGTTATTTGTGAACGGAGCTAGATGCAGATCATATGATGTTGAGGTATTACTAGGTTAGGCCCCACATGCTGCCTACTAGACATGATTTAGGATCATGAGTTGGTTTTGGGCTTTAATGAGCACATCAAGCCATAAACGAAGGAGATTGTAACTCATCAGGTTCATCATGTTGGTTGGTCAATTCTCTCGTTGGATCAGGTCACGACATCATGCATCCTTATTTTTGGTGTTCAGTCTGCATTATAAGCTACTGTTCTCCACAAGTATTCAAGGAACTTTCTTCTTCTACTGTCACTATTGTCTTAGGGACTACCAAATTATAAAATTAAAGCATCATTTATGTTCTAAAGCACCAGAAAAACTCAGGTCTAGGTACACTATTCCTTCTTATGGAAATTTATTGAGATTTCAGCTTCTATCTTGTAGTTCCTGCTGGAGAAGACAATAATGTCTATTATACTTTGCAGGCAAACCCTCCACAACTCCATTCAAACCTGTTATACATACAGCGTTATAGGCGTCAGTCACGGCTAGTATCTGAAGCTGCATATTTCTTCACAAATATCCTGTCTGCAGAATCTTTTATCTGGAACATTGATGCACAAGCACTTACAATGGATGAGATAGAGTTCCAAAAGAAAATGGAATCTGCCAGAGCACATCTATTGGGCCTATCAACTGGCACAGAACATCAGCAAACTGAAACTAATCTGGATGCCATGGAAGAAAGGTTGAAATCTAACAGGGAACTGGATAACACAGCATCTGTTGAAGAACATCACGTCCCGAGCCAGTCATATGGTATAAACAAAGATGTAGATGGAAAGTATAATCCGCTATATAACAGGCTGTCGATCTCAGATCTAGAGAAGAAAGGAACCACTGACCTTTTGAAGGAGGAAAATGTAAACAAATATTTTCAGGAGTACCCATTTTTATTTGCTAATGCTGGAGATCTAACAGTTGATGATGTAGGAAGCCTCCTGAATTGCTACAAGCAGCTCGTGCTTCGGTGTGTAGCTCTTTCAAAAGGAATGAGCATCGGTAATGAATCTCTTTCTCTACCCAACACAGAAACACCATCTGAACTTTCAAGTGTCAAGGAATCTGAATATGTGGCAGAAATGGAAATGAAAGTCGAGGACCATGAAGAAGTTAGCAGAGAAGGGGGCAGTTCTGCTGAGGATTTGATCTCGCAAATGGAAGATTCAGAGTCCAAGAAAGTTGCAGACGATTCGACTGCTGAAGTAAGTTCATGAAAGGATGTGCAGAACTCTTTAAGCTTCTGTTATTAATATATATTTGCTCAGTGTCCACTGAACTGAAGCCAGAGGTATTCTTTTCTGCTCTGGATAAGCAAAAGGAGAGCTATGCTATAGATTGCAAGCAAAGCCATTGCTTGCTTGGTTTAAAATGGGGGAAGGAAACAAACAGCTGCACTTAAAAACTAAAGGAGGTCAAATATTGCCCACCTTCAACCAATGTTACCTTCTTTTGGCTGTGTGTGTAGGTCGGTATGTATTGTATTTAGACCTTATCCTTTTTTCTAGGTAGCTGATAATTCATGGCTGATAGTTTCCGAGCTTCTACGTGCAGCTGTTGATTCTTCAATTTTTTTTTTTCTCTCTTTTTTAAGTTTCTTTTGTGTAGTTTCAATGATTCAAATAGATTTATGAAACCTTTTTACTTTGAAGAATCATGCGAAGTCATTCCTGGCCTCACCATGGCAATATTTATTACATTTCCCTTGAGATTTAAGTGTGACACCACTAAAAGAAAGCCAATGTCCTCTTTGTCCTGCAACATAGATAATGATGGTCTCATGATACAGTAAAGTGGTGGAATTTTTTTGGTCTTCACGACTATCCGATCTGCATCGTTAGGGCAATTGGTTCATCAGTTGTTACGATCTGATCAAATAGGAGAATTAACCCGTTAACTTCGTTGAACTTGAATCATTGGTGTAAGAAGTTTATAAACTTTAACTCAAGCATTATCTATAAGATTAGGGCGTTTGGTTTATCAGTAATCATGATTCTACCTAATGAAATAAGCAGCATGTAAATCTTGTTGAGTTTTAAATCATTGGTTCAAAATATTTAAAACTATGATACACTCGAGCCTCTCGCCATGACCCGAGATACTAATCTTAAGACCCGATAAGTAGCTATCCATTTTTTAAAAGGGATTAAATAAGAGCATCACATCAAAAAACTTCATGAAAGGGATTAAATGAGAGCATCACATCAATAAATTTCATGAAAGGGCCAACATGCACCATCATCATAGTAGTAGGAATTCCTATGTTATCAAGTTAACAAGACCCTTATAAATCAATTGTAACCTATGGACGTTACATCAATCGATTTCATTGAAGGATCAATATGCACCATCATCACAGCAAGAATCCTATGCTCAAAAAGAAAGAAGACTATATTACTTTCCAAAACAAATACAAAAGGCAAGCAAAAGATTAGAGGAAGGTTTACCCTCTAAAAACCAATCATCTGCGCTTTGGATTCTGACATAATTTCTCAACCAATTAGCAATAAAACTTCCAGTCCTAAATGGATGAGTAATACAACATTCAAAATAGCTTTTAGTGAAACCTACGATCTCAATAGTTCATGGCAGCAATCCGCAGGTTTTTAGCAGTGCTAAGGTAACCTCTGAGTACCTCGTATACAGCTTTCACATTCCAGAATAAATCTAAATCAACAGACAGTTTCACGACAAGCTAAGAGAAAATGAATCAGGAGAATAAAAGATGAAGACTACATTAAAATCTGATTTCCAATGATCTCTACAAAGTAATACATAGCACCAAATTAAGGCCAATGTGAGAGATCTCCAGCATTTGGTAATTTAGCTAGTACCAGTCCAATAACTATGAGAACACCCAATAACAAGAACATTTATGATTAAAACGCCAAACTAATTTGGGAATTTCTCACTTCAAACCTATCCCAAATGATAACTTTGGACGAGACTTGTTTTTACCCAACAGCTTCATCTGATTCGCCTTCTCTTCTTCTTCCTCCATTTTCTTTCTTCTCATTGCTTCTTCCTTTTCCTTCTGGATTTGTTCCAGTTCCAGATACCGCTCCAACTCTTTTTGCTGTCGCTCTAAAGCTTCTCTCTTTTGAGCCTCCTCCACTCTTCTCCTATTTTCCTCGAGCATCTTATCCAACTCCTCTCTCTCCTTCCTTTCTTGTTCCTGCAAGGCCCAGATTAAAGCACACTGAGCAACAAATGATAACATTAGAAAACTAGAAAAAGTCAGTAAACCCATTCAAGCACTAACATGTCATATCACAAACTACTGGTCCAGGAAACTGCTATCTAAGGGTTCCAATAGCAACTACTACTGTTTAAAATTAAGGTGGCTTAAAGCACAGCTAACTCAGTTAAAAGTAGCAATTTTACAATATTATATGTCACCTGGACATTTTCATTGCATCCAGAGTTCTGGATAGAACTAAAACATGGAAATAAAAATGATAAAGAAAACACAAGCAACAAAATTTCACATGATACACGTCTTTATTAGCGAGCTTACCGCTTTCTTCCTTGCCTCGATAAGAGCCTCTTCCTTTTCTTTCTCAAGTTGGGCTTCAACCTCATCAAATAGTTTTTTCCGGCCTTCAACAATTCGTCTTTGTATTTCAAGCTTGACCTCATCTGAGTTCAAGAACTCCTCAACTTTCTTTCTAATGGCTTCCTCAATTCTCCGAGCAGTTTCTTCTTCTAAAAGTTTCAGTTCTGCTTCCTTCTGACGCCTGCTAGTTAAATGAGGATGTTAATGAGAGAACTTCCCTCCTTAAGTAAACCAACAAACAACAGTGAGTTGATAAATGTTCTCAGAGGACAGATAGAATCAGCAAACAGCATGATAAACAACATTTATCATGACTTGCTAAATGTTCCTTTTTCATCCATGACTACATATTAAACACAAGATTATGCTTTTTAGGCATACCTCTAAAGAATCCAGATCGAAACAAATGAGTTTTCAAACTGGTGAACAGTAGATAAAGCAGGCACCAATTGCATCATGAAATATAACATGTGGAACTATACCAGTAGCATCCTTCAGAAAAGCCTGTGGAGGAAAATGTCAAGTAACCTGTGGCAGGTTAAAACTAATCACTTAAATACTTCAATTTCTCCATTAAAGCACAGCTCTCACATGCAAGGTAGAGACAATGGGATGTGACATTTGCTTTTTTTGAGTTACAAAAAATGCTGAGAATTATTATGTATAAAAATCTAATGAATAAACGAAAATCGGTGCAAGCTTATGCAGAGTAACCATATAATCTATTTCATGATAGTTTGGTCAAAATCTATTTCACATATGCCATGACAATCACAAACATGAATGTCATTGACCAAGCCATTTGATTTCTTATTCCTCAGTAATGTATACTTGACCAACAATGAAAGCCCAACCAAGATTATCTTTCTTTTTTTCCAAGGTAATGTGTAACTTAGAAAGTGCATACATTTGATTACTGGAGCAACAGAAATGTTTTCTATCCAAATAAAGCTACAATAAAAATGTTTCCATAATTCATAATCTAAGTACACTTTTGGTGGAAAAATTCATCATCAATTTTTTAAAAAAAAAATTGAATAAGATGTTGATCTGCACTCTTCTATAGAGAACTTCTCATGTTTCTTAGCATCTAATTTCAATTCCTTGTATATACTGATATATGATTACTAGTTATCTAAGATTTGGTGATAAGTACATTGTCTTAGATAATGAACAAAGAATATATTTCTTTAGAGTAAACTTCAGAAAGCTTACACACAACCTCATTCTTTCCATTTTCAACAAAATTAGCTCTTGTATTTTCTTATCTAAAAACAATAAAAAAAAAAGAAGAAAAGCTTGTTTCTAACAATACCATGTTTTAAAATATTGAGCAGCCACTCAGATCGGTGACATATGAGGTCTGTCAAACACTCAAACAGACTTCCAGGAACCAGGTTCCACCAAGGAACTAAATATGTTCCAATTCAGTGTTTGTGCTCCAAAGCTTCATGAGAGTTAGAAATAAAAGATATCAGGACACCACATCACAAAGCAGGCCCATCATGGTGCATCTCTGGGCATTCTAAAGCCTTTCAAAAACATGAATCTACAGATGAAAGATGAAGCCATTCACCAAGTCTCACAAGAAAAGATAGTACATCTATTGAAAATCACAGAATCTAGTTTCCAATGCTTCTTCCTCCAATCCATTTCCTACTGATATTGCAATTATTTGTCCAATCCACACATCCACACACTAATATCAAACTCAAAAATTGTCTTTGCTGTTACCGAAAACTTTCTTATACAATCATGATCACGATGGTTAAACAGCTCTGGGTCCCAACTCCAGCTTCATTTTACAGTATGGTGCCTCACATATAAGATGCAGCAAAATCTTACATTCGGCTTTAGTACGTGATACTGTATTCCATCACCCTATGTCTCAATTAAAAAAAAAAATCTCATAATGAGAAGGTACCTTACTTTTGTCAAGCTGCTCACAGTATCTTTTAGCAAACAAGAAGCCCAGGAAATCTCATCCACTTTCCACCTATTCATATTATGATCTCATCAAGAGCAGGCACCTTGGCTAAGGTCAGGCTGCTTTTGCACTAACTGGCTGAGAAGCTAGTTACAAAGATATACTAACTAATGCCCTGAAGCAAAATTTTCAATTTTGTTGCATAATAATGAAAGTGGATGTGTAGAGTAGACTACCAAGGACAAAAACACTTCTCTTCTAATAAGTCCAGCTTGCAACAGTTCTTTTACTGAAACTCCTCTTTGTAAATTGCTCAAATATTACTTTATGCAAACCATGATGACAAAACATACCATTGGTAGCTTCTATACGTGAATTCCACTTTTTTATGAGAGGATTTTAGGCAAATTTGACTCCCAATGAACAATAGTGGATAATAGCTACAAAAGCTCCATGTTCAAGAAAGGAAAGGAGGGAAGGATGTCTTTAGCTAAATCACTTCTAACAGATGCTCTTCTGTATATTGGAGGTCCAATAGTTTATGTGCATTTACCAAGTTCACTGAAGTTTTGACAAAGCCAGATATTTGCATATTCTTAAATAGGTATTGTTTCAGCCACAAATCAATGGAAGACTCATGAACTAGGTTGCCTCTTTTAAATGAGTTACTTAAAGCTAAAAGTCAAGATCACCTACCATAGCAATCAACAGGTTTTGACCCCAAAACTTGATATACATTAGTGACAATTAACCGTAACCAAGCTACCAAGACAACCTGTTAAAGGAACATTACTGGAAAGCAGTATTGAAAGTTGTCAGCATAGAGACACTAAGAAATGGTTTACAATGTGTGACCCTTCACACAGCAACCTTGTGATATATGTGATATCAAATTTGTCAAGCTTTAAGAAGTATCTAAATGGTTGGGCAAGAATATAAGCATCCTATAACTTTACAAAACAAATGTTTTCTACATGATGATTGCATTAAGAATATTAAGACAATACATAAAACACACTGAGCTGTAGTACAAGCATTGTAAGCATGACAATGCAAATGCTCAGCAAAATAAAGGGTTAGCATTTACCGCTTCCTTTCTTCTTCCTGCCTTTGTGTCTCAAGAGCAGTTTTTCGCTCTATGGACCCAAGACTAGGACTTTCAGACTTGTTGTTGGGCGAACCTGACATGCTCCTACTCCTTCGCCTTTTGTGTCGTCTTAGTGATGGAGAACGACTTATCCGCCTCCTAGGACTCGGTGAACGACTTTTATGCCATCTTGGGGAAGAAGAACGACTTTTCCTCCTGAAAAGTACAAACAACCGATGACTTCTATATAGAAAAATCTTGGAAAAAAAAGAGAACTTAGTTCACTTATTCTACAGAATAACCTTCACTGATCCACTTCAGCCAAAAAGATGTAAACCATACAAACAAATTTAATAGTGAGAAGTTACCACATGCTTTGTCCTCTCTAAGAGAGGAATATTACCTTAACTAGATTTTGACTTCCATAGGATCTTTGAAATGAGATTCAGTAGATCAACGAAATCATTGAGGCAGTGAAACTATATGCTTGGCTTCTCATGGGAGCAAAAGAAATCACCTATAAGAATAAGGGGAGCGGCTGCGATCCCTTCTGCTTCTCCTGCTGCTGTACCTGGGAGAAGGAGAGCGCCTTCTCCTATACGAAGGAGACCGAGAGACCGCCCGTGGCATCTCTCACTCGATCAATCGATCTAGTAAGGAAAATGCCCAATTGTTAACCAACCAAACGAACAAAACAAGATCCCCTCGTCTCAATAAACCCTATACACGATCAAAAAGTGCAAGAAACTCTTTAGATCAAGATAAACAAGAAAAAAATATCATCTTTTCGCCAAGAATACGCCTCAAATTGTCGAGAGATTGGACGAGAGATTACCACCGCGAAACGAGTCGATGCCGGGGTGGGGTGAGAGAGAGAGAGAGAGAGGATATAAAGCGTTCGAAAGCGTAAAAGCGAGCCAAGAGTCCAAGAAATGCTTTATATTACTACGGAGCCCTAATTATTATGGCCCGGCCCATATAAGATACATTTCTTCACGGTAATTTCGACTAGAAGTCGAAATAATTATTAATTGAATTATATGTATGATAAATTCCCAAAAATTCACTTATTTTAAATTTTTTCCAGTTAACTGTCTCTTTTTTTTTTTTTTTTTTTTTTGCAGTGTGCCTTTTATTTCCTAAAAACAAAAAAAATACTATTTGTTTTCATTACTCTTGGCCAATTGCCCCCAATCTCGTTCTGTCTGCTCTCTCTCTTTCCATTCCACACATCCTCCCTTCCATTGAATCTTGACACCATTGGCTCCCTATTGGTTGGTAATTGTGAATGAATGGTGGAGGGGAGGTGAAGATAGTGGTGATCATAGTGACGAAATACAAGAGGTTGAAGGAAGATGGGAGAGGAAGCGAGAGTGGCAGGTGTAGGTGAGGACGAGGGGTAACAATAACTGAGAGGAAGAGGTCGGAGGCAGAGGAGAGGGAAGGGATGACAAGGGCGAAGAGTGGTAGCGACCATGATGGGACGAAGGTGACGATGGATAACGTGAAGGGCATAGACAATGAAAAAGAGTGCGATAATATTAAAATAAAGGGCTTTTCTTGAAAAATTTGCATATATATATATATATATATATATTATAGTTGCAAAATTAGATTAAAAGAATAGAATGGTTTATTTTAGGATGTATAAGAAACATGGTTGCGTTCCCATCCATGATCATCATTCAATTAACGCAATCAACTTGTTGACATATAATTTGATGTCAAGATATATGAAATTGGTCCCAATCATTAGAAATAATTTGACATGATTCAGATAATATTCATGGATTTAGGATGTTGGATGGTTAGTGATGTATATGTTGTAAGTAACTTGAGATGTTTAAAGCAAAGCAAATTGGTGTAACTTTAAAGAGATTTTCATAAGCCATGAAAGTGTTTGGATTGCAAAATTCTATCTTTTTTCCAATGAAAAATCCACAAAAATATTGAAGAATCTATTCTTTACAATAAAAAATCTATAAAAAATGACAAACCATAGTCACCTGCTCCTCAAAAGTACCAAGTAAGAAATCACATTCTACTCTTATTACTTCATATTTCACAATTGATTTTCAATTTCACTTTTACTCACGATCAAGGTTTGACTTACCGATCTGTACCGGTATCGGACGGTAATACAGTGCATACCATCTGGTAAATTAAAATATAATATAATTTTTATAATATAATATTATATTATATTATATTATATTATATTATATTATATTAGAAATATTAAAAAATTAAAAAAATAGAAAAAGGGTCGACGTCGCCTTGATCTTTCTCCCCGCACGAGAGAAAGAGCGCACGGGCGAGGACCGCGCATGGGCGATAGGTATTTTTTCTCTTCTTATCTTTTTTTTTTTCTTCTTTTTGCTCTTCTTATTCTTCCTCCCTTTTTGTCGCTCAATTGACCACCGACGGCCGATTTCTCCCTCAATCGACCGTCGGTGGTCAATTTCTCCCTTCAATCGACCGCCAACGACCGAAATCGATCGCCGACGGTTGATTTTTGGTGGAACCGCCCGGTAGCAGGCGGTCCGCGTACCGGCAACCTGGCGGACCGATATGTACCGCCCGTACCAAACGATGAACATCGAAATTGCAAACCTTGCTCACGATACATATCTTAGCAACAAATAATAGTACAACATTTCGATTTAGTTTCATATCTAAAATGTGCTAAGATAGAATGAATTATAAAGAATTGATGAGCATACTATTGTTAACTTCAGATACATTTTAGAGGAGTTATGATTCGGAATCACGAAGTTAACTGATCAATTATGACATGACCATTACAAATATCTAAATAATATCAAATTTAACAGAAAAAAGATAGAGAAAAGAAACTAATCAGTCCATGTGTTAGAGCTGTGAGCAGTCCGCATATGGTGCAAGGAGAACCCCTCTCCATCAGAAAGCCAAAGCTGAAGTACAAGTCCTAAACCTGTTCGATGAAAATCCTCGAGTAGATTTTTGAGCCAACATGATACTGAGACGAAGTTGGTACTTCTGATCTCGATTCCTTGGACATATGTTTGCAAACTTACTGCACATCCATACTAACTCCTGAGCTCCAGCTACATCGCATCGCATCCTATGCCTCTGGACTCTCGCCCAATAAAGGTGTATTGAGCTGTTGAGTCATCACTTGTCTTCTTTTAGTGTCTTGATGAAGACCATGCTGCTTTTAGTTGAAGTATGAAACTGTCTCTGGAAGTTCAGACTTGCTCTCCCATTGATTGCTTTCATCTGGAGGTTGGATGTAGTTGAATGAGAGATGACTACTCCATCCAAAGCATAAGCTAATCAAATGCATTAAAGATTAAACGGGAGAATCACCTCTTCCTTTAGAAGACTTCTAAAGCAGTAATTCCTTTGACATTAGCATATTTTTCCTGTTGATGAACATATTAATCAGGTGTCTTTGCTGCATCTGACTAGTTTGACAGAACAGTGAGATTGATACCTAAACAGCATCATCCATCCGAAGAGTTGCAGAGTCCTCCAGTTTCCTTCTTCCTGTTCAAAAGACCAGGATATGACTAGGCTCTTACTACACGCCTAAGGATGCCACAATTGCCTATGACATGGCCCACATCTGCATCAAAGGTTCATCGACCGCACTCAACCTTCCTACTTCCCACCCTCACCACCTTCCTGCCACTGTCATGTCCCCTAAGTCCATCCAAAGAGTTGCAGCTGTGTGGCCAAGGCCACAACTACCAAGCCCTTTGCCACTGGCACGACAACCATTCAATCACCATCTCCTCCTCCTCATTAGCCTTCTCCATCATCAGACACAAGTGAGGGTCATCTGTCAATGATGATGAGCTTGACTTCTTAGACAACGAGTGGTAATATCGATGAGTCTTGGATCAATGTTGGAGATTTTCCAGTCACCAAAGTGCATGAATCATGTTATCAACCCAATGGTATCTTCTTGGGAGGCATTTGAGGAGACAGAAGACATCAACCTATGGAGCTTCTTCTAGGAAGTGAGATAGTTTCTGGTTGTCAGTTCATTGTTTGTTCACTTTGTTTTGCCCATACAAATGAGGTTGAGGGAGGAACGAATCCAAAGTGAATAATGATGACATCGGAGTACATTCAAGGTAAGTCCTTGGAATTTCTGGATATAGAGATGTGCGAGAGAGTGCATACCGAAGTTTCTTGAGAGAAAATAAAAAGGCAGAGTACAGAATTATTTCCGCAATATATGAAGTACTTCAAATGAGGCGTTGTAATCATAAAATCAAATGAAATTTGGGAGAAAATTGAATCAAATATGTCTTATCAGGAGGCCTGAATGCTGTGGGCTAGAGCTAGAAAGAAAAGAACAAAAAGAAAACTAAATCCAATTGTTTGCACATCACTCTGGATCTTATGTCTGTGTTGCCACATTAAATTAGTCATCAAATTCTGATGGTTAATGGCTTCAGTTTCCATATAAACTGATGATCAACTCAATACAGGACTAAGGAGTAGAAAACTTAGCAACACTGTAAATTTAATGACTTGTGCCTTACCTTGCATTCATGTTTTAGGTAAGGCTTGTACAAGGTTGGGGTCTTCTGACTCAGAGAAATGAATAAAACAAGAACAGAACAGTGAGAGCACATAGGAAATCAGAGCAAAATAAAGTATCCTTTTAATTATTTTAGGAACAAGATAGAATCATAGAATGTGATTGAGTTTAGTGTGTATAATACATATGGACAAGCTTTTTCAATATCAGACCTTGAGCTTTACATTCTCAGATAGCATTATTATTTACCAAAGAATATGTATTAGAACCATGAAAAAACAGCATGAAATCCACACATAGGGTAGATGAAGGAATTGACAATATATCAATAAGCAGATAAAATATTAATAAACTTATGAGAAATGCATCTATGGGTAATTACATGAGAAATCATAAGAAAAAATTGTTAATCAAGGAAAACCTACTTGCTTGATTGGATACAGCAATGGGACATAATTCAGATAGTGAAACAATGATATAAATATAATAATGAGCAGGTGTAAATTGATTTTTAGATGGCACAAAGGAGAATTCTTGCATTTATTAGTTCAAATCAAACCTTACAGAAATTATGAGTCAAAATGCCATTGATTTCGTAAAAGTGCGAATATTGCTATCACATTCTTTAATGTGGAAAATCTGCATGCTGAAAGCAATACAACAAATCTACTCTACAGCTTGAAATGCTTTCACTTATACAGGTTGACTTTTTTAAGGAAACATATCCAAGTTGACTGCTAATCCCTCTCTTACATTTTCCTATTGTACCTCAACGAAAATATAATACATCACATAAACCAACCTATTTATATTATATATAATCTGTCAATAAAACAAAAATTGGAAGTACATGTGACCCAAATGATCAACCTAAAATACATCAAATTTCAGCTATACCATCTAAATTAGTTAAATGTGCCTGAAAAGACTTAACTATTTAACCTCGATATTTGAAAAAATCAGTTGCAAACCTAAACAACTAAAGTCCAAACAAAATGTAGATCAGTGACAAATTGGGAGTTTATAACATTTACAAGCAACTCAACATTCCTAGCAACCTTCATAAACCTAATTTGCTAAGTAGAAAACTGAATATTTGAGTACATAGGTTATGTGTTTGTAAATAATTGTTTTGAAAAACGCAAGTTAAATGATAAATTACAGTTTTCGCTTGGCTATAAAATAGGATTGTATGCTATTTGACTTGGACTGGCTTGACTTTGCCAAGTTCTCCATTCAGGAGATGCAATATATAAAAACTAATTTCACTAGGTCAGCTAAAATTAGCTGCATGTAATGACCTCTATTTAGAGAATGCCTTTTCTAACTCATGCATTATTTTTGCTCAAGGTAGCTTCACCATATAGGGTTTCTGTTATACAAATTATAGCAAGACTGTGTTACACATGAAAATTCTTAAGCAAATTCTAAAAACAATGAGGTGAAGCACCACATTTGAATATATATTCCTAGTTACTTGGGCAGTTAGAGTTAATGGATATTAAGGGTTCTGGTTCTCTCTTCTGTGAAGTCAAAGAAATCTTCTTTGTACACATATGAGACATTTTTTATGCTGCATTCCTCTATTGTCATCCGAAAGGACTGAGAAGAAAGAAACATGCACTATCACTATTGAGGAACCAAAAACAATATATACTGATAAATAGAGCAAAGTAATCACATAAAAAGAAGCAATTTTGAAGAGAGAAGATTCGGTATGGTGTACAAATTTCTTCACCTCCTCGTATCCCGTTACCGCCAGGTCGTAAAATGTGAAGAACTCAACAAAATCACCGCGGTGGAAGACTTGGCCTCCGACGCGGTGGAGGCGGCGATCACCTTCTTGGGATTGTTCTTGGCCTCCTTATACGCCTTGAGTCGGAAATTGATGAAGAGGGCAAGGAGAGATGCGTTGAAGGCAGCATAAGAGCCAGCAGAGCATCCCCTCGAACCCACCGTCGGCGAAGTGATACCAGAGGAAGACGCCAGAGACGAGGAAGCTGAAGATGATCTGGCGATCTGGAGCTCCGTGACGGCCCGCTTCCAGTGCAGCGGCCAGCGACAGTCCCCGCTGCTGGAGAGGTGGTAGGCGTGCATCGCGACGTGGACGCCGGCGTTGGTCACGAGGGCGATCGGCATGAGGGACTGTGAGGTGGAGAATCAGACGTAGCACATGACAACGACGACAGCGTGGTGGTAGGCGTGGAGGAAGGTGAGACCGCGGCGACCGACGAGGAGGATGAGGAAGGAGTTGGCGAGCTCGTAGAGCTTGGAGAGGTAGAATACGTAGGTTCAGAAGAAAAGGGGCACGGCGCGGGAGGTAGCGGAGCGGGGCGTCGATGGGGACCGAGGCGCCGAACGTCTCGTTGGGCCTCCATTCGAAGGACTCGAACGTTGGGTGTTCCACCCGCCACCAGTGGAGCCGCCCGTGCACCCACGACGCTGCCATTCTCCCTTTCTTCTTCTCCTCCTCCTCCTCCTCCTCCTCCTCCTCGGCTGAGGCTCATCGCAGGGCCGCACGCGTAATCTGATACCCTTCGAGACTTGGAAACAGCTAATGCAGAGACAAATCATGCACGCATCTTAAAGCTAATAATGAAGGGTAGGATGAGCAATGGAGCGGCGTTCCGCCCGTTTTTAAAAGTTCGCTTTCCCCTTTGCTCACTTCCACCAGTGTTGGAGACGATGCGATTCGGACGAGAGGATATTTCCGCAGTCGATCTCTGCGTCCCGAGCCACCTGTCCGCCGCCCTTTAGCTGCCTTCGGTCCCCGGCGAGATGCCGTAGGGCTCCGACGCGCATGGATCGGAAGGCTAATCTTCCGGCGCCTCCGGCTTCGGACCGTCCCAGCGCCGCCGACGCCAACTGCACCAGCTCTTCCTCATGCACCTTCTCTCCCCCTGAGTTCCTCCGCCAGGCTCATGCTGTCTTCAAACGCCACAGACCTCTTGGTAGTATCACTTCATTGTTCTTTTTGTCTTTCGTCTGCCCTATATCGGTTCATTTCATAGCTACCAAACAAAATTGATGGTAAGTTTGCTTGGTGTTTGTCAAAGAACGTTGCTCCGTAGTGGATCAGGGTTATTCATGCTTTATTTTAGTAAAAGAGTTTGTCTCGAGTGTACACTGGGGGATTTGAAGTAGTTTTGCTTGATGTTGGGTAAAAAGTTAGGGTTTTTGTTTCTGTATTTGTTGATTTTTTGGCTTTTTATTTGTTTCTTGATGTTCTTTTTGTTTATTTTTTTGAGAGCTGTTCAGGTGGCATGCAGTCTAAAATCTGTCGGGCGACTCGCGTCTTGGTTCCTCAAACTGAGCCATCGGACAGCATCACCTCGATGTCTACCATAACCACGAACGAGACTGCAAAGGCTGTTCCGCTGACTGGATCGGTTGTCGGAGTAAGGAGGATAGTGAAAGCACTAATTTATCAGAGGGAAAGCCGTGCAATTGCTGTGGTTGGTCTGCTGGAGGATGCCTCGATGAACCCCCCTTCGGTTACTGAAACTTTAACTGTTGCTGGGGATGATAAAGCATGCACTTTTGGCTTGCAGAAGAGCAACATTGACTTGATGGCTGATCGAAAGCAGTCCTCCTTGGTAGTTATGTCATCTCAAGTGCCACCTCCACATGCATTAATGGACAATGATATGAAGCAGGAAATTTTAACTTTTCAGAGTATGTGACTTTTTAAACTAATTCTCAGTGACTGGAATCTCTCGGAGTCCTGGTTAGATGAGATTTTAGTTCATTTTGTCTCTCTTACTTTTGCCTAGGTACACACTTGAACACTGATGGTAAAATGGAGACCATTTCTTCTTTCTTGCATTCTCTCGCATTGACAGGGGTGGAGAGCTACTTGGGAACTCAGGTGGAGACAAATGAGCAGGATTTAAAGCTGCAAAATCATGGAAATCTGGAGGTGTTTGGGACCAGCATGAAGTTTGGAGGCACCAGCTTGTTAGAAAATACAAAAGAACCTAAGCATGATCAGTGTTATGTGGAACCAATGTCTAGATGTTCAGTTCTGGATTCTTCTTGTGCCACTTCATTGTCGGTTAACACGGGTCCGACATTTCAGTCCACACATGCTCAGCCAGCTGGACAGACTTCCTTCTTAACTGAAGTGTCTTCTTCTGCTAAAGAGATGTCGTCAAGTATTAACGATCATGTTCCTATGGAAGAGCTGCGGGCTGTCAAGAATGGCTGTGATTGGGATACTGATCGTGAACACAATTGTCATTTGGCTGAAAGTGTTAAGGAGAAAGGGCTTTGTGGTGATGCTAACTATCTTCCATCTCAAGCTCCATTAACAAATAACCCATCTTCAAATATCGAAGTATGCCCTTCTCAGTCAAGCAAAGTTGAGAAGTATCGCCATAAAAAGAAGTATGATCCAAATGTATTTTTCAAAGTTAATGGGAAGCTTTATCAAAAGCTTGGTAAGATAGGAAGTGGAGGAAGTAGTGAAGTTCACAAGGTGATATCATCAGATTGTACTATATATGCTTTGAAGAAGATAAGGCTTAAAGGACGTGACTATCCCACTGCCTATGGGTTTTGTCAAGAGATCGAGTATCTGAACAGGTTGAAGGGAAAGAGCAACATTATTCAACTTGTTGACTATGAGGTAAAAAAAAACACTTGCAAAATAATTATCCTGTTTATATGAATTAAAAAACATGGCATTATTGGCTCTACACGATGATTCATATGTGAAAGCAATGATTTGTTCTGCCTAAGTTTTCTCTGCATAGATCTAAATTATCTTATTTTGACACTAATGGGTAGCATCTGAAAAACATATAGTCATATTGCACATTGCGGTTGCAGATGTTCCTTTCTTAAGATATACTGCTCGAATTAAATTTTGATGCTTCATAATTATGCTCAAGCATTAACTTCTCTCCTGATCAGAACTCATTTATGTAAGAATACATTTGAAGCATGATTTTATTGGATAGGTTGCCCCCAAGTTCTCTTAGTTGGGGTTTATTAGGTAACTTGCCAGAAATTGCATATGAAGACAAGAAAATATATATTATTATTAATTATCTTATTAAATACCAAAGTGTGATGTGTGCTATAGAGGTCAGCTCTTTGACTATTTAGATTGTCTACCATCTATTGGACACCATATTGAAACTTTTGCTATCAGCCTTGACATCTATCATTGAACATGTATATATGTTGCTTTTAAACTTTACCATAGACTTAGTTATTCAAACTCTGGATGGATCTCATGCCTAGTCTAGAAACTATTCTGATAACAATGCATTTGCCACTTCCAAGTTAATTATTTGGTATTTTCCAATTTTCAACAATGGTCACTCTTGGGAAGAAAAAAAAAATGGACAGAGTTCATCAATTATTGTTCAAATTTAATCTACCTATCTTCAAGTACAAGATTCGGTGAAAAGTGTATGCATTGACTCGATCTTATTCTTCTTTTGCCTAAAGTAGAGAGTATGGCGAACAGCCTGTTCGGCACTGCTTTTGTTTTGTACTTCCTGCGCTAAAAGAAAAGATGAAAACTGAGACATCAGATGCGTTTGAGAATTTTTTTGTTAAAATGTTTCTGTTGTTTTCTATAAAAAAATTAAAGTAGAAACTGAGACAATAAATTTGTGTGTTTGGAAGGTAAAACTTCCTACCTTCCAAAATCTTTTTACAAATGGTGTAATGTGTATTTGATTCAAGAACTATGATGTTTCAAGCCATCTCCTCCAAAAAACTTCATTTCTGCAAAATAAATGTAAAGAAGTGACCATCAGTTTCTTTCTATATAAAAGAATCAAAGACAAAAAAAATTAATACATCTGATCTCATTTTTTAAATTACATGTAAATATTAAAAATTAACCGGCTCTTCTGCATACTCCTCTTGTATGAGCTCAGATAATATATTTGTTATTGGTCCACAAGGATCTCTTTTCCCGTTTTTTGACATTTGTTTTGAACTGTATCCTGATGATGATTTATTACAGTACAGTTGTTGCCGATTCTTACTGATTTTTTTGATCTGCTTGTCGAGATTGGAATTTACTATGATTCTTATGCCTCGGTTTATACTTTCATCTTAATAATTAGAGAAGCAATACATCATGCAAAAGAAAGCAAATTTAAAATTTTCCTTTTAGTTAACTCCAAGGTTTCGTGGCACATGGGCATACCAAACTTTTTCTAGCACAAAAATGCCTTGCTGTGCTATGCAGGATAACTTATACGTTGCAATGGTCATGGCAATCCTCATAACTGAACTCATATTAATCTATATCTCAAGCAAGACTCTGGATTATATATTGTACAGAGGACCAACAAACACTTTTCATTATTTTATGGATTGTCTCAAGCAAGGTTTGCAATTTCGACTTGTACTGCCTGGTATGGGCGGTACATACCGGTCCCAGGTTATCGGTGTGCGGACCGCCCGCTACCGGGCGATTCCGTCAAAAATCGGCCGTCGGCGGTCGATTTTGAAAGAAATCGACCGTCGGCGGTCGATTGAGTGAGAAATCGACCGTCGGCGGTCGATTGAGGAAGAAAAAGGGAAGAAGAAGAGGAAAAGAAAAAAAGAAGAAGAGGGGAATAAAGAATACCTCGCCAGCGCCGTCCTCGCCCGCCTGTCGTCGCCGCACTCGGGTCGCCTGTGCGCCGTCGTCGCCCGCGGGTCGCCCGCGGCTGCTTTTTCTCCCATGCGAGGAGATGGAGCGTCTCCCCGCGCGAGGAGACAGATCGAGGCGACGTCGCCCCCCTTTTCTCTCTTTTTTTAATATTTTTAATATTATATTATATTATAAAAATATTATATTATATTTTTATACCAGGTGGTACGCACTGTGCATACCGCCCGGTATGGGTCCCGTACCGATACTGATAATATATCGGTACACCGATACGGACCGATAAGTAAAACCTTAGTCTCATGATATTTTCTCACCATAAATGCTTGTGAGTATGATATGCAGGTGACAGATAAAACTTTATTTCAAGAAGTTGCCGATGAATCTGCAAATATCAAGGACAAGAGGGTGAAGGATGATGAGTGTATCTACATGGTGCTTGAGTATGGAGAAATAGATCTAGCTCACATGCTTTCGCAGAAGTGGAAGGAGATAAGTCCTCCAGGTTGTAAAATAGATGAGAATTGGCTACGATCTTATTGGCAGGTAAATTCATCATTTTCCTTAATTAGCTGATGTTTGGGTCCAAAACATAGGAGTCTAATTTTAGGAGGGCAAAAAATTTGGTTAAGCAGTTCAGGAAGCTAATATTTAAGAGGAAAAAATCTGATGCTAGGCTTAATTACTATATATTTTACATGCTATGTGATTTGCACCATCTCAGTGAGTGGCTGTGTTTATATGTTAAACAATGTCATCTACATTTGTTGTTCAGTTCCTAAAATGTACATCTGATGATGATTTGCAGCAAATGCTTGAAGCTGTTAATACAATACATGAGGAGCGTATTGTGCACTCTGATCTGAAGCCTGCCAACTTTCTACTGGTCAGAGGCTCTCTCAAGCTTATTGACTTTGGCATTGCCAAAGCTATAATGAGCGATACCACAAACATACAGCGAGATGCACAGGTTCAGAAGAGCTCTAGCTATTTTCATTTGGAATTCTTTTCTTGCTCTGTATTGGAAAGGTAGTAGCACTACTGTTGGCTGCTTCACTGCAGGTCGGAACCCTAAACTACATGTCTCCGGAGGCATTCATGTGTAATGAGTGTGACTCAAACGGAAACACTATCAAGTGTGGGCGCCCATCTGACATCTGGTCTCTTGGTTGTATTCTCTATCAAATGGTCTATGGCAAAACACCTTTTGCAGAATACAAGACTTTTTGGGCCAAGTTCAAGGTTGTTACAGATAGGAACCATGAGATTGTATATGAGCCGGTCTCCAATCCTTGGCTTATTGATCTTATGCGAAGATGTCTTGCATGGGACCGCAATGAGAGATGGCGAATTCCACAGTTGCTTCAGCACCCATTTCTTGTTCCTAGAATGCCAAGAGAGCTTCCTCCGTTCCACGATCATCATCCTTGTAAATTCCTTGTAGCGAGGATCAACGCTTATTGGAGCAATCCTGAAGTGTCTAGGCTGTGTTTGGAGCTCCATGAGGTCATAATCAAGCTCGAGAAAGTACAGAAGAGTCCAAATGTATCTGTGGAACCAAATGTTTCTTGATGTGTATACAGTATGCCAAGGATGTTTTATTCTTTCAATTCATCCTCATCTTTTGATTATATAATCCATTTGGTGTGGTATCAATCGATATAATGAGTTGACTAATCTCTGAATATAAAATATTCATATCATATTGGAATTCTGTTACCGCTTTGATTATTATGTGGATTCATTGATTGTAATCTCTATGGCAAGCATTTAGTGCATAAACAACTTATCATTTAGCCATTACATATTAAAACTGAGAAATTTCATTTCAACTCTGTAAGTTTCCGTCTAATATGGTCATTGTCATGAGTGATATGTCTTGTGAGACATATGTTTCAGTGGATTGTATCAGTATATTCTGGGACCATCATTGCAAGGGGTTCTCTTTCCTAATGATCCATTCTCATTATAGGAATTGTGTGTGAACTTTAGTAGTATGTATGTGTTTGATTAAGGTAGGTAATTAAACTATGGAAAAGATTGGAAGGTTGGATTGAATCAAACTTGGAACCATATCAGCCACTATTTAGTTTGTTGGACTTGCAGATCATTCAAATGAGTTCGCAAACTCACCATGTTGTTTTGTCACAGCCACTGTTTATTTTTCTTTTGAAGAATGCCAATGGATTTGCAGAAATTTTATGATTGTAAGATTTATATAAGTTTAGGAATACAATTAGAAATATAAGTTGGGAGTCGAATGCATATTTGATTTTTTTTATTTATTATATTGCCTTGGATGTTGCATTGTAAATATTCAAATGCTGATGCTACCTCTCTACAGTATTTACGAGATGTCAATATAATTTTTTAAAATTCTAAAATACCCTATGATATTATTTAAAATCATAAAATTGTCAATATGATTTAGTGAGAAACTAACACGATTTATGTCTTCTAAAAGGTAACTTTTTATTTATTTCTAAAATCATTTTATATGAGTATAGTTTTAATTTATTATATATTTAGGTTATATGATTTTTTTTTAAAGATTACATACATTTATTTATTTATTTTCTCAATAATTTAAATAAAAATATGTATTTACTTTTGAATAAATAATTAAAATTTTAGAATGATAAATTTATTACATCTACTCCATATACTCACTTATTCATCATAGGGGTCGATCGGGCACGACCATCCGTCGACCGGAGCCTTCATGTAGGAATGATCCCAAGGAGTCGTAGGAGGTCATTGTGAAGCAACCTCAAGTCGGATCTCAAGTGTCGATTTTTTTGACTATTAACACGGACGATCTTACGCACTCGGACCGAACCAAGTCATGCTGACACATCGGTTATGATGTAAGGACCGAAAACAATATTATTATTTATATTATCCCAAAAATAAAATATAAATTTTTAAATAATAAAATTATCATTTTTATTTATTTATTTTATTTTAATCTAAATTAATCTTATTTTAATTATTTAAATTAATCTTATCAGATAATGAATGCATCGCACCTGTGGTAGGTATACTAGAACCAAGAGCAAGGGCACCTCTCTTCATCTTTTTAATGCATTCCATGCCTTTTTCCCTTTTTTTTTTTTTTTTTTTAACTTTGACCTTTTTTTCTAGCACGTGGTTCGTGGTCGATATCTGAAATGAATGCTAACGAGGATGTGACCGTGTGATTGATCCATTTGGCTGAAGTGTCTGCGACGAATCGTATGGTGTGACTGATGGGAAAGAGTAATGGACGACAGAGAGATAAAAACGAGACGATCATTGCTGATTGAAACTATTGTAGACCAAGAAATTGAAATAACAAGCAATAAAACAATCGATATGTGATATGATAAATGTTGACTTGGTCGTCACATCATCATACCTTCGGACAGCTGGCCCGTTGACGTGGTCGACCCGACATGGGCAATCGGTCGGATGCAAGTATGGGGGGCGCCAGTGATCGTACAGTCAACCTGACACAGGTAGGGTCGACCCCCCCCCCCCCCCTACCTGCAAACGCACGCCTCACCACATGGACGACAAGCGTGGTGGAGGGGTACGACGGCATAGTAGGCCATAAAAGCAGTAAGACTACCAGGTACGAATGATCTATAACACTCACTATAAAAGCTCATGCACCTTTACGGGGCAGGGGGAGGAAAAAAGGACCACTAAATTAACTCGACCGTCGGAGGGGTCACGTCGGGAACCTACCCGACCCGGCCTTCGTGCAGGAATCGGCGGCCGACCCGAGTTGGGGGATTTCTTCCCGACCGGGGCTCCACCACTCCAGTAGCCGACCTCCCAAGCCGAGTCCTGGATCATCACCCATCCGGCCAAGCTCCAACTCCGTACCGAGAGGACCGCGGGCGAGCTAGCGCACACGGGCCTGAACCAGCAGTGCTTGCTCCACGAGCCGCGGAGGCGGAGCGTGTCTACTAGGTAAGCACCAAATACTCCCCTAATATTTTGGCGCTAGAAGGAGGGCCCATGTCGCCAGAACGCCCGTTCGGGGACTCGGGTACGGAGCACCGCACGGAACCTGACCACCCTCGACAGACGGAGGAAGCCACGACAGCTGTGCCGACTCCCAACCGTTTTTGGAGGATGATGACCGACCTAGGGTTCCCTATACCTGCATCAAACCCTGTGCCGCTCACGGTCACGACAGAGGCTTTCCTCGGCCTCACTAGCCAGGTCCAAGCACTAGCGGGAATGGTGCAGACCATAATCCCATATCTACCCTAGCTCATGCACTCAATGGCTCACCAACCGGCTCCCCCGACGGCACCCCCGCAAACGGAGTCACCGATGGCCCCAAACCGGGGGATCCCGCCCGACCTTAAGGCGCCACCGCCTCGAGTCACCGAAGTCCGCCCAGCTTCGCCGACCCCGACGCCAGCCCGATCCCAAAGTCGCTCCTACAATCCAGCATCGACTGAGCTCGATCTCGACACCTTATCGACCGACTCTACTGACTCCTTAAGAGAGCAAGTTCGCCGAGTCCATCAACGACTCGACGAAGTCCAGAAGGAAGTCTTCAGATCAAGAGAGGAGATTGGAGAAAGTTCTAAAGGCGGTTCCCCATTCACCCCCGAGATACAGTCTAAGCCCCTCCCGGCCACCTTCAGGCTCCCAGCCCTCGAGCCCTACGATGGCAGCGGCGATCCGATGGAGCATATCGCCACATTCCGCGCCCAAATGGCCCTTTACGATACTTCGGAGGCGCTGATGTGTCGGGCCTTCCCGACCACCCTTAGGGGGTCGGCCAGAACATGGTATGCTCATCTCAAACCCGCGTCTATACCTTCATTTGACGTGTTGGCGAGAGAGTTCGAGTTGAACTTTTTGGCAAGCGCACGCCCGAGGCCAACCACGGCCTCACTACTCGGGATGGCCCAGGGGAGCGACGAGCCCCTCTCCCAATTTGTAGGAAGGTTCACGTCACAAGTCCAGGGAATCCCGGACCTCCATCCATCCCTAGCCATCCAAGCATTCCTGACGGGGCTGAGGCCGTCAAGGTTCTTCTGGTCGCTGATCGAGCGACCACCAACGACTCTGCCCGAGATGTTGCAACGGGCGCACTAGTATATGGCAGCCGAGACGCTGATAGCTGGCAAACGGGATGAGACAAAGCGCTCCCGGGAGGAACAGTCTCGTGGGCATCTGGCACCACCTCCGAAGAGGAGGGAAGAATGGTCGGGCTTGCTGCCAGCCAGACCCCCCTGATCCCACTCAACTCGACCCGAACGGAGATCTTCTTCCAAATACGAGAAAAGGGGCTCTTGAAGGCACCAAGCCCAATGAAGTCGCACCCCGAGCGACGCGACAAAAGGAGATACTGTCGTTTCCACCGGGAATATGGTCACGACACCGAGGAATGTCGTGACCTCCAGTACCAAATTGAAGACCTTATCCGACGCGGCCACCTGCGGCCATATGTCCGTGAATAACCCCCCCTCCCAGACGGTCGGCCCTCCCGAGACTTGTCTCCCCGACCTCAGGGCCCGGTCGAAAAGCAGATCGACGTCATCTTTGGCGGTCCGACATCAGGCGGCAACAGCTCCTCGACGCGAAAAACTTACGCGCGATCTGAGGCCGGAAAGAGGCCGCTACATCACGAAGACCTCGACATCACATTCAGGTCGGAAGGCGAGGAGCACTCATCTAACGACGACGCGCTAGTAATCTCAATCCGCATGGCCAATGCCTATGTCAAGAGGGTCATGATCGACACGGGAAGTTCGGCCGACATTCTGTATTTCGATGCCTTTCGAAGGTTGGGATTGACCGACCTAGATCTCACCCCTCTAACATCTACCTTGACAGGATTCACTGGGGATTTCGTCTCTCCTCTAGGAACAACCACAATCTCTGTCACGTTCGGGGGAGAGCCGAGGTCAAAGACTCTGCTGGTGTCATTCATGGTGGTCAAGCTCCCGTCTGCGTACAACGCCATCATCGGGCGTCCGACCCTCAATCGGCTCAGGGCGGTCGTGTCAACGTACCACCGAGTCTTGAAGTTCCCGACCCGAGTTGGGGTCGGTGAGGTCAGAAGTAACCTGAGAGAATCCAGGCAGTGCTACTTAACGGCAACAACGTTGTCCAAGAGGCCGAGAACTGAACCATTCAGTGCCATGCCCCCAGGCCCAAAAGAAAGCACCCGAGACACCCACTCTGCGGAAAGGGTCTTAGAGCTGTCACTGGACCCGAACTGCCCTGATAAGCTAGTGAAGGTCGGGTCGGAGCTTGCGGAAAATCAACAAGTCCAACTGATAGATTTCCTGCGGAAGAACGACGATGACTTCGCATGGTCCCCAAACGATATGCCGGGGGTCGACCCGGAGATCGCCCAACATTACTTGAACATCTCCCCCGGCGCCCGACCTGTGAAGCAGCGTCCGTGCAAATTCGCTCCAGACCGACAGAAGGCAATAGAAGATGAGGTCACTCGCCTATTGGACGCAAGGCTTATCGAAGAAGTGAAATACCCGACCTGGTTATCCAATGTTGTACTTATCAAAAAAGCAAATGGAAATTGGCAGATGTGCATTGATTATACCGATCTCAATCGGGCTTGCCCGAAAGACTGCTACCCGCTTCCCCGCATCGACCAACTTGTGGATGCCACGTCGGGGCATCAGTTGCTTTCCTTCATGGATGCCTTCTCGGGGTACAACCAAATCCAGATGACCCCGAGAGACGAAAGAAACACGGCCTTTATCACTCATAACGACACATAATGCTACAAGGTGATGTCGTTCGGGTTGAAAAACGCCGACGCAACCTACCAGCGGCTCGTGAATCGCATGTTCAAGGACTAGGTCAGAAGGAACATGGAGATTTATGTAGACGATATGATAGTCAAAAGCCAGCAAGCCAAGACCCACCTCGCCGACCTGGCGGAAACGTTTCGCACGCTAAGAAAATACAAGATGCATCTCAACCCGGCAAAATATACTTTCGGCATCACGTCCGGGAAGTTCCTCGGCTTCATAGTGCATCAACGGGGAATCAACGCCAATCCCGACAAGATAAAGGCAATATAGGAAATGCAACCCCCCCAAGACTATAAAAGAGGTCCAACGACTTACAGGAAGGTTAGCATCCCTGAGTCGCTTCATTTCCCGAGCCGGAGACAAAAGTTCTACCTTTTTCTGGGCACTGAAGTCGGCAAAAGACTTCAGGTGGACCCCCGAATGCGAGGAAGCATTCCGCCAACTCAAAAGTCACATCGAGAATCTACCGCAACTAGCCTCGGTAAAGGACGGGGAGCCTCTCGGCTTATACCTCACTGCGACCGACCTGGCGGTTAGCTCGGTCCTGGTGACACTTGATAAAGCCGGAGAAAAGCCGATCTACTACACTAGTCATGTCCTGGCGGGACCTGAGCTCTGTTATGCCCCCATAGAAAGAATAGCCTTGGCGCTGATCCTGGCATCCAGGAAACTGAGGCCGTATTTCCAGACACATCCCATCAAAGTAATAACTGACCAACCCTTGCGCCAGATCCTCTCCAAATTTGATGTTGCAGGTCGGATGCTCAAGTGGTCGGTAGAATTAGGGGAGTTCGACATCGAATACGAGCCAAGAAATGCGATCAAAGGCCAAGTGCTCGTGGACTTCCTCTCGGAGCTCACACCCCCGGAAGCCCCGGCGAACCCGAACCCTGGATGGACTCTGCATATCGACGGCTCCGCCAACTCGGAAAGAGGAGGCGTCGGCTTGGTGCTCAAGGATCCCTCCGGCCACACCTACGAACACGCCCTGCGGTTAGGATTCAAAGCTACAAACAATGAAGCAGAATATGAAGCGCTCTTGTTCGGTCTGAAGGTCGCGGCCGAGCTGGGAGCAGGAGACATCGAGATATTCACCGACTCCCAACTCGTCGCAGGCCAGGTTAACGGAACATTTGAGACCTGAGAAGCAGCAATGATCAAATACCTGGCCGAGGCGCGACGGATGACTACTCAGTTTCAAAGGTGTACCATCACCAAGGTACCTCATAGTGAGAACGCGCAGGCAGACGCCTTGGCCAGGCTAGCTTCCTCCTGCGTGACCGACATGTTGACCGGAGCAATGGTGAGAACCGTCGGGCCCTCCGTCAATTCGACTGTATTGATTGTTGACGAGAGAGACGGAGGCTGGACCGACGAGATCCTTCGCTTCAAACAAGTAGGAATCCTCCCCGAGGACAAGGCGACTGCCCGAAGAATTAGAAGGACGGAATCTGGCCTTTAGCTCCTTTTCGGGGTCTTGATGCCCCAAGTCGGACATTAGCAGGGCATAGTAGCCCTGGTCGCCCTTATGAACCTTTGTTTTGAAAAGGTCCTTCATTGACCTCGGGCGCTCATGAACTGATGAAGCACCCCCCTCCTCAGACCCGGTGGGCGCCTCCGGCGATACCACGGGCTCTTTACCCTTGGAGCGGGAACGAGATTCCCCCTCGCCGACACGGGACTTGTGCTTTCTCGACATCACCTTCGTCTTCTTCTGAGGCCTTACCGCAACTTCAGCCTGCTCAGGCGGGGGTGGGGGGGGAGCCGGCCTCTTCGATGAAGCCCTTGGAGCCTCCCTCGCAGGAGACACGCCGACCTCACGGGCGACGGGGCGGGTCGGGGGAGCCTTGCCACCGGTCACTCTGGGCATCCCGCGAAGCTCCCCGAGATCCATCCGGTCTGCATTCCGATCGACAGGTTAGTAGGAAACTAAGAAGGCTAAAGTAAAGCGAAATGTTAAGTACCCCTAGAGGCCAGACTTAAACCCGTCTCGACGAGCCAAAGCTCGGCCATCTCCTTGATCGCACGAGAAGAGGAAAGAATCCTCTTCAGTCGGCCGACCAGGATGGTTTCCTCCTCGGACAGGTAAGGGGGGGCATTCCCGATTGGGTGAGCCGACCAATCGAGCTCGAACCCCCAAGCCGGACCACTAACGTAAAGATAGCGGGACTTCCAACCTTTGTTACTGGAAGGTGCCCCGTTGACCCTAAAACCGACCCGGGCGGTAAGATAGTAACCGCCCGACTCTTGCATAGGCGAAAACACACCATGAACAAGTCCCGAGTCGGGATAATCTCGGCTCCTCGGCACTCGCCCAAGAAAACCACAAGGTAACGCCATGAGTTGGGCGCTACCTGGCTGGGAGAAATTCTCCACCATCTCAGGCACTCCTCAATGAGAGGGTGCAAAGGAAACCGGAGACCGGCCTCCAAAGCATCTACCAAGATGCACATGCCGGGAACGTCCAAGCTATAGGGACGTTGTCCCGGCTCCGGAACATGCAGCCCGTATTCAGCCGGGATGCTGTACCACTCCCTAATCACGGCAAGTGACCCCTCGGTCACCGCCGTGTCGAGATCATGATCTGACATCATGACCTCTAAATCCCTCAAAACCCTCGCGTCGACAGGCAACGGGGGCCCAGAAGACACTCCCGAGGAACCAACCTCGGGATCACTCCGACTCGTCTCCCCCGACCCCGGGGGAGAAACGACCCTGACACTAGTCGAGGAGTCCGAGGAGGTCATCGCGACCTGTTCAAAAGAAGCTACCGACTGAAGGGACGAAGAAGTGGCTAGGGAGATCCGAGATGGAAGCAGCGAGAGGGCCAAATGAACAAGTGAGGTCTCTGCCCAACCCCACAACAAACTTATAGCGCCCAGGGGAGTTGTTTCAGCTTCCCGAGGTAAGAGGAAGCGCCACCACCCCGAAAAGACACCTAGCGCATTAAATGCACCATAACTCTGACCGAAACCTTAGGTGGAGGACGAAATGTATATATATATACATATTAATATATTTATATATATATAATATATAATATTGTCGTAAATATGATGATATGCACATGGTAATAAAGAGCGAGTTCACCCTCTTGGCCAAATCTCCGGATTTGCGCCCGAGTTCACCCTCTTGGCCAAATCTCCGGATTTGCGCCCGAGTTCACCTTCTCGGCCAAATCTCCGATTTTGCGCCCGAGTTCACCTTCTCGGCCAAATCTCCGGATTTGCGCCCGAGTTCACCCTCTCGGCCAAATCTCCGGATTTGCGCCCGAGTTCACCCTCTCGGCCAAATCTCCGGATTTGCGCTCGAGTTCACCCTCTCGGCCAAATCTCCGAATTTGCGCCCGAGTTCACCCTCTCGGCCAAATCTCCGGATTTGCGCCCGAGTTCACCCCCTCGGCCAAATCTCCGGATTTGCGCCCGAGTTCACCCCGTCGGCTAAATCTCCGGATTTGCACCCGAGTTCACCTTCTCGGCCAAATCTCCGGATTTGTGCCCGAGTTTACCCTCTCGGCCAAATCTCCGGATTTGCGCTCGAGTTCACCTTCTCGGCTAAATCTCCGGATTTGCGCCCGAGTTCACCTTCTCGACCAAATCTCCGGATTTGCGCCCGGACTCACCCTCGGCAAAAGCCTAACATCACAATTCCCGAGCTCCTGCTCGGTCGGATTAACTCTTGCCACATCACAATTCTCGAGCTCCTGCTCGGTCAGATCAACTCTTGCCACATCACAATTCCCGAGCTCCTACTCGGTCGGATCAACTCTTGCCACATCACAATTCTCGAGCTCCTGCTCGGTCGGATCAATTCCTGCTTCATTGCCAATTCCCGAGTTCCTGCTCGGTCGGATCAACTCTTGCGACATCAAAATTCCCGGGCTCCTGCTCGGTCGAATTAACTCTTGCGCCATTCAAGTTACCGAGCTCTTACTCAGGCGGATCAACCACCACACCACTTGAAATCCCCAAATACGCACTCGGAACTTATTCAGGGCGACCTCGAATCAGCAGCTAAGCACAAGACCTCATCTTCGACACCCTCATCAAGCGCCTCGAGAAGGTCTTCTCGGGGGAGGGGGGGGGGGGGGGGGGGGGGGGAGAATGATATGACAAATGCTGACTTGGCCGCCACATCATCATACCTTCGGACAGCTGGCCCGCCGACATGGCCGACCCGACACGGGCAACCGGCCGGATGCAAGTATGGGAGGCGCCAATGGTCGTACAGCCGACCTGACACAGGTAGGGTCGACCCCCCCTACCTGCAAACGCACGCCTCACCACATGGACGACAAGCGTGGTGGAGGGGTACGACGACATGGTAGGTCATAAAAGCAGTAAGGCTACCAGGTACGAATGATCTACAACACTCACTATAAAAGCTCCTGCACCTTTACGAGGCAGGGGGAGGAAAAAAGGACCACTAAATTAGAGGGGTCACGTCGGGAACATACCCGACCCGGCCTTCGTGCAGGAATCGGTGACCGACCCGAGCTGGGGGATTTCTTCCCGACCGGGGCTCCACCACTCCAGTAGCCGACCTCCCAAGCCGAGTCCTCGATCATCACCCATCCGGCCAAGCTCCAACTCCGTACCGAGAGGACCGCGGGCGAGCTAGCGCACACGGGCCTGAACCAACAATGCTTGCTCCACGAGCCGCGAAGACAGAGCGTGTCTACTAGGCAAGCACCAAATACTCTCCTAACAATATATAAGCAAAGCAGGGAAGGAATAATGCATTAGTGGAGACGGAGGGAGGGATCATGATCTTTGAGGTGGCTGGCGTCGCGTGTCTGTCAGTATCTCATCATACTTGAGGAATTCTTGAGAATGAAGAATTTATAGCCAGCCATCAACTACAGCTAAGATGTGATTTGTGTGTGTGTGTGTGTGGTGGTGTTAATAATATTCCTTGGGATAAGTTGGATCGAACACTGAAGACGCCACTGCTTGTAAATGGTTGCACTAGTGTAATTCTAATGCTTTCATGTTTCCTTTTTTTTTTGTTTTTTGATGTTGCTAACATTAGTAAGTAGTAAGAGCAGTTTTCTTATAGCTTTCAGGCGAGACTTGAATCCAAAGAGTTCAGCTGGTGAAGGAAAGGGTAAGAGGCAGGAGGGGGTTAGGGTATATTGTTAACAAAGGAAAGCGGAGTGATGCAGAGGGGTGGGGAAATCGACAATTTAAAGCTGGAAAGCAGAAGGAAGCTGTGATTCTGAAGGGAGTAGATGTGAAGCCTCATCACCTACAAATACCTCACCCTCTTATCAGCCTGGCTGACTGCCTCTTTGTTGAAGCACAAGCCACACCATCGTCCCTGCCCTTGTGATCTCTGCATCCCAAACCAAGAACAGAAGCCCTCTTTGGATACTGCATGCTATCTTTGTTTGAGGTACTCACATTATTGCTTGGATCAACTGCCCCTGCTTTCTGACCGCTATTACTACTACTGGGCTCCCTCTCCTCTTCTCCTACTCTTTATTTTTTTTGGGTGTGGCTCCCCTAGTCTCTGACCTCTTTTTTGCTGTTGCCTTTTGGTTCTCAGCGAAACACATAATAAACAAAAGCCTCTCCGCTTCCCAACTCTGCGGTAACGATGTCGGTTGCTGTGGCGCAAAGCTCAGCCCCAACTGCGTTCTACACGGACAACTGCCGCTGGCCGGCGCCTGTGGAGCGATGCAAGAGCGAGGCTGAACCTCCTCCGGCGGTTGAGAAGAAGAGCAGCGGCGATGAGCAATTCGACATATGGAGCCCGATCCAATCGCAGAAGGCGGCGGATGCCGCTCCTCACCAGCCGGCGGCTCCGTACGTTCATCCTCTGGTGAGGCGATCGTCGAGCCTGTTGAGCCAGAAGAGCCTGGAGATCTGCACGGAAAGCCTCGGCTCGGAGACCGGCTCCGATGACTTCTCCTCCTCCTTGGACGACCTCGACTACCCACCCAAGTTTGGGGACGAAGAGACGGAGGAAGAAAAGAGGAGCCAAGGAGTAGCAGGAAGAGGAGCCAAGGAGCTGTCTTCCGTGAACTTCCGTTGCTGCAGGAGGTCACCGCCGAGGTCGTTCCCCCCGCCGCTCCCGTCGATCTCACGACGGAACGTGTCTTGCCTCCATATGAGGCCGTACCGCCTCGACGGGCGCCTCGTCGTGGAAGCCGTCCCCGTCCCCGCCCCTTCTAAGTGCTTCCTTCACGCCCGGCGCGTGGACGGCCGACTCGTCCTCTCCTTCACCGATACCGACGAGCCTGGTTGCCAGTCCGTTGCCACTCAGGCTGCCAATAAAGTCACACGACCACAACAGCAAGAAGAGGTCGAACAAGATGCAGATACCAAAGAAAATGAGGCAACGGAAGAAAAGGACGAAGAGTTTGAAGAAAAGAACTGCTGCGAAGAAGAGGAAGACGAAGAGGAAGTGGAAGTCGTGGACAGGGGAACAATCGTCGAGGTGAAGGTGAGCACGCAACCCCAGCAACGGACCGGCGCCATGAAAGTGCATCGTTCCTCGCTCGTCATCAACAAGTTCGTCAGCGGCACGCCCCTAAGTGGCATGACCAAATCCGAGCAACCGACTGAGAACGTCAGCACTGTTCCATCATCTTCTGCACCCAGGCGTGCATCGCCAACTACCACTACCACTGCGGCGATGGCGGTGGTGGCAGTGTCCACGCTGAGTGTCACCACCGAAGGCTACATTGACTACGGCCATGGCGGGCTGTGGGCGCCGCTTGGTGGCCACCACCCGCCTGCCGACAATAAGCTGTTGTTTACTTCCAAGCGGCGGAACCGCGGCGATCTCCTGCACGACATGAAGAGATGCAGCCAACTCCGGAGGCCGTTGTTCATATGGGAGCCCTGTTGTATTGCCACCTCTTCTTGAGAGTGCCAACGCAGCTGCCCGCGGCCTCGCATGCATGCATCCACCCATCCTATCCCTTCTATTGATGATTACTACTACTATTCATACTATGACTGTTAAGCATGCTTATTACATGTACTGTGGTTTAGTGAACCCACAACACCGATGTCTTTTCCTTTGCCCAACCAGTGATTGAATTTAATACAGAAAAAAAAAAATGAGATTTTTATGTTGTTCTTTCTTGTTTAATACGGAATCAGCATGGAATGTTTTGGCCATATAAAGTTTCAGAGGGGATTAATTTGATGCAAAATATTTCCTTTTTTTTTTTCACACAGACAATAAAATTTATACTACTTTACAATGTTAGGTTTGAATTACATTTACTGTTAGGTTTTTTTTTTCTTCTTCTAAGTATTGAATTTAATTATAATTAATCTCAGCTACCATATACAAAAATTACATATCATTGTGACAAGGATGGAATTCAATACAAGATATTGTAATAATATATTTAAGCTAATCAAAATATTATTAATACGTCTGAAACCCTCAATCTCTGCTAAATGTATGTCTCCAATAACAGCATATAAATAAATATTTTAAGATGTAACTATGTTGGATGAGGTTTTGAACTCTCACCTTTTAGTATCTTTTGAAGAAGCTTTCATCAATACAGAATTTTAATATGAAAGATTTTTTAATAACTTTACTATTATATATACTAAGACGTGCCCTCATTATAATAAATGTTACAATACAAAAGCTTGATCTTTATAATCTCTTAGCAGCTTTTACATTTTTTTTTTTTGTACGTGTGTTAAATGTCTCTCCATGCATAAATAATCTTGTCCAAAATGAAGAATTCGAATTGTACCATTTGATGGATGACTACAGCTAAATGTCATGAATCTTTTTAGTATAGGGCTTCTTAAATGTTGTTCTTTACATTTCTAGAAGGCTTATTAATTTTGCCTCATACTTGTCCTTGCTGTCCTTGTAGAAATCCAAGTAACTTTGTGGTCACAGTTTATTCTTGATATCTAAGGCGAATGTTCTCATCACATCAACGCAACAGTAGGATGGAATAATACCAACCCTTTATTCTCTGCGAAAAGGAAAACTAAAACCACAGCCCTGCAAAAGTTGTGGTTGCAGAGTCAAGCGAATACGTAAATAGTTTGACAGAGAGAGCAAAGCCAACGAGAAGATTGATTGCGTGAAGCCGAAGAGATTTCCATGTCTGGTATGTGTGCTTGGGGAAGAAAAAGTTGCAGCGACACTTGGATGTTAGATTTACTCGTTGTAGGATGGTGTCGATGGAAGAAGAGGAAGTGGGAATCCGAGATCTGTCTCACCATTGAGACATCCATTACCATCAAACAGTAGCGAGAACAAAGGCAAAGGAAAAAAAGAGCCATGCATCCATCCATCCAGGAGATGAGAGCAACAGCAGCGGTAGAACCTCGTTCTTCCCGTCATCTCAAGCTTAAAAGCTCCTTTGGCATCACCCTATTCTCTCCTCCTGGAAGAATGGGTCATGATTTCCATGTACGTTTTGAAGAAATTTAATCTTTTATTTGATAAAAATTAATTAATTATAAATATCTTTAAATTATATTTGAAAATTTTATAATTTTTTTTACTCTTTCTAAAAGTACCAGGGAGCATTCTCTCTAGAAATCCCCAAGAGATATTAAAAAAATACTCAAAATATTTTTTATATCTTATTTAGTTTATTAATCAAAACCTAAAAATACAAGAATATTTATAGAAAAACTAAACGATGGTATCTTCTTGTCCTCCTAAGACACTAGCTATAGAAATTTAAAAATACTTATCAATCTCAATAATCCCTCTTGTTAAGTAGTTTATCCAGTTTTATGTATCGTAAAAAAAAAATATATATATTACTACCTCATGCTCATTCTAATGTTCATTACTTAATTCTTATTGAATCCCTTATTATCGTATATCTTAGACCTTGATACCACTTTATTGAGAAGGAAAATAATAATTTAAAATCAAAAAGCAAAATTCATATATCAAACCTGTCAAACCCAACACAAAATTAATATGGTTCCTTAACTTCCTACTTATTATTTTATGAAAAAAATTAAAATTTTCAACTTGTGAAATCAATTACATGTACCTTGAGTTATCTACACTCGACACAGTTCCTCTTATATATTCATTCCTCTCACATAAATTCTTAAGAATTTATATTTTTCTCTCACCCTCTCTACAAATCCTATAAAACATGCTATTATCCAATGTAAAACTGAAGAAGAGTTCATAAAAATAGATAAAATATTTATAAATATAAATATAAATTATTAAAAAATATATTTCATGAATGCTCTTACTCGATTTTTTTTTTTTTTTCTCTCAAGTCAGCTATTCTGTAAGTCCCAAAATAATTTTCAATAGCAACAAAGTATTCAACAAGGCTATTGCATCTGTAAATATACCGGTGGATTATTTGCAAGGTGACGTAACATGGGAGATAGATATTAGAGAGAGCGCCACCACATTGAGTTTAATTTCGTCACTCACTTTCGCCTTCTTTCGTGTTTTGATGACTGCATGCAGCTTAGAACAGTGAGTCTGAATTGGAGTGACCGAGACTGCGTCCAACAGATCACCTTTCATGGAGGCAGTCCCTCCCATGCTTACAGCCGTGCCACCATGGGAGCAAACTCACAAGCTTGGACTCTCTCTCTCTCTCTCTCTATCTCTGCATTATATTACTAGAGTTCTGTTCTCCTTGCAGCTTTGCAGCACTTTGTTCACTTATGAACAGCTGGAGGAGAATCCTGCTAAGGATGCCGAGCGACTGCACCGGTCTCTCCAATCATGCAATCTATCCATAGATGCATGTGATCACACTTCGACATTCGTGCTTGCTTACGTTGATTTTACTCTCTTATCATTTTACTAATGTCACTTCTTTTATTGTTGGATTAAAATCTATTTTAACTATCTTGATAATAAATTACTTAAATTTTTATAAAATAATTTATTTATTTTTAAAAGTACAGGATATTTTTTCCATCAAATCTAATAAGTATATAGTATATAACTTACATGAGATATTGATTCGTAATAAATTATTAATATAATAATATATATAATTTAAATTAAAAAATCTATTTTAACCTTTGTGATTTTAGTAGTGAAAACATTTAAGCCCTTATGATTTTATTCATTTTTAAAATAATCCTTATATTTTTAAAATAATCCTTATAGCATATAAGCTCTTCCTGTCAAGTCTAAGTGGATAGACATTATATACTAACTCATAATAAAATATTAATATAATGATATATATAATTTAAGATTAAGAAGAATACTAAACTTATCAAGGAAAAGGAAGCGATGTAGGGCATAGTAGTGAATGAAGGCCGATAGGCAAAGATAGGAGAGTTCGAAGGTAGAAGTGAGAGAGAATTGGACTACCACGTCATAAGCGCAACTGGTGAGGGCATAGGAGAGGACGAAGTGAGAGGTAGTGGAGATAAATATACCTAGTAGAAGGAAGAGGGACCAAAAGACCATTATATACTTAGCATTGGATTAGTTGACACACACCCACTTAAAGAAGGACCAAAAACTCATGAACTCGTCATCGGCGCTAGAGAGGCTACGTGCATATGACACCCTATTAGACAGCAATTACTCTGTGCTATTGTTGGTGGTCACTTCTACGACGATGTCTCCTCCTGTCATTGATGATGGTATCAATTTTTTAAATTTAAATTATATATATTATTATATTAATTATTTATTATGAACTAACATATCACGTAAGAAGACTCTAACGTTTGTCAACTCAGACTTGACAAAAGAGGCTTATATATTATATTTTTAAAATATAGACATTATTTTAGACACGAAAAAATTATAAGGATTTAAGTAGTCCATGATCAAAATCATAAGAGCTAAATTGGATCTTTTTTTAAAAAATAAATTATATATATTATTATATTAATAATTTATTATGAGTCAGCATACAATGCAAGTAGACTTTAACGTCTATTAAGTCAGACTTGACGAGAGGGCTTATATACTACATTTTTAAAAATGTAGGCATCATTTTAGACACGAGTAAACTATAAGGGTTTAAATGATCAATGACGTAAACTATATGAGCTCAAATGAACCTTAACCCCTTCTGATAAAAGTCTTTTTTTTTTGTATTCTTTGTTCCATCTGTTTTTATATACATCCGTCAATAACAAGCTCTGATTAACCATTAGTAATCATTAATATAGATAATTAATTATAGTTGAATTAAAATTTTGAATACATGATTAACCATTAGTAATCATGAATATAGATAATTAATTATTATTGAATTAAAATTTTGAATGCTTAAAACATCTTATTATTCTATCTTTGCAAGAAATATTTGATAGAAGATCATAATATAAATAAATATAGAATAACAACTTTACATTCATTACATAATTTAATCCTCAATCAATCTATGATTTAAGGATAAATCATAAATTTGAATGCATCATTTGAGTACATAATTAAAAAAAATCTCTTCCTCACAATTTGTATAAATATGTATTACCTTATATTTGTTTTCCCTTATCACTCTAGTTTAGTATCACTTTATTGTCTTTGTAACTTCTCCATCTACCTCTCCACCAACTCACTCTGCAATGGTCGATGAATAAACACCCTCAACACCATAAATGATGTCCTTATCATTTCCTCGACCAAGTAAAATCAAAGTGCATCAGCTTGATTAGGTACATGTCACTAACTCTTTACCAATTCTCGGACCTTCGACATAACTCAATGATATCACCGAACCTAGATATCACATGATATCATGCTCAAAAAATGATATCTTCAAACCATGTTAAATTTTTAATCTCTATGCTACTATTTGCTCTCCACTTGAGCCTACTAAACCCACAACCATCACCTAAGCCCAAAAATCTTTCTACTAGTATAAAGTCATATATGAGGAATAAGATGAGCAAAATAACCACATCGACCATTAATTCTCCTCTAGACATGTGCTCCTTTATTACTCTAATTTAACAATAATTCATCACCTCTATAATTTCTCCATCTACCTCTCTACCAACTTATCTGCAATGCTTGATGAAGCAACACCATTGACACCATAAATGATGTCTTTATCCTCTCCTTATCTAAGTGATACCGAAGTGCATCAACTTGATTAGGTACATGTCGCTAACTCTTTATTAGTTCTCATACCTTTGACATAACTTAATAATACTATTGAACCTGGACATCACATGACAACGTGCTACAAAAAATGATATCTTCAAACCATGTCAAATCATTGATCTCTATGCTATTATAAGCTCTCTAGCTTATTGAAGCCACAACCATCACCTAAGTCTAAAAATCTTCACATTAGTGAAAAGTCATATGTGAGGAATCAAATATCATATTCCATAATACCATATAGACATTTGTATCATTTTATCTCATACAAAATATCATTAAGTATAAGTGGATCTTTAAAACTAAGTGAAACTCATATATATCTATTGTCTGATATAAAAACATGTCTAGTGGTCAAAAGTTTCACTAATGCTTAGGTGTTGATTTCATAGAGATATTTAGTCTAACTATTAAACCGATGATAATTTGACTCATCTTGATTTTGGCTATCACTCAAGGTTAGCATATATGGTAACTAGATGTTAATAATACTTTCATACAAGAGACTTTAATTAAAAATATCTTTATATAATAATCTCTTGACTTTATCCACCCTCAATATCCAAACTAAGACTACAAAAAATTATTTATAGATTTTGTCAAACTTCAGGAACTTGGTGTATCGAACTTGGCTCGTTTTTTATCTTAATCATCTTCGTCAACTCCAAGTCTAACATATCTTTATTCCTACAATAATAAAAGAGATATACAATATCTCTACCAGTCTATATAGATGACATTATCATCATAGGTAATAATTCAATGTATATAAATTAATTTTTAATTAATTAATAAATCGATTCTCCATTAAAGACCTAAGAATTTGAAGCTATTTTGGAGTGGAAGCAGTGTTCACATCTTTTGGACTTTTTTTATCTCAAAAGAAGTATATTCGAGATCTATTATCAATTACGAATATACAGAATGTCAAAGAATTCACCACCCCTTTCTCCACTATTGAGTCACAATTATACAATAGTAGCTCTACTACGAATCACATATGGTATCGATAAGTACTTAGTTCCTTGAAATATTTATCTTTCACATGTCGAGATATTTTAATTACAATCGACAAATGATCATAATTCATGCATCGACCCTCTCTACTGTGCATTGGTTTTTGGCTAAAATATGTTATGTAAGAGACTCACAATAATGAACTTTTTAACACTGATCATTTTATCTAAGTAGGCAATACTAATGATATAACATCTACTTTAGCCTATATGATCTTCCTTAAAGCAAATATGATTAGTTAGAGTTTCAAGAAATAAAATAAAATTGCACGATCCGTTACCGAAGTTGAATACCAAGCCATCGCCATCACCGCTACAAAACTCAACTAGGTCACTCATCTACTAAATGAATTTAGTATTATTTCACAATCGACTCCTATAATATACTATGATAATATTGTACCGCCTACTTATGCATCAATCCAAAATTTTGCTCATGCATGAAATACATTATCACTGACTTTCAATTTGTTAAAAATCAAGTTGACAAACGTCAACTACGTGTTTATCGCATCTATATTTCTAATCAACTAGTAGACTTCCTCACAAAGCCTCCTCCCTGCAAGATATTTTAGGTGTATAGGTCTAAGATTGATATTCTTTACGAAAGCTCAAGCTTGCAAGGACATAATAGAAGACCATAATATAGATAAATATAGAATAACAACTTTGCATTCCTTACATATTCTAATCTTCAATCAATCTATGATTTAAGGATCAATCACAGATCATTCACAAATTTGAGCGAGTGATTTGAATGCATGCTCTTAGTATATGATTGAGGAAAATCTTTTCCTCACAAACTATATAAATATATATTATCATCTTAATAAATAAAATTATCTCTTTCACAATAAATTCTTCAATATTAATGTCAATTAGAGTTTCATTTTTATTACAACAGCGTAAAATTTTTTAGTTTTAAAGTGAGTTAATATGCTAAAAAAAATAATTAGTTTTAGCAGGGCTACGTAATTGATTCTGTCATGTAAACTAATCGAAACGAATAAGTTTGGGCGGCCCATTGGGTCATAATCGACTCTCAGTGGACTAAGACGTAAGCTATGATTCATCACCCGAACTTTTAATTTGGGCCGATCTTTTGGGCCTTCGTAAGTTAATCTCAGCCCTAAGAAATAGACGACCGGGTTTATATAACAGAAGGTTCTAGATCCAACTACGATTCTTATACGATCCGGGTTTGTAAACCGGGAAGATCCGGGTCCGATTACGATCCCATTTATAGGCCTTCCCGCTCCCGAAGCGAGCGTAGGGAGTGGCGTGCCCAGTAGGGACGGGAGTAGCGAGATGTTCCGTAACAGCCTCGTCGTGCTAGCGGATCCTCCGTCCTCATCGCCTTTCCTTCTCCGCCAACTCTCCCTCCTCCGCGCCCTCTCGCAGCCGACCATCTCCTCCCTCGCCGCCGTCGAAGTCGAGACCCTCTGCTGGAAGATCTCTCGCCGGTGGCGCCTCGCGTGCTTCCTTCACCATCCCGACGTCTTCGTCATCTACCAGGTCCAAGCCCTAACGCGTTCTCAGCTTATCCCCAATAGAACGGGGGTTCGAATTTCTTTTCTTGATTTATCTCTCCTCGGGTGCAGGCAACTCAATCCCAGTCCGCTGAGCGCGCCCTTGAGGAATTCGTCGTCGGAGTACCCGGCATCACTGTGAGTTCCAGGATCCATCTCGTTCTTTAACCTATCGCGATCGGTAAATTAACGAGTAAATGGCTTCTAGTTTTTGATACGGGATAGATAGATAAGATCTATCTTACGAGGATGAGGCTGATTCTAAATCTTGCAAGAATGAAGGTTGGGCCAGAGGAAGAGGTGGCATCGGCGTCATTGGTGACCAAAGCAGTGGAGATTGTGTTCAGGACCGTCATGCTTGATCATAAATGGGCATGTGTTGGCAACAACACGTTTATTGATTCAGCATTTGCTGGAACCGATGAGAGGAAGAATGTTGGTGCCTTTAATTTGGTAAATCATTCATGATCCTTTCATTGTTGCACAGAGACCTTTTCTGGCTTTTCTTGTCTATGTTATAACTATTATATTTAAATGTACTTGGTCAAATAGGTCTTCTTTAGTGTTAGATATTAGGTTTTTTGAAGCTCAGTTATATAGACCATTTCTTGCGTCAGAAGAAGCCTTATGCACATGATACAGGGTGATGTTGCTCTGCTAATAACATAATCTATCACAGTGCTTTGGTCTAGAACTTCACCTAACAAAAAAAAATGAGTCGAAGTGACCATATGGAAAGTTCATTAATGGTAGAAAAATGAGTCGAAGTGATCATATTGTCACGGACTTAGCTGGTTTTATCTAAGTCGTGCGGCACCTTTGCATATCAGTTCACAAAAGTCAGCCTCCCCGAAACCTCGTAGGGTCTCTTAGGACCTACAAAAGAGAAAACGGGTTAGAGGAAGCATTTCTCACGGGATCCACAAGCAACCACTTTAGAAAACACTGTATATAACCAATACAAATTACAACCATGGACTTTACAAGCTCTGAACAGTTGCACACAAAGGATCAAGGTGCATTACAGACCGAAGTCCCCATAAGTGCCTACATGACATAACTTCCATTTACAAGTCGAAATCCGCCACAAAAGCTAATCAAACTAGGGTTGCTAACCTATTGCAAGCCCGCTACTTGCTATACAAAGAACATACAAAAATCGAAGGACACGAATAAACATGAGCATTACATCGAACACCTTGTTTATATTTTTGTCCGTGACATTCTCCCCCACCTATTCCTTCGACGTCCTCATTGAAGCCGCTGTAGACATTGCATCTCCTCACCTTTTGCTGGATCTTCAATCTTCTGCTTTGGCTACAACACGTCTCTTGGCTCCTCAGTTGCTCTCCGTCGTTGGTGTTGAGTTGTCGAACTTTGATCCGCCGTACTGCTTCAACTCACCAATGATTGACTCTGGTATGAGATCGGCTGAGTTGTGTTGATCCTCGTGGACTCTTGCGGATCCTCCTGATGAAGGAAATACCTTACTTGTTATGCGTCAGTTTTGCAATGGTCTCATGTTTGCTTGAACTGGATGGATGCTTGTTGGAGCTTTAACGAGCATCGCCTCACAGACTCGAGTTTTGAGGTCTTTTCTTCACAAATTTGCTCATCAATTCTTCTTCAATATAGTTGTCACTTTCAAGTAGGTTCGCATCACTTCCGGTTTCAATTGACATTTTGTTGGGAAATTAAGCGGACAATTTACTCTCAGTAGTACTGATCACCAACGATAAGGATTTGATAACTATTGTATTCCATAAGCTTTCCTCGAAGGGTCACTGAACTTGTACAGAGCTCTTCTGCTGGATAAATAAGAGAATTGGGGTATTAAGTTTTGCCCATTCTCTTTAAGTTGAGAAGGCAAAGGTCCCTTGATTTTGCTCGCCTCCTCGAGGTTGTACTTCATACATTGAGCTGGTTGCTAGCATTTCGCCTGCTTCTTGCTCACACTTCCGAAGCACTCGAAGTGTTTGCACTCCTTGCGTTGAATTAGCTGTTGTAATTCGCCTTCCCACTTCCATCAAACTTCCGGAATGCAAGAAGTTTTGCTCGAAAAGAGCAAAAGTTTACCCCAACTTGGAGTAAATCTTTGATAGTTTTGGTCGCCTATGGGATAGTACTGCTTACTTCATTTCTTGGTCGAGCACTCCTGCATCAACCCAAAGTCCCTCACTTTCTGTTATCTTGAAGGGAAGCTCGTTGACACCGGTCTTATGAAGTTCCTTGGCCTCTGCCCTTCTACCTTGTCCCGGTACTTATAGTTTGCCTCTGCATTCTCCACCTCCTCCGCCCCTTTCACGACCAACGCTCTCCCTCCATAAGAGCAAGGGATCGATGACTCTCGCATCTGCGGTACCATGGCGCTGCCAAGCCCATGGCTTATATCCGTTGCCTTGCAGTTGTGTCCCTTTTTTCGCGATCGGTAGATCCACCTATGCGGCACAGTGGCACTCCTCCGAGTTCACCTCCTTTCTGACCGACGCTTTGCTTTTGGGTAGTTGAGCCCCTCTGGACTCGTCGTTGCTTTCTCGCCCCTTTCGACCACCTGCTTCAACATCTCTGTGTTCTTCTAGCAGTTCTCCTTGGTCGATGGAAAGATAGACTGCAACTCTCATGCATGGCCTCCACCATCTTATTGCAGGGCTTGCGTCGATTATGTTCTCCTTACCTTCTTTGGTAGCAACATTCGCTTACTTGGCCTTGCCTCTGACTTGTCGGGCTCCCTTAAGCAAATATAAGCACTGGAGCAGTCCAACTCTCCAGTCGCTCCGATCATACCTCTGTATGATCAAGTCCCCCCCCATGGGACTCACTAGTACTTGCACTCAGAATTCTCCCTCGGTGGTACACAACCCCCATATGCTGATGACCAAGACTTTCATCCGATGCAAGATTCGATGCGCACACACGGAAGACCCGCCTCTGCGGTGCCATGGCATTCACTCGAATCCATAGTCCTTGTCATTATGTTGTTCATCGAAGTGGAGCTCTCAGTAGCTCATGATCATGTCCTTCATGGGATGTCTCCGCATGTGTTGTATTGCCGCAAGCTATTCCACCACAATCTGTTGCACCATGTCGCCTCCTGGTGACATCTCTGTTGCATTCAGATTCTTATGTGATGAACTCGGACTATGATCTTTCCATGTGTGGCCTCTGCCACCTTCGATTGCGTTCACTCCTTTGACAATTCACCTTCGCCAACCCATTCTTGGGTCACCCTTGGATGAAGCACCACTCTATGACAGTTTAGTAGCTTTCGAAGTCCTCCGACTTTGCTAAAATTGGTGCATCATTGTCTGGATCCTGGGCCTCTATCCCCTACTAGCATAATCTCCGCTGTGCACCACTTTCTTCATGACAACTCGAATGACAGCACTGTGACATATTCTTTAAGAGTACCCGTCTCTATGTCCTCTTGCCCCGTGCTAAAGTCTTCTGGTCCCAACTTCGCCTCTGCAAGTTGAGTCGCCTTAGTCCCTTTATCAAATGCATCTGTGAGATAAGGTGCAGGTGCCTCGAAGCTCCTTTTGTCTTTGACACTATGCAAAATGAGTTCGCCCTATCAGAATGAAGAACCCATGGAACGACATAATCTCACTCTTGACTTTAGAAGAGTTCATGTCCTTGACCTCTATCCAAGGAAAGCTTCGTGCTTCCGCTCCATGTTTCCATCTTCTATATCGACTCACTTCATGCGGCTTGGATACTTCACCAAGTTCCACCCAAGTTGCTCCGCCTCTCGATTTGCATTGAGTTGATGGTGGCCCTCGCGCTCACCATTCTATGGGTCAGCCTTCCGTTGAGTTTAATTTCCTCATAGACTCTAAGCGTGCCTTCGTATGATGTTGCCATTGTCGCTCCCCCACTTGATCTCGCAATGCATCCATCAATGCATTACCTCATTTGAGATCATGCAATGACTCCTCGTCGCTCGCTTAATCTGCTGAGCTTTGTTGAGATACTGTCTTGAGGTACTCTTCATCAACATATGTGGTCGCTGCACATGATTCTCCCTCTGGAGAACTAGGATCTATCCCTCCTGGATATCTATCATGTTGGAGCAACTTTCCTCTTTGCATTCTTTCCTTTGGAAGTTTCAGATACCACCACCCCCTTGGACTACTCCATCTTACTGAACAATCTGTTCATTGTTCTGCCCCCGCAAATGTGCTTACTAGATTATGACTCTTCGCCAATACAGCCCCCTCTACACCCTTCAAGGCCTAGCAGCGTGCTCAACTTGTTGCACATTTCTGTCTCCTATGGATATATTCATTCTATACCGAAGAGAAAGTTTCAGTGCTCCATGACGCCGAGTTCCGGTCGCCATGGGATGGCCACAAACACTCCATCGTTCGCATACAAGCCCTTACATAAGTACCAAAGTCTTCAAGTTAGCAATTCCCCTCACCTCTGTGAGCTTTGTTTAACTCTTTCGGTCGTTGAGCAACACATCCCACTTTGCACGGTCTCATCTTTTACCAAGAGCCCCGCTTGCCTTGAGCATTGTTAAGTTTGGTTGCCAATGTCGAGCCGTAGCTCGAACTCAGCCATCCTAATCTTTGTGCGCTATGCATTCTTTCTAGCTTGCTAGTCCTCGTGGTGCCTCTCGCGCGAAGGGTTGGCCATTCCTCTAAATGCCAATCATGGATGCCCGCTCCTCTGAGCGACTCCTTTCTCTACATCTCAATGTTCGTTTTCCCCAAACAGTTGCGCGTGTTGGTTGGTCTTCATACAACCCAGTTAGCTAGTTTTGCCTAAGTCGTGCGACACCCTTGTGTGTTCGTCCGCAAAGGTTAGCTTTCCCGAAACCTCCTAGGGTTCCTTAGGACCTACAAAAGAGAAAATGGGTTAGAGGAAGCATTTTCCACGGGATCCACAAGCAACCATTTTAGAGAACACTTTATATAGCCAATACAAATTATAACCATGGACTTTACAAGCTCTGAACAGTTGCACACAAAGGATCAAGGTCCATTACAGATCGAAGTCTCCATAAGTGCCTACATGACACGACTTCCATTTACAAGCCGAAACCGGCCACAAAAGCTAACCAACCTAAAGTTACCAAGCCTACTGCAAGTCAGCTACTTGTTGTACAAAGAATATACAAAAACCGAAGGACACAAACAAACATGAGCATTACATCAAACACCTTGTTTATATTTTTATCCGTGACAATATGGGAAGGTACAATAACTCTTTGTTTAAAGTGACCATATGGAAAGTTACATTAATGGCAGAAAAATGAGTTGAAGTGACCATATGGGAAGGTACAATAATAACTCTTTGTTTATAGTCACATCATTATGTGCCGTAATGGTGATGGATGCAACATGAGAGATAGATAAAATATTGAAGAGTTATATTAGTTTGAGCCTTTTAGGTATGTGTTGAAATATTTGAAAATGGAGTATCCTTAATTTGTGAGGCATTTAGATATTAAGTTGCAAGATTCTTGAGTCACTTTATGTTTTACTAACCACATCTGTACTCATCTACTTAATGAAATAGCTTGGTAAATCTCCATATTTGCCTTGAAGATTTTAATTGATATTCCATTATATCTACCTTTTCGTTGGATTTGCACACTTGAATTTCTGCTATATTAACAGAAAAGTAACTGTTGATTATGATTTAAGGCATGGTGATGCATCCTGGGAGCAGCTGTTTCTAGTTAGTAGTGTGTGCGGTACTCTGCTCAGGTATAGTCTGCTTTGGAACTTAACTGGAACCTTTGAGGTATTTGTTTATCTGGACTGCAACCAAACTAGTAGGAGAAAGATTGGAACTGGAGCATCCTAAGAGATAAAATTTGAGGGAGAATGTGAAATGGACCAAAAGAGGGAGAGGGAGAGAAGCAAAGAGGAAGAGGGAAAAAGGAGCATTGTAAGGGTAGACACAAAGCAAGGATACAAAACATTAGGCATTTGATTCTACTTAAAATTGTAAACTTATAGAAAGTTTCTTGAAATTCTTTTATTAATTATAAACTTAAAATTGTAAGAAAATTGTCTGTGTTTTACCTGTAGTCAGCTTTAATTGATTATTTAAATTATTTCAAATGCAGTACTTGTTTGCATTAATCATTTTTAGATTCACAAGTATAAAGTGAGTTGTGGTGAAAGCATTTCTTCATGTCCTTTTTATCATCTTCTCAATTTGTTAGGATTCCATGTCAATGGGCATTTAGTCAATTTACCATTTCATAAAGGGACCTGTCAGCAGTGGTTTCTATTAAAATTATCATGGTCGTCTTTAAACTAGATACAGTTAGTCGACAAAGGGGACACAAACAGTGAACTGAATTTATTTGTAGCTTAATCAGCTTCTTCTTTATATGTCAAAGTGGATGTGTTATTAACTGATTATTGGTTTGAGAGAAACTGCCGTAGAGCTATTAACATTGACTCAAGAAGAATAGAAGAGAAGCTGATTCCTATATACAAGTCAAATAAAAACATTGGCACCAATATTGTCTTCATAGACAGTTCTTAGTTGGTTCTACACCTAATATGTTTCTTGTAGGGTTTTTTTTGTATCTCTAAATTTTAAAGTCAGGAAATGTGTTTAATTTGAAATGGTTCTTATCCATCATCTGTTTTATTGGAACCAGTGCTTTATCATGCTTTGAATTTGTGTTGTTACACCAAGAGTTGAAGTTTTCTTATGAAAAATTGTCCATACCTAACATGACAGGGTACAACGGGAGATGGATGACGGTTTTGTACTCCTTGCACCAGAAGTACTTAGGTTCAGCAGATACAAGGTATCATTTCTGTCTAGAAGTACAAAAAAAAAAAATGCAAGTTCTCACTATAGCCCCCCTTTTCTGCTATATCAGGTTACAGATTTTGTTAGCTCTGAAGTTTGGGAGAGCTTTGACAATGGTGAGATAGTAATGTTCAAGGACTATGGTTTTTTGACAGCTTGTACCATTATTCCTACATTAAGTGAAGCACATGTTATAGGTAGATGAAGTTCTTCTCTATACTGTGGGATATACATTTAATAATTTCCTGGGATAAAATCAATTTCTGGACTAAGAACAGTGTCGATTGGATAGGAGTGTGCAAGCTGCTTCCTGATGAGGAAAATTTTGAAAGACTGGAATTGCTTTGGTCACTAAAGGTGGTACAGATTAGCTGAATCTCTGTTTTCTACCATAGAGCCTTTTATCAAGATTGATGATCATCATAACTTTTTTATTCAAATTTTGACACAAAATCCATATGGTGCAGCATGGTCTAGCATTAAACAGTGAATACTTCATCTCCATCCAACTTGCATATGGAAGCTGTGCAATCAAATGGTCTCTTCTTTTAAGAGTAGTCCTTTATGCTTAATTTCATAAACACTGGTCATGGTCGTTCATGCTTTAGATCAGATTCCTGAGTTTCTTCCTGTATTAAGATATAATTGTTATTTCCTTGTTCGCTGTCTAAAATTGATTATGACCAGGTTGCCATCAGCTTATATTCTTCAAGGTCCTGGTTTTTCCCCAGCTCCTCAAACATCTAGAAGCGTAAAAGCTGTGGATGTTATGGACTCATTTATGAAAATATTTGGAGGTCAGAAGTATTTTTATTTTGATTAGTCTACTTATGTTTATCTTCTGTACACATAAAATTGTTTTATGTTATCTATCTTAGTGTTCCTTTTCTGGGATTTGACTATGCATTGTGCCTACTTCTATTTATCCTTGATGCAGATTGGGATTTCTTCAGTCAGGGACAGCTTAAAGTTAAGGTATGTTCAGAATTTCCTACTGTTATTGATTTTTCATCTTGTCCTCCTCAAACCACTTCATGTTTTTCCTCCCCAGCCATGCTCTTACATTATCTTACTAGTTTATACTATATTTTCTTGAATTCCTAAGCTTCTTTGTACCCGTTTGTGCTGAAAATATTAAATATTTTTAAGAATATTGGTGTCACGCATTGACTTTTTCTGGTTTATTAGAACGAGAGGCTTTATTTGATGGTAATATTGTTACCATCTATGCACACAAATATGATACTGATTTGGATGATGTTATTTTTGTATTAAGTTTCTTATTTTACTGCTACCTTTTGGATGTTATCTTTGATTGAAATGAGTGGTGCTTATCTTTTGGGTTAACATCTTATGGTTAGTCACCTGCATTTTCTGAATTTTTCTCATCACCCTGGTTCATAATATTACAGGAAGTATCCTCACTTGATGTTGTCACAAAAATACCTGTGTGGACAACAGCGACAAATAAATTCCCATGTTGTCACGGGCTTAGCTGATTTTGCCTAAGCCGTGCGGTACCCATGCGTATCCGTCCGCAAAGGTCAGCCTTCCCCGAGATCTCCTAGAGTCCCTTAGACTTACAAAAGAGAAAACGGGCCAGAAGAAGCAATTCTCACGGGATCCACAAGCAACTGCTCAAGCAAACACTTCATAAAGCCATATGTAAATTACACCCATAGACATTACAAACTCAGAGAGGTTGCACACAAAGGATAATGGTCCATTACAGATCGAAGTCCCCCACAAGTGTTTACAAGACACTCTCGTATTTACAAGCCAAAATTGGCCACAAAGTAAACCAAAATAGGGCTGTTAAGCCTACTGCAAGCTTGCTACTTGCTGTACAAGGTATGTACACAAACCGAAAGACACGGACAAACATGAGCATTTCATCGAACACCTTGTTTACATTGTTGTCCGTGACATTCTCCCTCACTTATTCCTTCGACGTCCTCGTCGAAGCCACTATAGATGCTGTATCTCCTTGCATTTTGTTGAAGTTTTAATCTTCTGCTTTGGCTGCAACACGCCTCTTTGGCTCCCAGCCGCTCTCCGTCGCTGTTGTTGAGTAGTCGAACTCTGATTCGCCATGCTGCTTCAACTCACCAATGACTGAATCTGGTGTGGGGTTGGCTGAGTTGTGTTGATCCTTGTTGGTTCTCGCGGATCCCTCTGATGAAGGAAAAGACTTGCCTTATTATGCGCCAGTATTGCAGTATACGCATATTACTTGAACTGGGTGGATGCTTGTTGGAGGTTTAACGAGCATCGTCTCGCAGACTTTGAAGTTTTTAAGGTCATTCCTCCACAATGATTGCCCATTGAACCTTCTTGCACTGTTAGTTGTCACTTCCAAGTATGTTCGCATCACTCCCGCTTTCGATTGATCAATTGGGAAATAAAGCGGACAATCTACTCTCAGTAGTACTGATCATCAATGGTGAGGATTTGACAACTATTGTCTTCCATAAGCTTTCTTTGAAGGGTTACTGAACTTATGCAGAGCCCCTTTGCTGGATAAGTAAGAGAACTGGGATACTTGACTTCACTCATTCTTTTAGTAGTTGAGAAGGCAAGGTTACTTGGCTTCGTTCACCTCCTCGAGTTAAGAGGATTGGGGTACTCGGTTTCGCCCATTCTCCTGAGTTGAGAAGGCAAAGGTTACTCGATTTCGCCTGCCTCCTCGAGTTTGTACTTCATGCATTGAGCTAATTACTAATATTCGCTCGCTCTTTGCTCACACTTCTGAAGCACTTGAAGTGTTTGCACTCTTTGCGTTGAGTTAGCTACTGTGATTCGCCTTCTCACTGCCATTGAACTTCTGGAATGTAAGAAGTTTTGCCCGAAAAGAGCAAAAAGTTTACCCCAACTTGGAGTAAGTCTTTGATAGATTTGGTCGCCTCTGAGATTGTACCGTCTTCTCCATCACCTTTACCGCCTACTCCTCTGAGTAGAAAGGTACAATATCGTGTACTGCCTACTTCGTTCCTTGGTCGAGCACTCCTGCATCAACCCGAAGTCCCTCGCTTTCGGCTATCTTGATGAGAAGTCCATCGACACCGGTCTTATGAAGTTTCTTGGCCTCTGCCCTTTCGCCCTGTCTTGGTACTTGGAGTTTGCCTTTGCATTCTCCACCTCCTCGGCCCCTTTTACGATCAATGCTCTCCCTCCATGAGAGCAAGGGATCGATGACTCCATGGAAGTCCCGCCTTTGCGGTACCATGGTACTGTCAAGCCCATAGCCCTACTATCCGTTGACTTGCATCTGTATCCCTTCCTTTGTGATCGGTAGATCCATCTCTACGGCACTGTGGTGCTCCTCCGAGTCCACCGCCTTTCTAACTGATGCTTTACTTTTTGATAACTGAGCCTCACTGGACTCGTCGTCGCTTCCTCTCCCCTTTCGACCACTTGCTTCGACACCATTGTGTCCTCCTAGCAGTTCTCCTTGGTCGATGGAAAGACAAACTGCAACTTCTCATGCATGGCCTCCGCCATCTTGTTGCAGGGCTCGCGCCGATTCTGTTCTCCTTAGCTTCCTTGGTAGCAACGTTTGCTTACTCGGCTTTGTCCTCTGACTTGCCGGGCTCCCTTAAGCGAATGTGAGCACTGAAGTAGTCCAACTCTCCAGCTGCTCCGATCATACCTTAGTATAATCAAGTCCCCTCCATGGAACTCACTGGTACTTGTAATCTGACTACTCCCTCGGTGGTACACAGCCCCCATATGCTAACGACCAAGGCTTTCATCTAATGCAAGCTTCGATGCGCACACACGGAAGACCCGCCTCTGTGGTACCGTGACATTCACTCCTTGAATCCACAGCCCTTCTTGTCGTTGCATTGTTCACCGAAGTGGAGCTCCCAGTAGCTCCTGATCATTCCCATGATCACGTCCCCCGCCATGGGACTCACTGGTACTTGCACTTGGACTTCTTCCTCGATGGTATACAGCCCCCATATACTGATGACTAAGGCTTTCATCCAATGCAAGCTTCGATGTACACACGAAGACCCGCCTTTGCGGTACTACGACATTCACTCCTTGAATCCATAGCCCTTCTTCTTGTTGTGTCGTACACCAAAGTGGAGCTCCCAGTAGCTCCTGATCATACCTCTGCATGATCTTGTCCCTCACGAGACATGATCGCCTGCGTTGCATTGCCACGAACTATTCCACCACAATCCGCTGCACCATGTCGCCTCCTGGTGACATCTCCATTGCATACAGATTCTCGTGTGATGAACTCGGACTACGACTTCTCCACGTGTGGCCTCTGCCAACACATCGTAGGGCCTCTGCCATCTCTGATTTTTAGTTCGCTCCCTTGGCAATTCACATTCGTCCACCCACTCTTGGGTCACACCTGGATGAAGCATAGCTCTAGGACAGTCCGTCGCCTAGTAGCTCATGAAGTCCCCCTGACTTCGCTAGAATTGGTGCACCATTGTCTGGATCTTGGGCCTCTATCCCCTATCAGCACAATCTCTGCTATGCACCTCTTGTTCCTGACAACTCGAATGACAACACTGTGACATATTCTTCAAGAGTACCCGCCTCTGCGTCCTCTTGCCCCGTGCTAAAGTATCCTGATCCCAACTTTGCCTCTTCAAGTTGAATCACCTTAGTTACTCCGTTAAATGCATCTCTGAGGTAGCTTGCGTGTGCCTCGAAACTCCCTTCATCTTTGGCACCATGCAAGATAAGTCTGCCCCATCAAAATGAAGAACTCATGGAACGACATGATCCCACTCTTGCCTCTACAAGAGTTTATGCCCTTGACCTCCGTTCAAGGAAAGCTCTATGCCTCCGCTCCATGTTTCATCTTCTATGTGGACTCCCTTCATACGGTTTGGATACTTTACCAAGTTCCACCCAAGTCGTTCCGCTCCTCGATTTGCACTGAGTTGATAGTGGCCCTCATGTCCATTATTCCACTGGTCAGTCCTCCGTTGAGTTCGATTTCCACATCGACTCGAAGTGTGCCTTCATATGATGTTGCCTTGGATTGCTCCCCCACTTGATCTCGAAATGTATCCACCAATGCATTACCTCATTTGAGATCATGCGACGACTCTTCGTTACTTGCTCGGTTCGTTGAGCTTTGTGGAGATATTACCTTGAGAAACTCTTCCTCAATATGTGCGATCTGTTGCACATGATTCTCCCTCTGAAGAATTAGGACTTATCCCTCCTGGATATCTATCCTGTTGGAGCAACTTTCCTCTTTACATACTTCCCATTGGAAGTTTCGGAGACCACCATCCCCTTTGGACTACTCCGTCTTGCTGAACAACTTGTGCCTTGTTCTGCCCCCGTAAATGCACTTGCTAGATTGTGACCCTTTGCCAATACAGTCTCCACTGCACCCTTCAGGGTCTAGCAACGTGTTGAACTTATTGTACATTTCAGCTGCCTACGGATGTATCCTTTTATGTCGAAGAGAAAGTTCTGATGCTCCATGGCACTGAGTTCTGATCGCACCTTAGGATGGCCACGAACACTTCGTCGTCCGTGTACAAGCCCTTGCATGAGTTCCGAATCCTTCGAGTTAGCAATTCCCCTCACCTCTGTGAGCTTTGCACAACTCTTTCGGTCGTTACGCAACACCTCCCACTTTGCACGGTCTCATTTATCACCAAGCGCCCCGTTTTGCCTTGAGCACCGTCAAGTTTGGTTGCCAACGTCGAGCCATAGCTCGAACTCAACCATCCCAATTTTTGTGTGCTACGCATTCTTCTTCGCTTGCTTGTCCTCGTGGTGCCTCTCGTGCAAAGGGTTGGTCATTCCTCTGAATGCCAAACCTGGATGCCCGCTCCTCTGAGCGACTCCTTTCCCTACATCTCAATGTTCGTTTTCCCCTAAACGGTTGCGCGTGTTGGCTATCCTTCACACAGCCTAGCTAGGTCCCCCACGTTTGTATGGCAAGTGTTTCTGCGTGTGCTTGTCCCGCTCTGATATCACATTGTCACGGGCTTAGTTGATTTTGCCTAAGCCGTGCGACACTCATGCGTATCCGTCCGCAAAGGTCAGTCTTCCCCGAGATCTCCTAGAGTCCCTTAGACTTACAAAAGAGAAAACGGGCCAGAAGAAGCAATTCCCACGGAATCCACAAGCAACTGCTCAAGCAAACACTTCATAAAGCCATATGCAAATTACACCCATGGACATTACAAACTCAGAGAGGTTGCACACAAAGGATAATGGTTCATTATAGACCGAAGCCCCCCACAAGTGTTTACAAGACACCCTCGTATTTACAAGCCAAAATTGGTCACAAAGCAAACCAAAATAGGGTTGCTAAGCCTACTGCAAGCTCGCTACTTGCTGTACAAGGTATGTACACAAACCGAAGGACACGGACAAACATGAGCATTTCATCGAACACCTTGTTTACATTGTTGTCCGTGATAGTGTTGCATGGCAAGAAACAAGAAAAATGCTGATATTCATAATTCTCTTAGTCCAAAACATTTAATTTCCAGGGACCTAAAGTTTGCTTTGGGTACTTCTATATACCATTAAAAAACACACTGTCATCTCCCTTGTCTATTTATGTTTCATGAAGTTGCTGGTATCCTTGGCTTCTTAGGTTAGACTTCCGCACTCCAAAGCCTGGCATGCGGTTTGTTCATGGCAGTAGAACGTTAGAGCTTAACAATATTAAAGAGACTGTCACGTGCAGAAGTAATTTAAATATAAGTACAGAGCATATTCAAAATGATGTTATGGCATGCTCAACTGGTGACACTCTTCCAGCTGTCATGAAAGGTCCACATGTTTCTATTAGCATCGAGTCAGGTAATCTACTTCGTACTTTCTTGTCCTTAGTTCTACTGATTGTAATATACTAGAAGCAGCTGAAGCACAAAAATAATGAACTTCGTTTCTTCTGTGAATATGATGGATGGCCTTTGTAACCCAAGGTTAGTGTTTCTTTTTCATTAGAACTTGTTCGAAATAATATATGCTACTTTTTTCCTCACAATTTTCTAGTCTGCCACTTTAATTTAATAATACTTCATTATATGATTCTATATTATTTTTGCTAAATGTTAGACTAGATCTAGCTTTACAACATATGTTTAAGTAAAGTCATGAATGTTCACAAAGGCAGAATCTCTGCAAGTAAAATAATGTGTACTGCTGTCCAATCTACAGTTTCAGCTGCCATTGAACCTTCCATCTTACTTTGGTTCTTTTTAAAATTAGGTCCAGTAAATGGTAGTTATTTTGCTGAAGTGAAGAACTCGTCTGCTGAATATGACCGAAGTGTAAGTCAAAATTGGTTTTCTGAAAACTTTTCAGATTTTACTTAATGAAGCAATAAGAAAAATAGATGTAGGTTAGCTAGACAACATTTATGATTGAAAGAAGATTCAGTTTATCTTTTTTATTATGTATCATAATTATTTGCATTGGTTTTCACATTGGAAAAATGGTGCCTAACTGCCTATTTTGCTTCATTTACAGTGCAAGAATATGAATGAGATAATTATAACCGTACTTTTTCTAAAGAATTCCTGCCCCTAAACCAAAGGCGAATTTGTCACTGTAAACTTATTGGAGCTTGCTTTATGTAAGATGTAAACATATCCAATTGAAAAATGACTTGTTTTCAGGACCCTTCTCAGAGATTAAAAGGATCCAAGAGGAAGAAGGGAAAAACTAAAGCTTTTCTTGGTAGTAATGTTTCAAGAAATTCTGGAAAAGGTAGTTTTTTCTTCAAAAGATGTGCTAACACTTTGCAGTGAGCTTTCCTTGTCTCTATTGTTCATATTTATTTCTTTTTTGTCTAGAGGTACTAGTAGAAAAGGAGGCCAGAGAACAACGAGAATAGTTTGATAGACAGAATATTTAGCTAACAGAATGTTGATGCAAATTGTCTTTTGTTAGTTTCTTGGGGATGGGGGAGGGTATGATTGATGGTGGCTTAAGTTATGATGCATAATTTAGTTAAAGATTTGCCATCTTGTTCCGAGATTATTCTTTCATGTTCAAGGAGTTATGGAATAGAGAGCATAATTTACTTGTCTGTCATCCTTGACTTCCAGTTCAGATTACCTGGTTCAAAGTTTGTTGTGTATATGAAACAAGAAAAATCTTATGAGGACCACCAACTCATGTTAAAATGCATCAACAGATCCTAATACATGAAGTGGATGGCACAAATGCTTCTTGGAGGAATTTGATCATGTGTAGCTTATCCCTGATTCTGTTAGGAATATTTTGTTTTGTTTTGTTTTGTGTAATATATGTTGGTTCTAATTTTATGAAATTATATTGGAAATCTCTATATCTTACTCTTCATCTCATTATTTACTTATTTTAAACTTCACGAGATAGAAGATACAGCAGGGGGCTCCAAGATGAGGACCAAACAATGCGTGGACCAATCTGTCATCACTGCAAAAGTAGAAATCTTGAAAGTTGATACATAATTTTATTCTTACTACGGAAAGACAGTGATGATGCAAATTGGTCGTTTCAGGTTATGGATTGCCATATGAGAGGGGAGCTGCAGTCCCTTACCATGGTGGATCTGAAATGCTTTCTCACGTCTAAAAAGTAGGGGAAGGAAGGAAGCACTTATCAAACGAGTTGCCTCCTTGCTTGCATCTCTTGGTTAACTATGGTATAAGAATGTGGATATATCGAGTGAACACAAAGTTGATCACAAGACTCGAGTCTCACCGCAGTCATGCCTAATCAAAATGTGATGGGCATGGCATGACTGGCACATCCATGAATAATATGATTGAGTGCTGCTGGCAATGCCGAGTGGTTTTAGGTAACGTTTCTGTTGATTGCTAAGTCTACTCGATAATTACATTTCTGAATGGTTTGGTTTGTATGTCGAGGTGTCTGACCACAAGAGTGCGGGAGGAGAGGCAAGAGACAAAGCCGAATGACTCAGCGTGGCCCAAGCGGTGCCTGCTAATGGGAATGGACATGACTGACGCCAACGCACACCCATCTTCTACGAGGTACGTTGTAGCTTCAGTCTTCCATAAATATGATATGTTTTGAATATTTGTGTGCGTGTCCTTTCCATTATACACGGGTGGCATAGGGTCTAGCACGTGGGAAATCTAATGGTACAACGGTTGATCATTGTCCTACGAGTATAACTCGGCGTCCGTATGGACGATGATTCAACACCGATAGAGACGGTGGTTCAACGTCGGAAGGCACTAATTTATGAGCCAGGATCAACAACGAGCAGTCCCTAACGTTAGTTGTTACTCCCAATGATGATCAACGATAATGATCAATTAATGCATGATCTTATGATCAACGATCTAGTGCATGATCTCATGATCCCGATGATGATCGGATGATCAACATAATTAATCACTATCTAGGCTCAATGATCATCTTAGCATGCCATAGAAAGCCCTCAACTGCGTCCTTTAAACTGGCTGAGAAACTGTAGTCTTCATTACTTTCCAAATCAGCCAAATTATTACCTTCCAAATCATCCCAATCCAAAACCCACGGCAGTAATGACTTGTCTCAAACATTACCCTAATATGGTTTTACAGAATCATCAGCCAAACCTATGATCTCCTCTTGCATCCAAACCCTCTCCACATATCAAGTAATCATAGTCTAACTTAATAACTATCTAACTAGTGTAACTTTTATGATTCGATTAATATCTAAACATTATGACGGGCAAAGAAAAAAAACACTTATGATCAGTGCTTAAAGAATTAATGAACCTTATCATTCATCATATGAAACGGATTTTTTATTTTGAAATTCGCATAATATACAAATATTTGCGTGGTTTTAACAGTGATTTAGCTAATAGGAATCATAATTGTTATTTCTCAGATTGATTTGTTATAATATAAACATTGTGGTTTTTAGGATGTTGTACACCATGTCGTCCTCGGTAAACAAATTTGGAATTGGATGTTTATGCCCCAAACATCTGTAGCAGTTTGAAGGATTTGAAACCGAGTAATGATATTCCCAAGGTCAACACTGAGCAAAGATATTGTCCCATACGTATGCTTTTACTTTGTGGCGTCAGTTATTTGATGACGTCAATGTAGGATATTTTTGCTGCAGATGCAGCCTTGAGGTCACATAGTAAGAATCCACGAAATCTCGCTTGCAAATGAACCATTGAAGAACCCTTAAATGGATGAACCCTCGTAAATCCAATTCAAAATTAGAAATCCTAACTCTTAAACTCTAGGTAGTTTGATTCATGTCCATCTAACTTTCAAAAATATCAATGTTTTAGAATATTTTAGAAGATCTGCAAGTCATGTTTCTTAGCAGCTTGGCCTCGGTTTTGCATTGAGATTTGTGTGAGATGATCTATGGATGACAAATGATGATTTTCAGAGTGATCATTCTTCCGTATATGCCCAATAAGATTTCTTCTCCATATTATTTTATAATTGATTATTTCTTGATATGCATCATTTTTTTAAAAAAAATTACAAGGTTCTAAATATCGTCATATCGATGTATCTAACGATATAGTGATACGTCTAAAATAGTCATAAACATCTAAACAGTATAAAATATTTAAGATATCATTTTTAAGTTAGAAATAAATATATATTTACTATAGTATCTTTTTTGAACTTTAAGAAGTAGTCTTGTGAAAGGTTCATAATTTCGATCCATTTCGAATCATCCTTCCTATAATATTAAATTATCTATAGAAAAATTATTTGATTTATTACATTATTTTGTATATAATTAAAGCTTTAAGATTCAAATGAATTAAGTAATCACATGTGTAGATATACTTGAATCTACCACCTAAACAAACAACGAACCTCTACGAGTGGTGGATCGAGATTTTTAATCCTATGTATCTGTATATCAATGATATGTTTATCGAACTCAATCCTAAAATTGATCTCATGACATATTATATTAAATCATCGTATGTCATTGATGTATCAATGTGATGATGGTCAAAAGTTATTCATCATGGATCACTTATGTCTGAGGTGGCTCTCGAGGCATGAATTGATGAATGTCAAAACTTTTACTTTTGTTATTGATTTGTTGCTTGGTAAAGTATGACCGTTGAAAAACTGTTACTATTCGATAACAATCGATTTTGACTATTATCGTTTAGTACAGATCAGTAATGATCAAAAATTTTATCGTTATCACTTAATATAGTCTTGTATCGTTTGATAGAAGGTCAAATAGCTAATATCGTCCAATAACGAGTGGTCCACATGTTGATTTAATGGCGAATCAATACATACTGTCCGTAGCGAACGATATGATATGATATTTAAATTTTTATTTTTTTTATATTTTTAAACACAAACTTTTGGAATATTCTGATCCAAGATAGTCAAAGTTTATGACCAAGTTGTATGATAAAATATTAAATTAATCATGTCAAACTCGATCATCAACATGTCACGCTCACTTTAATTGGACATGTACGACTTAAGAAGAGAAAAAGGCATGGTTGACCACTGCACTCAGAGGAGTTGAAGCTCGATTTGGAAGATCTCGGTATTGACAATATGAGACTAAACGAGTCGCAAAGTTCTTGCAAGCCCCCTTCGAAGTTAATGTTTAGCAAAAATGAGTGTTTTATACCAGCCTACAATCCTTTGAATCTGATCTTTTAATATGTCAATTGGCTTAACTATCAAGGATCGTGACTATTGATATTAAAGTCTCGAAATCAAATATTATCTTTATAAAGAAAAATTAGTGATAGTATTTCTACATTCTTACTAAAAGATTTATTTTTTAAAAATAAATTTCATCTTTATCACTTACTCTTTTATAAAAGAAAAATGATCATTTTTTTAGTTATATTATTTGTAGTCGTTCTAAAAGATTTGTTGTTAAAAAAAATAGATTTAACGTTGAGCTGGCAGATGAGCTTCGTGAGACGTAACAATAGTTGCAGTATCATAAACATCTAAATGGCATGCTACATTTTTCTGGTGTAAGAACACGTATTTGCCTGCGCTTGGAATGATGGGAGAATGCTCGCTGGAATCCAAGGCGTATGACCTCACATGTCCTCATAGGTATGGCTTCAGCCTTCAGGCCCTTCAGCTGCCATGACTTGCAGGAACTGCCGCCCATGCAAAAAGCTAAATGCCATGTGAATGCGTGGTAAATGACAAAGCAGACAGCTGTGGCTAATTTTATATACAAATTAGTTGATCATGTAGCATATAGTTCGCAAAACCAAATCGGGAAGCAATAGAGTGAAGCCTTGGGTCAAACCGATGGATCAATTTATCAGGCCACATGATTAATAAAAAATATTTTAAAATTTATTTATAATTTAAAATTGTGTATAATAAAATGATAAAAATTAATTTACAAATAAAATTTATAGAAAAAGATAAATTTGATAATATCAACCAACATTATGACATAAATATTGTTGATAATTACACTAAATTATATCAATTTTAATTTACCTTTTACATCAATCCTAATTTGATGATTGAGGTAAATAAATGTCCTCTTAATCAAATAATAAAAAAAATAAACTAATAATATATAATATATCTATCATTATATCAAAAAATCAAATCGATTTTATGTAACCTAATAGGATCATGCTTGTTAGTCAAAAGCTGATGGGGACAATCAGTTCATTTCGATTAGCCAACACATTCTAGCCTCTAGTTTTTCCAATCTTATCATCTAGTTGGGCCCAATTTTGACCACTATGATCTAGCATCAATCAAGCTAATGAACAAACAACATAAAAACTTAGGGATTTAGCCCACCTTTCTTGTTCCGGTTGGAATATCTCATGTTAAACAAAATAGGAGATGATTATTCTAATAAACCCATGCTTTGTTTTGACTTGTATTAATTCAAGTTGATTGACCTATCTGATTCCATCTATCTATAGTGTTTAAGGAATCAAACCAAATAAATTATCAAGTTATTATCGTTCCTTATGTAGTGGCTAATGTGTCATCATGGCTTAGTCCAATCCGAGTACACAAGACTGGGAGGAGGAGGCTATGGTAGATATGATTGGGGGGCTATTTGAACGATTTCTCGAGATATTGTATCAATGCAAGAGGCCCGACCCCTCCTAGGGGTGGCTTTTATACATATTCCCTTGTGTTAACATATGTTGTTTTCTATTGATCATTGACATCACTGTACGCAAGTGTTTAATGCTCACCAGCGCCTCAGTCGGTTAGCTCGTATGTTGGGCAATAACGTGGCCTGGGCTATTCGACGCTACTCCTCACTCCTCGAGGTTTTGCAGCCTTGTACTTATCAAGGGGCTACCGGTGAAGATGATAGGTAGTTGTCCTATCGTAAGTTCGTAGAGATGAGTCAGCTCGGGATGCCAAATGGGCTCTACTGTGGTGACCAAGGGCCCTATGGAATGGAAGGTCAGGATATACCACATCATTCTCTCTCTCTCTCTCTCTCCCCAAAGGAGTCATGCCTTGGGAGAATCGAGACGCATAGCTCTGGGCCCATGCTAGTCAAGTTGTTGGTCCCATCGACTAGACAGATTTCCTTAGAATAGGTTTGGCTCCCTGCAACTGGAGCCTAAGGAGGCTTGGGCATCGTTTTAGTCGAATTGTGTCTTGGTGCTGAATTGGTTGAGACATACTCAGTAATGGGTTGGCAAGACGTGGATGATAATGGACTGGCTGAGATGAAGTCAACAATGGACTGGCTAAGACGAGGTCGCAAAGAATTGGCGAAGACTAGATCGACAAGAGATTGACCAAGATGAGGTCGACAAAGAACTGGCTGAGACTAAGTTGACAAAAGACTGATCGAGATGAGGTTGGTAAAAAACTAGCCGAGACTAGATCGACAATCGATTGGCTGACACGAGGTCAACAAAAAACTGGCCGAGATGAGGTTCGTAAAGAACTGGCCGAGACTAGGTCGATAAAAACCTGATCGAGACTTGGTCGGCAAAGAACTGGTCGAGATGAGATTGACAAAGAACTAGCCAAGACTAGATCAACAATGGACTGACTAAGATAAGGTCGACAAGGAATTGACTGAGACTGGGTTGGCAAAAAACTAGTCAAGATGAGGTCAGCAAAGAACTAGCTGAGACTAGATCGGAAATCGACTGGCCAAGATGAGGTCGGTAAAGAACTGGCTGGGACAAGGTCAGCAAAGAACTGGCAGAGATTGGATTGGCAATGGACTAGCCGAGACGATATCAACAAGGAACTAGTCGAGATAAGGTCAGCAAAGGATTTGCCAAGCATCCATAGATGAGAAGCTTCTTCTGCTGGCGGAAAATTTAAACTGTGGCGATTGCTAGTGCTCCTCGCTCCTTCTCAATGCAGATCTTTTCCTATCATGATGAGGTGCTGCATTATCGTGCTATGAGGGGGTTGATTCCACGGGTGTAACGCCTTTAACCCAAGGAGATTTGCATTAAGGAGCGAGGAATCGGCTACTCTGAAGCTTTAGGTACCATATTTGAAAACCTAAATCTTTCTATTGTTCCTAAAAGCTATTAACACATGCTACCCTTCGACACAAAATTACTTCATCACATACTAATTAGTATTCTACTCCCTAAATAATTTCATCATGATCAAATTAGTCAAATGGAACTAGGTACTATGTATTGGTCATGACAGGACATGATTATTGTTTTGGATATCTGTTGAGGCAAAACATGATTGAGCTTTCGACTATAGATATGATGCTTCCGTATGGTAGCTTAATACTAGATTGACACATGCACACGATATAGTTATTCCACCAAATGAAAAAATTATGAAATTAGATACATACAATATCATTAATAGAAATCTATTAAGAAGATTAAAATGTAATGTAAGAAATGATATATGGACTAGATTACCTAGGAGAACTGATACTCCCCTACCTGAGCAAACACATATATTAAGGGGAAGTCTATCTCCTCCTACTAGTCCCTTTGAGGTAGCACTCGCGACGCAACCAACACCCTCATCATTTGACGACTTCATAGTGACTCGACTGGATCGAATTGAACTACGTCAAAACCAAATATTAACTGAGATGCAACAAATCCATTAACAGCTTAATACTCTGATTAGACACTTTGGATTATCACCACCTGAATAGTTTATATGTTTAGAACTATGAGGAAGAAGTTAGTGATACTTAATGTATTGTACTTCTTGCACTCTTATGATGTATTCTCTTATATAGATTTTTATATTAAGAATTACTTTTTGATTAAAAAGAAGTACTTTTTGATGTTTTGTGATGCATATGATACTTTATGATATTAGAGATCATATGAATAATTATGATATATCTTTGAAATTTATTAATACTAAGTATCAATTAGCAGATATTTTCACTAAATGAAGAATAATTTGATTTTATTAAAAGAGAGTTAAGAATGCTAACTCACCTGAATGCATAATATGTAACTTTCTTAATTTATTGTTTTACAAAATTCTTGAATATCTCCTAGATTTTTTTGGATTTTTGAGCTCATCTTCAAAATAATCTTAAGGATTTCTTAGATTTCATAATTTATATCTATATGATTGAGATTGAAAGTCCTTAGTGATGTGATGTTTTTCACACCCCTCCCTTATTTATTCTTCTTTCTTATTCATAAAAAGGAATAAAAATTTCATGAGAAGATTTTATATCTCTTATCCTATTTTACTAAAAGGGAGCAACTTGCTTAAAATATTTAGGTATATAATCATTAGTTATTACAAATGTGAAATAATTTGACACATGTTGAGATTATGTGCCTTAAAATAATTTATTCAACGTTTCATCTTTTTGTTGATGAAAAAGGGAGAGAAATAGTATATTGATGACACATGTAAGAAAAATGGTAAAATAAGTATTTCTCTTTTATTGATAAACAAATGGAACAAAATGATTGATGACTTAAAAGGGAGAGAATTTTAATTTAATGTATGACCGATGCATGAATGAATTTAAATGTAATGTTGAATACTTAGAAAATCTTTGATGATTAGATGACTTAAAGTAAAAAATGATTGAAATTGATGCTATATCATTTCTAAAATTGATAAATGAATGCAATGTTTAATTATTTTTTACAAAAATTATTTGAAATGTCATATTATGATACTTGAATTTAAGAGTGTTTGGTTCTCTTGAATTTAAACTTACTTTATTTGAATGATAGCATGGACATAGGGGGAGTAAGAGTGTTCGGTTGTACCACATACCATGGAGAGTGGTGGGGAAAGCTCGACACATCAAGGCATCGAGCATGCCATATAAGGTCATTTAGGCTTGGAAGGCCACAATGTGTTCTGTCATGTCGAAGCCACTATTGTAGGCCTCTAGCATCGAGAGACGGAAGAAAGAGGGGATCGACTTATCTTGGATCTCCTAAACTAAAAGGGATCCCTTGAGGAACCCTTCCCCTCACTCTTCCTTTGACTTGTGAAATTCTTTCTATACTTCATCTATATGATAGTTGACCAATGGCAGTTGAGCCCTAAATAAAAGAGTCCACTGAATTAGAGGATAAAGTGTCCAGCTCGAGATAGCTTGTAATGGCCTATGGGGCCTTCAAAGTCCCATGCTCAAGCATGGGCCACCTACCTTCGAACGACTCTTCATTCAACGAGCCAATGATTGTCGCACGGGCTGGTCGATCGGTCGTAGGAGGATCCAGAGCTACAAAGAAGAGAGTTGGTTAGGACACCAATAGTAACACCTGTGATGGCATAGCCTGCGGAGTGAACTAGGAGTAAAGACCCGTTTGGGGAATGAGGGGGATATGGGGAATGATGGTTTCCATCAATCCAACCAAAGCCTCAACTTGATCGATGATGCTGAAGAACGCCTCTATTAAGACAACGAGGTGTCCTGTTCCCCCCCCCCAAAGAAGAAAACTTTGGGTCATTGAACAATCTTCAGTACCAACCCAAGGTCTAAAACTGAGCGTTCACATCCTGAGGAGAGAGGAAAGAGAGCTATCCCCCAAGATCGAGAATTGATTATGTCACATGGGCTTCCTCTCCTAAGCACTCACCAAGGTTATCAATTATTAGCATTTTTACGATATCGACCCTCTTTCTAGTGCCAAAAATATTATCATTTCTTATACCGTGGCCGAGGTGTTAGCTCGACTTAATCCAATCCATACACAAGACTATCAGCGTCGCACCCAAGTTGAAAAGAGCCTACAAAAGATACGATCGAGGGGCTATTTGAACGACTGCCCAAGACGTGGCACGAAGTCATTTCTTTCTCCTGATTGTCGAAAACCTACACAAAGATCAAAATCAAGCGAGGGACGTTTCCCAACTCAACCCCACCAATGATTAAGTTAGTAAGAGCTGAAATTGGGAGAGATATAGTGTATTAGTATAAAAATCTCAACCCCACAATACTATTCCTATAAGTGGCTTTTATACACGTTCCCTTGTATTAATATATATTGCTATTTATTTATCACCAATATCACTATATACATATGTTTAATGTCTACCAACACCTTAATCATCGGCCCATCAATTGAGCATTAATGCCACTTAGACTATTTGACGTTGCTCCTTGTTCCTTAAGGCTATATCACCCGTATTTGTCAAGAGACTATCAATGTAAAGGATAAATAATTATCTTATCCTAAATTCACAAAGATAAGTCATGTTGAGCTCTACCATGTTGACCATGGGTCCTATGAAATAGAGGTTAGAATATACCGTATCATAAATGAAATGTAATTTATTTATCTCGTTAACTAACCCAAACCAGATGCGTCATTAAGTGGGTTGCTTCATGGGATGGTAACTCAATTATATATCTTATCGCTGACTCAACATCACCATTATTCTTATAACACATCTGTATCCTCACACATCGTATTTCCGTTATCCTCGTCCTCTGTTCCATTTTATGTAACCTGGAAACCCGTTCGAAGGACAACCCCGTCTACTTTGGACAGTTCGCGTTTCCCCTCCGACCGCCCCCGTGGATAGAATCGACAATCACTCCAGTTTAGTCGCACGGGGTAAACAAGAGCCACCCAAAGCTCCTTGCAGCCAGTTCAGCCGGGACCCACTGGGGAACTCCAACCAAGACTTGGTAGGTTTGGAGATTAGGTGTCCGCTGGTACAAAGAGCATTATCCTCTTTTCTTTTACAGCGACGACCTATGGAGGGGGTGGGGCCACGTGCTAAGGAATATCGACACGTGGCACATGCCGTTGTCTTCGTTTGGGGCAGGACGACGCCACCAACTCAGAGCCATCGGGAATGGAGAGAGAGGATAAGGCAGAGGACCAATCCGATTCCTCGCAGCACCCTAAGTAGAAAGCTGGTGGAAAAGAAGAATACCTCGCGATCAGCTCAACACCGTCGGAGAGAATAAAGAAACAAATGGGCGATGATGATGACGACGACGACGACGACGATGGATTCGAAGGCGACGGGGAGAAAAGGTTGCCGACAGCGAGGTGGTCTACTCCGTCGAGACCGTTACGGATGCCGTCACCACGGCCCACCACGCGCGACGGGGATTCGCGGGAGACTTAACGGCGTCGCGCCCCACGACCGCCGCGGCGTGGGAGCGGGCCCCGGTGGGTGGTGGAGGTAGAGCTCGACAAGGGACCCACGACGCAACTCAGCTGACGGTGACAGCTGGCCCGCTACCTCGTGTATGTGGGAGGCAGTGCCGGCCCCTCACCTACGCCGTCCCGTCTCTCTTCGTCCCCCCTTCGGCTCCGCTGTGTAGTCTGGACCTGCCATGCTGCGGTGTTCCTGCCATTGCTGATGCACTGCTCACCTATAAAGCATAAAGCACAGAACTCATTGGCCTTTTTCTCACGTAATAAGGTCACGTATTTTCTTAAAATATAAATTTAAGCTGTAAAACACGGAATGGGACTCACCTTAATCATCTTGGGCAGAGCTCCACTGCGGATGGCGTCAAAAGTCGTGCTGGGAAATCAGACGATCCAGCCAGTCGTCAAGGTCCACGTGTAACACTGTCACTTGGGGTGCCCTCTGCATGCTGTAGCAGCCACTTCTATGAACTGGCGGTAGTGGCGGTACGGCCCCATTATCTTCCTTTACCTCGCTTTTTATTTTTTTTATTTAGAAGAATTATGAAATTTTATGGGTAATTTAAGTGGCGGATGATGAGGAAAGCAGGTGGAATCGCGGTTCAGTGAGAGAACGGAAAGAGCTGCTGCCTCCTGATTAATTTGTTCCACCTTATTGCACACTCCACCTTCGGTTAGCCTGTGCCAAGTGAGAGGGGACGGAAAGAGCTGCTGCCTCCTGATTAATTTGTTGCACCTTATTACACACTCCATCTTCCGTTAGCCTGTGCCAAGCTTATGCCCACGGCCTTCTCTCTTCCTGCTCCACTCCTATAGCCGCCTTCGAATCGCCTTCTCTTCTTCCCCACTCGCGGCCGGTGCTGGCGTCGCCCTGTCGCAGGAGAATAAGAAACAGATCGATCACTTCGATCGCTCCTTGAAGAAAAGGTCAAAAATAACATGAAACGAGAACGTCAAGAGACCGTCGTGGCGGCGGAGACGGAGGACCAGAAGGGGAAGGCGAGGATGGAGGCTGAGGATGGTGGCGTTGATGAGCTGCTGGCGGCGCTGGGGTACAAGATCCGGTCGACGGACATGGCCGACGTCGCGCAGAAGCTGGAGCAGCTGGAGATGGCCATGGGGAGCAGCGCCGCCGCCAACGACGATGCCCTCCTCTCGCACCTCGCCTCCGACGCCGTCCACTATAACCCCTCCGACTTATCCACCTGGGTCGATACTATCCTCTCCGAGTTCAACGCCCCTTCTCCCCCTCTCCCCCCGCCTCCGCTGTCCCCCGCTACCCTCCAACACCACTTCGATCTTCACCCTGCCGGAACAGAGCAAAATTCCACCATCACCACCGTGGACATCCCCTCCGGCCCCCGCTGCCCAGCCGAGGCCTACCACCTCGAGCCACTTCACGCTCCCGCTGTCACAGGCCGTATCGTGAACGGGTCCGACACCCAGTCCGAGGTCTCCCCGTCCTCGAGAGATCGGAAGAGGATGAAGCTCTGCACCTCTCCTCCCTCGTCGTCGTCGACAACGGATGCCGCGACATCACCAGCGGCCCTGCCGGTGGTGGTGGTTGACACGCAGGAGTCCGGGATCCGCCTCGTCCATGCCTTGATGGCGTGCGCAGAGGCGGTGCAGCAGGACAACCTGAAGGTGGCCGACGCCCTGGTGAAGCAGATCACGGTGCTGGCTACGTCGCAGGGAGGTGCGATGCGCAAGGTCGCAGGATACTTCGCCGAGGCCCTCGCACGCCGCATCTACCGGCCGCAGCCCGCCCGGAACTTGGGAGGATCTACCCTCGACTTCGCGGCCTTCGACGACATGCTCCACCAACACTTCTACGAGAGTTGTCCCTACCTCAAGTTCGCCCACTTCACCGCCAACCAGGCGATCCTCGAGGCGTTCGCCGGATGCCGCCGCGTCCACGTCGTCGACTTGGGGATGCGGGAGGGACTGCAGTGGCCGGCCCTCCTCCAGGCCCTCGCCCTCCGCCCCGGTGGCCCGCCTTCGTTCCGCCTCACTGGAATCGGACCGCCCCAGCCCGACCACTCGGACGCCTTGCAGGAGGTAGGATGGAAGCTCGCCCAGTTCGCCGATACCATCCGCGTCGACTTCCGCTATCGCGGCTTCGTGGCCGCCAGCCTCGCGGACCTGGAGCCCTACATGCTGCTCGGCCCGGACGCCGGCGACATAGACGGCGAGGAGCCGGAGGCGGTGGCAGTGAACTCGGTGTTTGAGCTACACAGGCTGCTGGCCCGTCAAGGGGCGCTGGAGAAGGTGCTGGGGACGATCCGGGCGATGCGGCCGCGGATCGTGACTGTGGTGGAGCAGGAGGCGAACCACAACGGAGAGACGTTCCTAGAACGGTTCACGGAGGCCCTGCACTACTACTCGACCATGTTCGATTCGCTGGAGGGCGGGGTCTCGGCGGCGTCGGACGCGGCCGGCAGCGGCGGGCGGCGGAACCAGGTGATGTCGGAGGTGTACCTGGGTCGGCAGATCTGCAACGTGGTGGCCTGCGAGGGGGCGGAGAGAACCGAGAGGCACGAGGCGCTGGCCCAGTGGCGGGTACGGATGGGCCGCGCCGGCTTCGAGCCCGTCCCGATCGGCTCCAACGCCTTCAAGCAGGCGAGTATGCTTCTCGCCCTCTTCGCCGGTGGCGACGGCTACCGGGTTGAGGAGAGGGACGGCTCCCTCACCCTCGGCTGGCACACGCGCCCCCTCATCACCACCTCCGCCTGGCGCATCACCTCTGCCGCCTGCTGATGACCCTCAACCGCCGACTCTATCACAGAAGATGCAGCTCAGCCGTCCGATGAGCTCGACTCCGCTCTCTGCTGACATCGCCAATGCATCTCTTTTCGGAGGGGCCCTTCCCGCTGCGGTACAATAGACCGCAGTTACTAGCTTAGCCATAGCTCGAGGGTCGCAGCGCAGGACCCCGTTCTTTAATTTTGTTTCCTGTTTAACCCTGTGTACATATATCATGCCTATCTATGAACCATCGACTCTTCTAGTCTGGTATGTTAGTGTCGATGACCAGTTCCTAATAGTAAATATGGTTGTCAAGGAGGTGGGATCAAGAGGCTTAAATGGAAGGATAGTGGGGGTTGCGGTGGTTGCGTGATGAGAGAGATATGAAAGAGCGGCAGTGGGGCCCCAGTTTGAGGAGGGGACATTTGGGCTCCACCAGCACTTGAGGGAAGCGTGAGGGTGACACCCCACCCAGACTAAAGATGCGGCGTTAAATCGACTGCTATCCCAGATGCATGATGGTTTGAGGATTAAATCATCGTTGAAAGGCAGGAAGTTTTAAGTTAGTAAAATGAGATTTTAGAATTGGGAGGGATCCAAAGCTTGCTTATCTGCTAAAATCATTCAGTTGCCGAGCATTGGCGGTGGTGAACAAGTAGCTGCAAGGAAAAGCTGAATGGTTGTCTTGATGTTGGTGTGACCCTCCAAAGCCAACTTTGGTGACCCTCGCATTCCAAGAATCGAGGCCTGTTTCCGAGTCGGCCTCTGCTACGTGAATCACCCTGTCGTCCGCAGAGCCCAGCAGGGATTCGTTTCTTCTGTCTCGGAAGCGACCTAACGTCATAAGTCATCATTGCAGCTTCCGCTAAAAGCTTAGAAATAACCCAATCCCTTCCCCAAGAAAAAAAAAAGGAAACACATAGGAAACCCAACGTATCAGAGAAATCAAAATCGAAAGAGAAGTGGTGATTAAGTTGTTTGATGACATTTGTGCTAATAGATCGAAGCCTACATAAGATGAAAACAAATGTACTAAAATTAAAGACGATGGAAATGGGAACAAACTGCAGGAGATAGGTTGGAGATTGGGAACTTACTGTAGGCAGAAGGCTCAAACCATACATACATGAACCAAGGGGGAACCCTTTGATGCTCGCTTAAAGGGCATTAACGCTCTTAGTTTGTACAGGGGAGAACTCTGTGGATTGTCCTCTTGGCCTATATTAGGGTTGTTACTTTCCCAGAAGCGCCTGCAACACAGAAAGCACACAAACGCTGGCCCTGGGAAGCAGCAAGCATCGAACGATGGACCAATAAACAATAGAGAAGAGGAGGTTTCAGGATTACATGTCGGCCAAGGCGAAGGCGACGCTCGTGAGGGAGGAGGGAGCCCGAATCGCTCGGCTTCATCCCACCGAAGCCGCTTTATTCTTTGCTCGCCGTGGGAGGGAGAGAAGGTTAAGAAGAAGCGAGATGTATATATAGTATTGTTTCCCCGCCCCCACCTTTTTTTCGAATTTAAAAGCCGCGCGCTCGACAGATTAAACCAGCAACCGTGCCCCACTCGAGTGGAATTTATTATCACTGATGAAGATGAACGAACCTTCGGAGGTCTACACGAATTGTTTCGATGATAAAGGCTAGAATTACTGGTCATATAGATTAAAGAACATACAATAAACAAAGTCGAGAGGATACCTAAATGTGATATTAACTGGAACTATTATATAAATGTTTTAGAAAGACGACAATAGAATACATTTTGTTTGCCAATGATGATATCATGGATGTTCTGAATAAACTGCAAAAAATAAAGGAAAAAAAATACTAGGTCAACAATAACACTGTGTAAATAGAAATAAGACTTATATTATTCCGGACCTGTCACCATGTGACTCATTTATGCAATAAAAATGTTCGTTCAAAGACATACATGCATCTTTCATAGCATCCTTCAAAGTCAGCATGATGAGACATCAAAATTCCATCAAGGCATAGAATACATGTTATATATAAAATATAATGAGAATTAAATCAAGCAAATTCTTATATTAAATCTATAATATTTGACAAAGACTTCGGGTCCTCAAATCATTTCTATACATTAATTACTCTTTTGTCACATGAAAATGACGATCCTCAAAGTTGTTCAAGTCATCATCAAGAATCAATAGGTCAAAACACAAGATTACCACGACTTACATGATAAGAAAAGATGTTCAAGTTCTCATCAAAGGATCCAACACGTAAGACTTCCACAAATATAGGATCTGGGAATGATCAATATGTAGCCCTGCCCCAAAGGTTTCACTCAAGCCATCTTTAGAGAAGTTGAATTTTATTGCACACACATAATAAACCTATCATACACTTAAGTACATACACCTATAACTAAGCAATAACAATCAACAAACATAGAAAAAAGTATGCTTGCCTTGTTTTTCCCGAACAAACATTTTTTATATTGCAGAAATATTACAACCCTGGTGGTGTATATACTCTTTGGCTAATATTAGTTGCAAATTGATTTAGTCATTCCTGAATCCGATATTGAGCCTTTCAACAAGTAGTGCTTCCTCAGAACAATATGTCATTAATCATTGGTAAAATTTATCCATTGGATTTCTTGGCAGTTGAAGAATACAACCAAAATCTTCTATCCGCCAATTTAGCCATACCACACTCGCATGAATGACATATTTTGTATAAATTGATTATGTTTGAATTTAATTTCCAACAGTCTAAGGGGGGGAAGTGGCTACCATTTCTGACTGATGGACACTGAACAACTAAATCAATCCTGTTGTGATTTATTTGAAGAAAAAAAATTTCTCCTCTAATATCATATTCAAATACTATGCAGGGACCTTCTCTCACTTCAGGACTCTCTCTCTCTCTCTCTCTCTCTCTCTCTCTCTCTCTCTCTGTGACTGCTCCCTTTAGAACCACACCCATGTTCATACATAGGAGTAGAATTTTAAATGGCACCGTATCATATCAAGGCACACCATCCACCATGGACCAGCATGCGGCTACGGCGGTCCAAAAAATAGTTGCAAAATGCATGATCAAATCAGATGGCAAGTCGATGTGATTTGCTAAAGCTGGTTCAACAACAAAGATTAATGTTAAATATTCTGAAATAAAAATAATAAAAGATTAATTTTATTTATTATTTATTATTGATATTTTCTTATATTATATATTATTTATTATGATGAGACGATGATAATAAGATCGATTCACCTTTAAACATAAATCCTAAATAATCGTGATTATATGTTACACGAGAGGGACATCGAGATAATCGAACAGACCGATATGCCGTATATATGTCCATATGACAGAGGCGATTGGTCTCATAACCGCTCATGTGGGGATACTAAGAATATACTTTAGGTGCTCATTGGAGAATGAGTTTACTGATTGATCCGCTTACAAAATGTCGGATGGTTAATGATATTTAACGTCAAATAGTGATTCCATAGTTTCAATTGTGTGTCTAGTCCTTACACTTCAGATATCACGAATGTCTTGTTTGAATATTTCATTCTTTAATGTCGAACTTACGGCTCTATAAGTTTCAGATCTGGTATAGTCAGTATCAAGAATGATAGCCAACCTTATGAAGGTAATTGAGTGTCAATAGCAGATCATTCACTCTTATATTATAATAGGAATATCTCGTGTATTCTCGCTCGGATAAATCTTTGGCTAGGGTCGTTTAGATTAAGAGACAAGTTCTTTGAGAAAATATGATTACAGCAAGACTCGGAATGATTTCATTTGAAGCCTAGCAGTATCATGCCTAATATACAATCTACAAGATATTAAATGAATGTGAAACTATAGATACATGATAACTGAGGACAGATATGTCCAATAGATTATATCCCCTACACCGCTTAGGGACTATGACATTGTGTCCTAGTACGTCTATACTTGATAAGTTGAGTGAGTTGTTATGAGATAATAATTCACTTAGTCAGAAAGAGTTCTGAGAAGTACAACTCACAACTAATTTTGTATTAGGCCTAGAGGGTCGCACACATATCACAGATATTACGACGAGTAGTGGTGTGGATATAAGATATCTACAGAGCCTCTATTTTATTAGATATCCAATTAGCCCATGTATTATTTGATCCTATAGATGAGATCCAATAAAAAATCTACTAATTCAAGAGGCTTGGGTAATTCGATAGAGATCCAGTACCTAATATAGCAGGACCCATAGGGTTAAGCAAACAAATATCTCTATAAATAGGAGGGGACTAAAGGGGTTATATTAGATACAAGGATCCAATACCTAATATGGCTAGACCTAATTTGGGAGTCACCTCCTATTCTCCTTCCTCCCTTTCCTCCTAAGCTAACAACCCTCTTGGTGGTACAAGAGGACAGCAAGGAGAGGCCAGCCCTTCTTGATCATTGCTACGAGGTGGTGCCTGAAGACTACGAGGATTCATGCTGCAAAGGGAAGAGCATCACTGCATCGATCTGTCATGTGGATCACCACTAGAGAGAAGAATATCTGACCTCCTTAATCCTCTCTTATGAATATGATTTTGCGGGGATATACGATCTCCCTATGTAATACATCTAACACATATTGCACAAACTTTTTCGATTTTGCGTTTTCTCATGCACAAACCCTTGTACACGACTTAATATTTTCCGTGGAAAATTTGAATTTTGATTTTGTTTTCTATTATGCATATGATGCTTAAACTAAGATTTTTCAATAGTGGTGTCAGAGTCAGGTTGACGTGCGATAATTGGCTTTAAATTATATATGTTGATGTGTCGCGTAGAATAATTTTATACGTTATTGCTACGATTTTATCCTAGTTCTTAAATCTGGACATACCTTTTCTCGTTGTTGAGAGGTGTCATGGAGAAGCCTTTTGACATCAAAATTGTTGATGCAAAAGGGGAGAAAAAAAGTGATAACTTTGCTATCCTAAGGTTTGGTTGAAGGCTGCTTGTAGCCTTGGCCAAGAGCCCTAGAAGAGGCTCTCAGCCATGGCCACCTGCTGCAAATCAAGAGCAACCATGTTGCTCTCGACCAAGCAGCAACCCCCTATACGGTCAAGGAGTCCTAGCCGCATGGGGAACCCCTAGTGTCTAGGATTTCCTAACTGTAAGTGGTGTCCCTACGACCGGAAACTCCTGACCACAAGGGGAAGCCTGACGGCCAAGACTTTGCTGGCCACCCATGGCAGGTTGTAGCCATGGTTCATGGTTGAAAGGGGCACCTTGGGGGCCAGGTGCCCCTTGTAGCCAAGGACTCCTGCCACCCAACATTGCCCTATGGCCGAGGACTCCTTGCTGCAGAGGTGTCCCTAACGGTTATGGTTTCCTAACCGCATATGGGTTTTTTTCCTACCATATGGGATAACATATAGTAGGGTATCCCAAAATCTAGTAAAATAATTAATTATTATTTATCTAGTAGTCCTACATGATGATGTGTACATGTGATGTATGATGTGGATGGATGATCATGGATCATATAAAGTGATGTATGTGTGTATCTAATTATTATTATTATTATTGGAACTTATGAGCCTCTATTTTCTTGTTTATTATCGGGCCTGCATGCTTATCATTATGTTGCAATTACACAAGAAGGTGTGGCGCAAGTGTGGAGGTGGCAGTGGGACCCACGAGGCTGATTCAAACGATCGCGATGCATGGAGATGCGTTGAGGTGCCGATGGAACCGATGATGATGAGATGAACGATCACAGGGCATGGAGATGTGCCAATGTACACATAGATCGTGATATGAGTGATTAGACCTATTAGCTCGGGCCTGATCACATTAGGTTATGGTTCATGATCGTCTGATGTGAATGATCATATATAATATATGATTACTTATACATCTACTATATATGTATATATTTGCATGCAATGTAGATATATATTAAATGTATATGTTATTAGGAGACTAAATCAAAAGTCCCTCCTATAATAATATTAATTCGGTAAGCGTGAGGCAATTAGATTGACCCACGTGGCCTTCCATCGTTATAAGAAGAAATTGAATCCTGACGTAGATTGAGTTAGTCGAGTCTCTCAAGGCATGCCTATAATGCAATTCGAGATATTTCCTATGACATTGAGTTGTCATCGGTAACCAAATGATATGGTATACTTGGTCGAGTCCCTCGATGCCATGATGGTTCGAAGGTCCAACATGACAGGAATCACAAGGAGTTGTAAATGACAAGAGTTTTCTACCTTTTTAGGCTTCATATGATTAGTTGAGTCCCTCAATATTTCACTAACACGTCTATTGGATCTCGATCCTCACTAGAAATCTGTCGAAGAATTACATTTCATGTGTTAGAGGATGTCACATGACTCGCTAGTAAAATAGTGAGAGTAGATTAATATCCAAGTCCATATATTGATTGTTTTCTTTTCTGTAAAATTTGTATGCTATTTATTTGTGCTACATCTTTATTTGTCAAAAATATGTCACTTGTAAACCCTTACATAACATACTTGATGTTAACCATCTTATTAGTCCAAACTATACGGATTGGCTTTGTAACCTGAGAATCATTCTCACATCGGAGAAAATTACATGTCTTTGGCACAATTTTGCCCATGCTAGAGGAAGGGGCAAGTGAGGATGAGATCACTTATTACGTAAAGTACATAGATAATTTCAGTCTTGTTAAGTGATATATGTTAGTCTCTATGACTCCTTAGCTATAGAGGTAGTACGAAAGCATGAATGTTAATTTCATCCTTTTTTATCTTCATCAATTATTTGAGGAACAACGAAGAAACCAAAGATATTAGATATCCAAGAGTTACTTCCGCGTCATGATAACAAAGAGAACATCGATTTAGAACCATGTTCAGAGGATGATTGAGTGGATAAGAAACTTACAGGTCTAGGAATGATCCTAGAGGATAACTTGTGTGTGGACCTCGAACTTCAATCCCTCCAATACTTCTTTTCATAATTTATCATGAATTTAACATGAACAGACTTAAGGTGACTCCCTTGAACTCCTCAATATATTGAGGGAGATGGAGTGCACCATAAAAAAAGAGAAGCCAGTTCTCTACATTAATGAGACCAAAAGAAAAAGGAAGGTTAACAAGTCCCTTAAGAAGTTGCTTCCTCGCATGAACCCGCTGTCACCGTGTTGGATAAGAACCAACACCAAATTAACGTCGATCTCCTTGGCATCGTCCGGTCCTCCCGCAACTTCATCTCCTCTCGTGGCTCCTCCCGCAACCTCTTCCTTCGACGATCGATGTCACTCCCTCTCTCTGCTATTCTATCGGTGACCTATAGTGCTTGCTTCCCTCTTCATTCAGCCCGACGACCCCGGGCTCGCCCTACATTGGTACGACCAGTCTCCTCTCACTGACCTCCCTCCTCATCACTGCCTCGTCGTCACCGATTGCTCCCTCCTCCTGTCGCACTGTCGAACTTGTGGTTCCAACAGAACCATTTGCTCCTTCTCAGCAAGGCTGACATCGCTGCCGAGGTCAACCACCATTAGACCTTCTTCGCGGTTGACAACAATGCAGCCTGTAATCTTCTCAATGGTACCATCGGTCTCCTGGTTCTATCTTCTACCTCCCTAGCTCCTTCCACAAGTAGCAATAATGGTACTCGAGACATCTTTTATTCACTTATTATGCACCTTATGATTGATCAACTAGTCGACGCACTCACGAAGCCTCTTGCCCGTAAACTTTTTTCATTATATCAGTCCAAGATCGACATCCTTGACATGACCTTAATTTTACATAGGCATAATAGCATATAAGATTTAGATATAATAGCATATATAATTTAGATACGATTTCTTCAATTTAACATGAAAATCTAGTAGATCAATTGAGGAAACTTTTTTATCTTCACCTATATAAATAAATCAACAAACTTAATTGAGTTTTTTATTATTAATTTCTTTTTTAACATTGTTATGTAAGTTTATTGATTTCGACATAAAACAAAGCCTAACGCAGGATAAAAATCTAACCTTATCATACATAAAATAAAGCGTTGAATAATATTTAGACATAAGATCATGTCAGCTCTATCATTTTGGACAGACGACAAAAATTTAACGTCATCATATATAAAAACAAAGCTTAGAATAATATTATGTCAATTATTATGTCCGTATCGAAATGGACAGAAGCCAGCTAGTTGAACAAAAATAGAAATGATTAAAAATAATAGCATCTGTATCTAATTCGTTGCATCTTCTAGAAGCTTCTCCGGTGAAGGGCTCGGGGACAAAGGCCCCATATGGCCGAAAGCATCGCCTGAAATCGCAAGTCCTCCTCAATAATTTCCAAGTTTTAGCTTCTAATAATTCCTTCTATTTATCACTCAAACAAATCACTTAACAAAAACATACGGTCACGAAAAAATCTTTTCGATAATAGTGTCTGCGGCAGAAGCAGCCAATTAATCATATGGAAAGTCTCATGCATGCATGGTTGTCGCCAACAGAATCGTCATCGCTGTTCACTGTGTATCAACAGATGAATGAAAGAACGGGGGGTCATGATCAGCTCGATCAGCAGTTGAGTGACCGAAGCTCGGGGGATGCATCTGCCCACACGCTCCGACAAGCTGGTCATCCCCACTGGATCCAACTCTGCAGGACCCGCTCTGGTCACATCATCCACATCCCATCCAACTCTCCGAGGAGGAGAGCAATGACGAAAGCCAAGCTCGTCCCTTGAACCTTCCCAGCTTCCTCATGAACCTCCTGAAAAGCGTACGCCACATCTGTAAGGTGTAAGCCTATATCAGATTTCCCCTCTTATTGTCTCTCGTTCAAGCTTCCTAAGCCATGGAGAGTAGGTGTGTCGAAGAGGCATCGAGCGTCGACTCGGGGAAGCGGCTGCAGGCACCACTGCATGCAGCCGTGGCACTGCAGCGAATGGGCAGCGGCGTGAGCTTGGTGATTGACCCGGCACCCGAGGGCGGGATCGAAGCGGAGTCCAGGAAGCTGGCCTCGTATCGGTACAAAGGCGTCGTGCCGCAGCCGAACGGCCGGTGGGGCTCCCAGATCTACGAGAGGCACCAGCGGGTGTGGCTTGGCACCTTCGGGGATGAGGCGGAGGCGGCGCGCGCTTACGACGTCGCTGCGCAACGGTTCCGCGGCCGCGACGCTGTCACCAACTTCAATCCCCTGTCAGAGTCCGACGACGAGGAGGCCGGCGAGCTCTCCTTCCTCGAGGCGCAATCCAAAGCGGAGATCGTGGACATGCTGCGCAAGCACACGTACCGAGACGAGCTCCAGCAGAGCAAGCGAAGCTGCGGAGTGGGCGGGTTTGCCGGGAAGCGGATGACGCCGGGCTACCTACGGTCGTCTCGCGTGATCTTGTTCGATAAGTCGGTCACGCCGAGCGACGTCAGCAAGCTGAACAGGCTGGTGATACCGAAGCAGCACGCCGAGAAGCATTTCCCGTTGAAGAGCAGCAGCGGCATGGCCTGCAATGGATTGCTGCTCAACGTCGAGGATGCCGGCGGCAAGGTGTGGAGGTTTAGATATTCGTACTGGAGCAGTAGCCAGAGCTACGTGCTAACCAAAGGCTGGAGCCGGTTCGTGGCGGAGAAGAACCTCAAGGCCAGAGATGTGGTCAGTTTCTGGCGATCCACCGGGCCGGAGAAGCAGCTCTACATCGACTGGAGAACCGAAGCAGTCGCCAGCAATCGCACGATGCCGCCGGCTATTAGGCCGCTTCCGGTTGTGAAGCTGTTCGGCGTGAACATATCAGAGTTGCCATCGTGAGCGGCGGCGACGGGAAGAGAAATGGAGTCATTTCCATCACACTTGTTGTTCAAGAAGCATTTCATAGAGGCTTTCTAGTGTTCTTCCTTTTTATCTTTTCTTTCATGAAACAAAAAAAGTACATTAATCGTGTGATAGGACTTAGAATGGAGAAGTTGAAGGTTACTTCTCCATTAACTTGTTTGTTTCATTGGTTTGTCTATTACTTGCGTGGCATCTCGATTGATGTCCAGATGCATTCATATTCCTTGGTCTATTACTTGCACTCAGAAGCAAAATGTTGCTGATATTTTGATCATGAGGATGTAACAAAAATGAATATTTCTGTGTATAATATAGAATGCTGTTAAAAGATTCTTGTTAGTTGTAATTATTCTTCCTAAAATGTTAACAAGAATCAAAGAAGAAACATGGAAAGAAAAAATGGTCAGACATAATAGAGTAAGAAAGTATGCAACCTATATGAGGTGGAAAGCACTTATCTGATCAAAATTTTCGGTACCTGTGGCAGTAATTCGTACCAGTAGCTGATGATTCAATTAGGAAACTCACATGCAGCTTCTGCATTCAAAGTGGAAGTGAATAATAATAAGGATAGTTTGATAAAATAAAACTTAAAATAAAGTTCAATCTAAGTTAATTGGTACATCATCTATTTATATCTATTTATATAGATTAAGGAAGAAGATTTTCATCATACAGTTGGGAAAATTTTATCTGCTATCATGCCCATGTATGATTAAGCTCCTGCTAAGGATGTTGATCTTAGACCAATGCAATGAAAAGAGTTTGCAGGCGAGAGGCTTCGTTGAATAAATTTGCTAGTTGATTAGCCATACGTACATGAGAAATACGTAGTTGGCGTCTCACAACTTGATATCGCACAAAGTGAAAGTCGATGACAATATGTTTCATGTGAGAGTGAAACACTGAATTTACATAGAGGTAGATGACTCAAACGTTATCATAGTATATTGTAGGAGTAAGAGGGGAGGTCATGTTAAGTTCCTTAAGCAGATTCATGATTCAATTGAGTTCTGTAGCAGCAGTGACGATGACACGATATTCAACTTAAGTTATGGACCGTGCGATTATCTTTTGCTTCGTAGAACTCAACTAATTGAATTAGTTTCAAGGAAAACAAGATACCTCGACATAGATGTTCTATCAACAAAGTTCTTTGCCTAATCAACATCAACTAAGGCATGAAGATGAATTGAGGAGTGTTTACGGAGAAAGACACCATGATTGAGGGTCCCCTTAAGATATCACATAATTCGTTCGACTGCAGACTAATGCGTAGTAAATGACTGATGCATGAATTGTGATAATTTATTGACAACACATAAGATGCCTGGACGAGTGAGAGCCAAATACTGTAAAGAGCCAACTACTTATTGGTATAGAGTGGGCTTGTAGCAGGACTTCCGTCACATAATTTGAGTGATTCACCAGCAGAAAGGGGAGTTGTAATCTCTTTTACGTTCTGCATATTTATTTTTTATAATAAATCTTGAAAATACTTTCTATATGAGAGGAAGAGTCCTAAAGATGTATACGTTGCTTCTCCTCATAGAAAGTAGCTTAAGATTCCTAGATCTTTAAGAGAGAATCGATCTGTTAATCATTCATATACACCAAAAGATATATTGTGCCTCTATGTTGTTATCATAGAAATAATGATGTATCAGACTTAGAGTTAATATAGCTAATAGAAAGTAAAAAATAAGTTAAGTTCAGTTTACCAGGCTCTTGGAGCTTGATGAAGTCCATAAATAGTTTTTTGTAGTTTATAAACATGCCTTGGATACTGATGATAGATGAAGCTAGGAGGTTGTTGCATAAAAACGTCTTTAGTTAGAGTTCCATGTAAAAAGGCATTGCTAATATCTAGTTATCATAAGTGTCAGCCTTTTAAGATGGCCAAACTCTGGATAAGTCAGATTGTAGTGGGTTTAACAACATGACCAAATGTCCCTATGAAGTCAACACCAGGTTATCAATATAACCCTTTAGCCACTAAACATGTTTTATATCTGGCAACTGATCCATTGGGGTTCTGCTTAATTCAAAATACTCATTTATACTTGATGATATTTTGTGTGTGATGAAAGAGAATAAGGATCGATGTTATAGAGGAGAGCATCATATCCTTCGCACATGACTTTATGTCATTGTGGAGATTTTTGGGCTTGAGTAAATGAAGTGGCTTCAACGGTCTCAAGTGATGATTGTGCTAGCTTGTAGGTCAAGGACATGATTCAGTTTAAAAATACCACTTATGGAGCGGGTTGTCATAGGATGCCCAAGGACTATTATATTATTAGTTGGTATAGGCGGTGGAGAGTTACAGACACGTTTGAGTTAAACTAAGGGACTTCAGTGGCATTGGGTCTAGGAGAAAGTAAAGGCATTGGTTGTGTCTCCAAGGGCAATGCTTTAGTAACAGGAGGAACCTGTGGAGAAGTAGGGGAGAGTGAGAAGTTACGGAATTAGAGTAACAAGAGAGTGTAGATTCGAAGGGGAATGACTAGACGGTGTGATTGGAGGCTCGGTTGATGGGATCAGAGGTGTATTCCAATAATGCATGTTTGTTGGAGTTGGACACATGCCAGGAGACTCAAGGTTGTGAAAGAAAATGTAAACTCCACAAAAGTAACATGATATGAAATAAAGACTTTATGAGTATGAGGGTCATAACATAAGACATTATGTTTAGAGAGTACCCGATGAAAACACAAAGCCTATATTTAAGTGTTATATTATGTGAGACATAGGGACGTAACAATGGATAACATAGGTAGCCAAATACTTTGAGTTTATGAAGATTTTGATATTAGTGAAATAGTTTTTCAAATGGTGATTGATAGACTTACCCAAGAATTCTTTGAGAGATCAACAAAAGGGCTATGTTGGCACTACGATGAACCATGGAGCAGAGATCAAAGTTGCAAAAGGGAAAAGCTTTTGATGATTGAACCGATTGAGGATCCAAAATCCGAGGACGTAAATCACGAACCCGAGGAGGAAGGATTGCAGCCGGCCATCAGCACCGTACATGCCCTAGCCGGCTACACTAACCCGCAAACAATGAAGATTGATGGATTCCTCAAACACCATGCAATCACAATTCTCATTGACATCGGAAGCACCAATAACTTCATGGACAACAAGGTAGTTGCCCGATTAACCCTCCAAATTAAAGATTGCAGCAGGCCAAGAGATCACCGTGGTCTTTTTCCTTTTATCGTTGAACGACTACGAAGTGGTGCTCGACATTTAGTGGCTATCTACTCTAGGTGATGTTTCCTGGAACTTTTCCAATCTTATGAAAATTTTCATCTACAGAAACAGGTGATCCTATGAGGAAAATGCGGGGGCGAAGTTTCGACCGTTATGACTCAACGAATGGAGAGGGTGCTGTACAAGACACATGTTGGCTTCCTAATCCAATTGCAGGGGCTACAAATTGAAGATCTTACAATGCAGGAAGACCCAAACCTCTCCTCTTACTTGCTAAACCTTCATATGTGTTTGCTAAATTGAAAAAACTGCCCCTACCCGACTTCAACAAGGTATTCGTGATCGAACTCGATGCGTCGTGAGCCATAATTAGTGTTGTCATAATGCAAGATGGTCAACCACTAGCGTATACCAGCAAGACTCTCTCTCTATCTCATATGAAGTTATCAATCTATGACAAGGAAATACTGGCCATTGTGCATGCGGTGACGAAATGGAGACCCTACCTGATCGACTTACGCTTTCAGATCAAGATCAATCACGAGAGCCTAAAGTACTTCATGGGGCATAATATTTCCTTCCTCAAATAGTAGAAATGGGTAACAAAATTATTGGAATTTGATTATGAAATTGTTTATCAAAACGGGAAGGATAACTTGGTTGTAGATGTGCTTTCTTGCCTATCCAAGCATGTTGAAATTACAACCATCTTTCATCCAATTTGTGACATCATGGAAGACATTAGGAAGGAGTGGCAAGGCGACCAAAGACCCAGGATATCATCAAGAAATTGGAGGAGGAATTAGGCCCAATAGCACACTACAGTTGGGACTCCAAGGATTTACGATACAAGGGTCAAATGGTGTTGGTGCCCAACTCCCCTTACCAAACCACCATCCTATAGGAGATGCACTTATCACCAGCTGCTGGACACTCCAGATTCCTTTGGACCTACAAGAGAGTTCGACAAACCTTTTATTAGAAAGGCATGAAAAATACCATTGCTGAATTTGTGGCTTAGTGTCACACTTGTCGATGACACAAATGAGAGACGTTAGCAAGCCCAAGAAAATTACAGCCTCAACCTATTCCGAACTCAATTGGGACCGACATCTCCATGGACTTCACTGAGAGGCTGCCAACATCTCAAGGGAAAGTTTTACAGCCATTGAAGAATGATCACATGACAACCGAAGTAAGAATGAAATAGCTACCGGACAAACGTAGGAGTGAAAAGAAGTTTGTAGGAAAGACGACAGCAAGCCCCTGCCGTTGCTATCTTCCTATTGCTTCCACTGCCATCTTCCTCAATTGCTGTCACTGCCATCTTCTTGTTGCTGCAGAGGACGATAGGCATTGCAAGTATGGAGAACTTAGAACTGGACTTGGTCGTGCAAGAATCAAATGTACCCCAGGGCTTCATGCATAACCAAAACCGTATCAAATTTGTCGAATGGAGATGATAGTGCAAGCTGGAAAGATACAGGGAAGGATCGTGAGCAGCGAGCGCGAGCTCGCAGAAGGTGCTGATGGCAATGGAGAAGACATGATAATGCAAGTGGTAGGACTTCGTGTCGTAGTGAGGAAGACCACTATCATTGCTGCTTGTGGAAGGGGCAATAGGTGGGGAGGTGGAAGAAGGGGAAGCCATAGAGGAGGTCTTTTGCTCCTGGAGCTACAGGTCCAAATGGGAGAGGAGGGGGTAAGAGGGGTGTTGGGTTGCGCGAGTCGGAGGAGGGCATAGGTGGCGTTCTCACGGGTCATGGGGGTGCTGAAGCAGAGAATGTGCATAGGAGGAGGAAGGAGGGCGTCCGGTGGCCGGTCATACTCCGGGAGGAGGGCATAAAGGGAGTGTCATTCGACAATGAGGTAGGGGGCCTTGTTCTCATTGTAGAGGAAAAGGTTGAAGAGCTTTTTTAAAGAAAGTGAGACTCTGATATCATGATAAAATAAAAGATAAAATAAAGCCCGATGAAAATTCGTTGGTACATCATCTATTTATACATGTTAATAAAATTGATTTTCCTCAACAATGCAGTGAGATTTTCTGGATACATAAAACCTATCGGCTATCTATTTCTATTATTTTTAATGTGGGCAAATGAAAGGCACAAGGGAGAACAACGAGGAGTGCTAGCTGCCAAACTAAGCTCTATTTGAGCTTTCTTTAATTTCATCTTCTCCTTATTGTATGTTCATCGTTAGAAGAAATGTAGATACCAGTCTGCTACGCTTGGGTTGTAAAGTGAAGTATCAACGATTTGAAGGCAGGATGTTCTAATTATTCTTAGGATTTGCCTTAGATCATTGTTGTTGTTAGTTACGTAATGGGCAACTGTGGTTGGCAGATTTGAGTTGTTGTTCTTCCATGTCTGTCTATTCGATATAATTCAACGTATAAAGCAATGTGGATCACTGAGCTCCAATCATGCGCTTTCTGCTAGGGTTAACAGTAGGGGATTTTTATCTCTTGTGGCAAACCATGAGCCCTGTCTTCGTCCTGATCATCTCAAGGGCAGCCAAAAATAATGATGGCTCTCGATCTTTTTCGAAGACGACAAGCTTGGATTGAATGGATGAGCAACACCTACCAGGGGATTCACTTAATTTGAATGATGTTTAGCTTGCTGCCGCCGATACACAGGTTGGATTCAGACAACGCATAAGCATGGCCGGTGTTGTTCCACATAAGAGGAGAATGTGAAGCTCGAGCAACATTGGTTTGGGTGCTACAGTGACAGCATGCATCAGAAACACATCTGAATGATGTTTCTTTATTGCTCCCATAGATCGACCTCACAGTACTACTGGATCGTAGGTCCTTTTGTGCGGTGTGAAACAAAAACCATACTGTAGACTACTTATCTTGGAGAAGCTGTACAGGATGAAGTCAAAGTTGAGTATGTAATGAGTAGGGGTGCTTAAATCGACTCGTGCATTAGGTCATAATGAAAACAGAAGGAACTCATGTCAATCCCATATGTCCATGGAATAATGAAAGTATTAGTGTCTCCACGGAATAATGAAAGTAGACAGCCCTAAAATTATCCTCGAGACTGAGACAAAAGTCCAATATGAAACAAAGGGGTAAAATGTGAAATATAATTGTGTCAAAAAATTATAATTATAAATTTAAAATTAAGGCGTATCCAATCGAAACTTAAATAACACGTCTGCTAATTAACGGGCCATGGGCCCATTTGACGGCCCGGTTCATCTCGGGGTGTACTTGTGGGTGTAAGTATAGGTGTCAGAAGAATTTACACACCGAATTCCACGCTCCCGCCCCCGGAGACAGGAAAAAAGCACGGCACACATAACTACCACCTAGTGATTGGTGTAGAAAATGGGACCCACCAGGGCTACCAGCATTCCCGAATGGTGGAGCTGGGAACTGAGTAAGTACTGATTTCGAGGAAAGGATCGTGTTTTTTTATGTTTCCGCACCGACGAACGTACCCCCGCGTCCTACCCCCCACAAAACTTTCCCCTCGCCGAAACCCCGCTTCGTCTCTATTTTAAATCGACCTCCAAAATTTCCACAAACCCTCCTTCCGCTCCCTCCTTTTGAGAGCCTACATCGAACACATCGTTCTTCTCCTCCCTCCCCTTCCTCCTTCCCCTCCCCAAACCATCTCCGACCCAATGGCCGTGGCGCGCAACACCACCGCTGCTGACCGCCGGGCCGCGGAGGGAAGTAAGACGACGGCCGAAGCCTCTTCCTCCTCTGCTACCTCCCCCCGAAAGCGAACCAAGTCGCCCGGCGTTCGAGTCATCGGTGGCCGAATTTACGACTCCGAGAACGGCAAGACTTGTCATCAGGTTCCCTGACAATCTTCTTCTTCTTCATGATCCTTTGCATTTTTTCTGGATTTCGACGAGTCGCGCTTATTTTGTTCTGTGTGATATTCGCAGTGTCGGCAGAAGACGATGGATTTCGCAGCGTCGTGCAAGCATCTCCGTGGGGACAAGCCTTGCACTATCAAGTTCTGCCACAAGTGCCTCCTCAACAGGTTCCGCTACACTCGCAACTCTCACCGCTTTTTGTTTCACATCTTGTTCCGCTCCGAGGGTAACGACGGCAGGGGTTTTCGTTGCTTCAGATACGGGGAGAACGCGGAAGAGGCTGCTCTGCTGGAGAATTGGAGTTGCCCCAAATGCCGTGGCGTTTGCAACTGTAGCTTCTGCATGTAATCATTCTTCTTTGGAATAGTCATATGATTTGTGCTATTCTTTCCATTGTAAGGAGATGAAGGAATTGGTTCCTAATTTGATAGGAAGAAGAAGGGCCAGCAACCAACGGGAATTCTCATCCATGCTGCCAAGGCAACTGGGTTCTCTTCGGTGCATGAATTGCTGGATAACAAGGGATCTGATGTGTTAAGTGCTGCAAATGGACTGAGAAGTTTGAGCGCTGGCATACCTCCTACCTGTACAAAGGTACGACTTTTAGTTCTCTCTTATACACACATTTTACATATCTTTATTGAACTTATAAGTTAGAATTTGACTACAAAGGGGTCGGTGGCTCCTAAAAGAAGTCGAGATAAGGAGAAAGACCATGATGAGCAGAAGGATGTACAGTGTTCTGTTACCGTTGATGACGAGAAAGATGAAGTACCTGCAAAAAAGCAAAAGAAAAGAAGACTGAAGAAGCTAAGAAGTTTGAATGAGCGCGATGGTGGGAATGTTATTGAGCTCTGCAATGGAAATGCAAAACTGAAGAATGCAAATGCTCGAAAAAAGGGTGCAAAGAAAGTATCTGCAATATCTAACAAAATAGGGATGCAACTAAACAATGATGAGCATGTCCCTAATAATTGTGGCGATAATGAAGGTCAGGATTTGCAACATGTGGCAAGGCTCTTTAAGCAATTACATGATGACATGAATAGTTGTATTAACAAGGATGAGATAAAAGTATCTGACAAAGGAAAAAAAAACAATGTCCATGATAAAACACTGTGCAAAGGTCAAAGGTTCCAGAAACATGGTATTAGAAACTCAAATAGTGATGAAGCAGAAGTCTTAGTTGACATGCGAAACAAGAATGTCAAAGCCAAACTGCTACCAAAAAAGCACAAGTCCAGGAAACCTGGTGCCAAAGACCCCTTTGAACATGATAACTTATCAATAGTTGTTCCTCAGGGCTTACCGTTAATAGAGGTTGCAGGGTGTGACTGGGCAGCTGAGGATGTCGGAGCAGCTTTGCAGTTTCTGGAATTTTGCAATGCATTTTCAGAGGTATGATGTCACATAGCTCAATATGATTACAATGTACTGTTATGTTGAATGAGGAAGGTATGCAAGTGTTTGTAGTGTCTGCATTATGTGCCTTAGGTTGCTCACTGTGTCATTGTACTGACACTGCTCGTTTGCAGATTATAAGTCTTTTTGTGGTAGATGTTGTGTGATTCTAGTGGTGTTGCTCATTTGCAGAACAAAGATAAAGGCCCTTTTGTTAGTGGACCAAGTCTTTCCTTTCAAACTTTTAAATACTGGTTTTCTGGAAGTCTTGATCATTGTAATTAAATTATGTTGATTTCATATTATGTCATGCAATTTAGTGGTTAAGAATATAATCTTTATGAAGGATGCTTTCAATTTGTTTGTATGAAACATTGACATGACACAATATGGATATGGTAATATGTGAAATCTTGAAAAGATAAGATATGATATAATATGTGTAGGGTAAAAGCCATTTTTTAATTATGTACTATTTATATGTCAAAGCTTCACTTTCTGAGCTAATTTGGCAATGTAATCATTTTTGCTTACAGAGGAAAATTCAGTATGGTCTAGAACATAAACTGAAGTTTAGCATTCTGTTTGTTAGGAATACTGGCAGAAATCTCAACTTCAAATTTGAGTTTTTCTTCCCATTCCATTTGATGGTTTCTCCTCCTTTTTCCTTGGAGAAGTGGATAGAGGACTCTGTCCAAGGGGATGCGCATACTAAAAGGCTTACTGCTGAAATCCTTTGTGATCATGTGCTCTGCTTTATGTGATCTGTAACTAAGTTCGTGATGTGGCAGGAAAAATCCATGCCCAGAGATAACTGTCTTGATAAAGTAATTAGGAATCTAGAATTGTTAGTTTTGCCTTCATATTCATTGTTACTATGTGCCATGTCTTGAAGTTGGTACTGAATTATCCCTTATCTGATATTCTGGTTAAGAGTGCTTCAGATATGAGTCACATTATATGAAAAACTTGAGAACTGCTGAAAAGAAGAAAATGAAAATGCAGGAAATATTGAGAAAGACGAGATGACTGTAAATTATAAGCTTTCAGGTGACCATCTTGCCTTTCTTTTATGTAGGTAAAACCTCATCAGAAAGGAGTAACCCTAACTGTGATATCGAAGCTCATCTTATTATTAAGGGAAACTAAGTTCAAGTTGCCATATCTGAGGATCTTATTTTGATCTTTCAAAGTTTCTCCTTGCATATGTAAGCAACAAATTAAAGTGCTATGTCCTCTTATAGTGGTTAGTTTGCACCTTACAATTGTGCTACTCATCATACCAAATTGATTGCCTTGTATTTAATTTTTATATGTATTTTTGGTTCAAATTAAATATATTCTCATCTTATGGACACTTGAGGACCATTTTGGTTGCTGAATTCTTTTTTTAATGAGCTTGCCATTCTTTTTAGGTTCTTGATATAAAGAAAGGAGAACCTGAATGTGTTCTCAGAGAACTAGCAAGAGGGCGTGTTGGTCGTCGAGGAGTGTATTCTTCGATCCTTCAGTTCCATATCAAATTACTATCATTTATTCAAAAGGACTTGGGTGACGGGTACAATCCTTACTTTTATGCATAAGATTTCATGTTGCTTTTAGTTTTATTTGGTATTCAGCCCAGTGAACTGTTTAATTATTTTGATCTGGTAGGTCTATCTCATACTCAACTAGTGGAGAAAACTGGTTGCAGACTCTTGTTGAATGCCTAAATGAATCTGAATGTGCCTTAGAGATCCCTTCAAAGTGCTTGAACAAAGGTCCCCTGACACATAATAGTTTGGATCTATCAGAGAAGCTCAGATTGCTGAATCTTCTTTGTGATAGGACTCTTGGAACTGAGTGAGTGACACAATATATTTTCAGTTATTATATTCCAATTTAATTACTTAGACTGTCACCTATTACCCCTTTTCAGAGAAGTGAGGAACTGGATTGATGAAGAAAATAAAAGGTACATTGAAAGAAATAAGGAGGTGAAAGAAACAATCGTTGCTGCTAAAAGAAAGGTCTGGAGTCCAAAAAGCTTGTTGATGGCTTGTTATGCTAGTTATTGAACTTATAGATTTGGTGCAGGGAAAGGATCTAAAGAAAAAGCTTAAGGATGATGTGGCTAAAGCTATGCTCATTTTGAGAGGAGGACCACCTCTATCTGTTGCTGAACATGAGAATCTTGTCTCACAAATAAGAGCTGAGACAGAGAAAGCTCATGCAGAGATGCTAGAGATAATGGAGCTATTACCAAAGAGTAAGTTTTAGATTGGATGCTACTGATGCATTCAGTCTGCAATGTTTCTCTCTGGTCTTGCTTTATGACTTATTGATATTGATTGTACGATTCACAATTAAGATTGGGTAGTTTCTTCATCAGTTATTATGACTGGTGCTCTACGTCTGGTCAGTAATCATCCTAACTAGTTTCACTCTTACTGTATGAGGTGAAACTTATTTCCCAGCTTGCATTTGCATTGTAATGAAGTAAAATGTATCTTAGTAAAGCCCCTGATTAGATGACTTTGAGCTTGACGTATCTTAACAATGGTGTTTCACATGTGTGGCTTTCCTTGAATGATTTCTTGTTTCTTGGTTATTATTGTTTCTAATAATTAGATATTCTCATTGAATGTGCCTTCACTAAGGCCACACAGGTTCATGGTCAACTTTTCCTTGTTTCTTTGTTACCACATGTGCCATGAGATTGATGGGAACATGCCATCCCATTTGAACCTTTGTGCATCAATCACTCTCTTCCTCCATGACCCTTAGCTATATTGACCTTGTTGGGATATTTGACAACACCAGTGATTGTTTCCAATGAACTTATGTTTGAAGCATTGCTATGAATAACACAATTCTGAATAGAGGTTCATCACTCAAACATGCTTCATAATGCGTGATACATCATCTATCACTCTTCACTGAAGTGAGTGAAGCACTAAAAGCAAGGCTGTAAACTTGGATATATATAAATCAACCAAGAATTTTCTCTGTTGCCCATAATTTGTCTCAATTTGACTAAAGTCAGGTGATTTTATAGTAGTTTTAGCAAAAAAATGAAACAAATAACTTGTTTTTCACATTTTCAAGAGCATGTTTGAGTTGCCTGCAATAGATGATGCCAATGGACATTAGACTTGATGTCTACTATGTACACCTGTCCATGTTCACCTTTAAAGTGCAAAACACAGCAAATTCACTAAGGTACTGTTATCATCATGTGCTTTAGATGGTATATACTATACGATTGCACTGTTTGTTGATGTCTGGAGCTACTACAGCATACTTTCTTATTCTTATTTGATCAAGTTCATTGATGACTGGGACATGACAATTTAAGCGGCTTTATTGATGTTAGAGGCAAAGTCCTAATTTATCAAATAATTTTTGTTGTATATCTGTACTGCTTCTTTCTCCCTTTTTACTTTAATCTTTACAATGAGATCTGTATATCTGTATATCAAATAACTTTAATCTTCACAATGATCATCATTATGGGAGAGATTTCTAACTAGAACTATTTTTTCTGTGCTGCTGTGAACATATTCATTTTTCTCTCCATGAGTACAGATTCAGATAACATGAGATGCAATGCTGTTCGAACTCAACCTGTATTTTTGGAAGGAAAAGGATGTGTGTATTGGAAACTTGCAGGCTGTTGCAATAATCCAAAAATCATCCTTCAAGGTTTCTCTTCTCGGAAGCGTTATGTTTTCTTCTGCTCTATCACTGCATAACTTAGTATCAACAGACAGCCCTTACTTTTTGCAGATATTGGGAGCTGGGACTCGGTGATACTTGAGGATAAGTGGTTTGCATATGATGAAAAGGAAGAAAAAGCAGTTGATAGACATATATCATCTTTCTGGTATGAAATTCTATTCTTGAACTAATGCCTAGTTTCTTTAAACTCTTGGTTATTAGGACAATCTTACCTTTCAAGGGAGATAACTATTGAACTTATAGTGTATCTCCTGTCCCACAATTACTAGAAAAGAAGGGTCTGAAGGAGATATTCAATAGATGGGCTTCACCGTAAGACAAATCCCGGTAGAATGACTTTTGTTCAAGTTAGCCAGCTAACCATCATCTTCTCTCCTGATCCCTTTTTTCCTGATGATGGAAATGACTCCACCGGAGGTGATGATCCAAAGTGTGTGAGAATGTATAACTAGTACATGCCACATGATAGTTTGTAATCCTCATATTTCTACTAGATTTTATTTTTTTATAACCTCCAATCACTTATGACTTGGCTATAAAAATTGGTTCATTTTTTGCTCTTGATTAACTAGATGTGCTAGGGAGTTCATATCGGTGATCTGACTCTGTCAAATTTAACTTTTGTTATTGGGTAGTTTTTAAATGGTTTCACAAATTTCTAAACATGCCCAGTCTCGCAACACATTTTACGCTTTATAGAGCATATTCTGCAGTGGGTACTAATAACTTTGTTCTGATTCTTCTGAAAAACTTGTGCTTTTGCCTTTCTAGGTCCCTTGATGATCTCAATTGCCAGTTGGACTTTTGCACTAGCTGTTTGCATTTTTGTGCGATCTTTATTTACCTTCTTTGCCATTCATGTACAGGATAAATATTTTAGCCTCTTTGATTTAATTTTAAAGTCACTAGTGTGGATAAATAGTAATATACAATATTGTCAGGAACCTGGGCCGAAGAATTCATGGGAGGTTTTTGAAACAAGAATCTCACTTTGGACATGGTGTCAGCTGTGACTCCGTCCAGGAATTGACATCTTCAAATTGCTCGGCTTAAGGTACTCCCAAGTGTCATTTTTTTTCCAGATTAACATACAGTTGTTTGATACTTGAATCTTCGTTTGAGCTTTTTTCCCCGAAAATGAATCATCTGCATTCTCTTGTAATTGAAGTGCATAAATAATGCCTTTACAAGTCATAATGTCTTATTCTCAATAGGATTGCATGCTACTTCTAATTAATTGAAGTGAACCATATAAGACAGATATAGTTCATATATGTCCTATGTTCATAAAAAGCATGATCTCGGCTTGTGACAGTTCATATGAAACACTGTCATGCGTGTGAAATGGAAGTTAGATGTTAGATTGAAGCTTGCAATGAAACAAGCAAAACGAGTTCATCAAAGCTAAAGATCATCGTTCCCATTAAATAGTATGCTTTTATTTGCTTGCAGATGTTGGCATAATTGGCACTGTTTTGGATTAACTAACTAAAGATTAACTTGTGCTGTTAATTCTGATCAGATGAACCTCAAATTGGGAACTTAGCAAGCGAGCAAGAGATGCAGCAAGTTTTGGATTTCTTTTACTGTTGGATAATTGCTTCAAGTGACCTGTTGCAATACGAGCAGAAACGGCGTCCTGTAGAGACTGGTCAATCTGATACCTCAATCAGTGCCCGAAGAGGCTGTAGTGAATGATAGATGGTCTTCTCATTATGAGCATCTCAAAGTTATCGCCTGTGTGCTGATGATAATTGCTGCATTAATTGCCTCAACAATGCTTATATTGGCTAATATAAAGTTATATATATCATAAATTGCGTTCCACTATTAGATCAGTAATGTTATTGCTACTAATAATATAAAGTTATCATCTAATAATAATAATAATAATAATAATAATAATAAATTGCAGCAGTAGTTGATATGATTCTAGGGAAAATTAATTTAAAAGATAGGTGCATAAAAAAATTATTATTATTATTATTATATTTTTGTAAACAATAAATGATAAAAATGAGTGATGTTTAGATAAGGTTTTGAACTCTCCAACTTTGATCGACATGAATTTAAGACAGTATAGTCAGATCAGTGTTGAATTTTGTACACAATAAATAACTAGACTAATGATTAAAGAATGTTTAGAGAAATTATTGCAAAATAGTTCTTTACATTCTTCATGTAATTGAAATATTATGAGCGAATGATATGAATTAAAGATTTTAATCATGTGTCTTTCTTTTTTTTGTTATTATCCATTCTTTGTGTTTTATTGAAGTATTTTTCAGCAAATAGAGACACCAGTGTTACCACCAACATAGAAAACACGAGAATTTTCTATTATAAAATAAATCCCAAGAATTTGATATCGAAGGAATTGTCATCATCAACATAATGTTTTCAGAATATTTCGATTTTGGGCTAGTATCAAAGTTTTCACAAATGGTCACATCACATAATTTAGTTTATATGTTAAAATTGGCATGAAAGCTAATTAAATTAGAGTTATTAAGACTAATACATACAAAGTATATACCAACATCAAAAGTCATGGACAAATATGAACATTACAATAAACACCTTATTTATATTTTTGATTGTGACATTCTCTCTCACTTATTCCTTCGATATCATTGTCGAAGCCATTGCAGACGTTGCATATCTGTCATACTGCTCTGGGTACAACACACCTCTTGGCTCTAGCTACAACACGCCTCTTGGCTCCCAACTGTTCTTTATCGCTGTTGTTGAGTAGTCCAACTCTGATCCTCCATTCTGCTTCAACTCGCCGATGACTAGCTCAGGTGTGGGGTTGGCTGCGTTGTGCTGATCCTTATTGATTCTTGCGGATCCTTTTATTTTGCGCTAGTATATCAAACGTCTCACGCCGTTTAAATTGGATGGATGCTTATTGGAGCTTTAACGAGTATCATCTCACATACTTTGAAGTTTTTGAGGTCATCCCTTCACAAAATTTGGCCATCGATTTTTCTTCAATGAAGTTGTCGCTTCTAAGTAGGTTCGCATCACTTCAACTTTCGATTGACATTCAGTTGGGAAATGAAGCGAACAATTTGCTTTCAGAAGCATCGATCATCAATGTGAGGATTTGACAACTATCATCTTTCATTAGGTTTCTTCGAAGGGTCTTTGAACTTGTGTAGAGCTTCTCTACTAGATAAATAAGAAAACTGGGGTCTTCGATTTCTCTCATTCTCTTAAGAGTTGAGAAGATAAAATTACTTGATTTTGCTCATCTCCTCGAGGTTATACTTTATGCATCGAGTTGGTTATTAGTCATCTCCCACTCTTTGCTTACACTTTCGAAGCACCCAAAGTGTTTGCACTCCTTGTATTGACTTAGATATTGTGATTCACCTTCTCTCTGTCGTCAAACTTTAGGAATATAAGAAGTTTTGCCCAAAACGAACAAAATTTCACCCCAACTTAGAGTAAGTCTTTGATAGTTTTGATCACCTTTGGGATTGTACTGTCTTCTCCATCATCTTTACCGTCTACTCCTCTGACTAGAAAAGGTCCAACACCATGTATTGCATATTTTGTTACTTGGTCAAGCACTCTTACATCAATACAAAGTCCCTCACTTTCAGTTATTTTGATAAGAAGCTCATTGACACTGGCCTTATGAAGTTCGTTGGCCTCTGCCCTTTAGTCTTGTCTTAGTACTTGGAGTTTATCTTTGTATTCTCCATCTCCTCGTCCATTTTCACGACCAACGCTCTCTCTCTCTCTCTATGAGAGCAAGAGATCTATGACTCCATGGAAGTCCCACCTCTGCGGTACCATGACGCTGCCAAGCCCATGACACTACTATTCATTACCTCGCATCTACGTCTCTTTCTTTGCAATCGGTAGATTCGCCTCTATGACACTTGGCACTCCTCAAAGTCCACCTTTATTCTGATCGATGCTTAACTTTTGGGTAACTGAGCCCTCTAGACTTGTAATTGCTTCCTTGCCCCTTTCAATCACCTGCTTCAACACCCCTATATTCTCCGAGCAGTTTCCCTTAGTCAATGGAAAGACAGACTGCAACTCATATGCATGGCTTCTGCCATCTTATTGTAGGACTTGCGTCGATTTTGTTCTCATTAGCTTCCTTGGTAGCAATGTTCACTTACTCGACCTTATCCTCTTACTTATTGGGCTTCCTTAAGCGAATATAAACACTAGAGTAGTCTAACTCTCTAGTCGCTTTGATCATATCTTTGTATGATCAAGTCCCCCCATGGGACTTACCGGTACTTACACTCAGAATTCTCCCATAATAGTATATAGCCCCCATATGCTAATGACTAAGGTGTTCATCCAATGCAAGATTCGATGCACACACATGGAAGACTCACCTCTGTAGCACCATGACATTTACTCCTTGAATTCATAGCTCTTCTTACCGTCATATTGTTCATTGAAGTGGAACTCCTAATATCTCTTGATCATACCTCTTTATGATCATGTCCCTCACGAGACTTCTCTTGCATGTGTTATATTGCTTTGAACTATTTTATTAGGATCTGCTATACCATGTCGCCTCCTAGTGACATCTCTATTGTATTTAGATTCTTGTGGGATGAACTCAGACTATGATCTCTTCATGTGTAGCCTGTGCCAACACAACATAGGGCCTCAGCCACCTCCGATTGTGTTAACTCCTTTGACAATTAACCTTCGCCCACCAATTCTCGGGTCACACTCGAGCGAAGCATTGCTCTAGGATAGTTTGTCGCCTAGTAACTCTCGAAGTCAACATACTTTATTGAAAATGATACACTATTATTTGGATCCTAGGCCTATATCCCTCACGAGCACAATCTCCGCTATGCATCGCTTTCTTTATGACAACTCGAATGGCAGTACAGTGGCATATTCATCAAGAGTATCCACCTCGACAACCTCTTGTCCAGTGCTAAGGCCTTCTGATCCCAACTTCGCCTTAGTTCCTCCATTTGGCACCATGCATAATGAGTCCGCTTCATCAGAATGAAGAACCCATGGAATGACATGATCCTGCTCTTGCCTCTGCAAGAGTTCTTATCCTTGATCTCTATTTAAGGAAAGCTTCATGCTTCTGCTCCATGTTTCATCTTCTATGTCAACTCCCTTCATGCGTCTTGGATACTTTGTCAAGTTCCACCCTGTTGAATCTCAGATTTTGATAATGAAATCAATTGATGAGTGCTTGTCTAACATGTGTGTGTTAGAGGAAGTATTATAGGTCTAACTATGATGGAGCAATTGACTTACAGCCAGATGATGGGTCAGGATCTAGCTTGGGCATCAGGCCAAGGTTTGGACGATGCAATGTGACCTTGCCGGGAGTTCGCCAAATGAATCTGGAAGCTTGCTAAAAACACGCTGGGAGATCACCAGAAGAAGATAGTAAGACTCACCACAAGAATGCCGAGGATGCCGGATTGACGAAAGTTTCGAAATCAAGCACTTCACTTATGACATTGTCTATCTCGTTATTTGGATTTGCTTGTTCTTTCGTGAGTCATCTTTAAGCAAGAAGCTTAGCATTTCTCTATAAGATTGAATTGCTTTACTTGAACGAAAAGCTTCAATTTTTTTTATCTTGCTTTAAGTGAAAAGTTTTTCGTTAAAATGAGAATTCACACTTGCACTAATTCACCCCCCACCCCCCTCTCAGTGCCAATCGATCATAACATACCCAAGTTGTTCCACCTCTCGATTTGCATTGAGTTGATGGTGGCCCTCGTGCCCACCATTCCATGGGTCAGCTTTTTGTTGATTCTGATTTTCACACTAGCTCAAGTGTGCCTTCATTTGATGTTGCCATGGTTGCTCCCCTAGTTGATCTCACAATGCATTCACTAATGCATTACCTTATGCGAGATCATGTGACAACTCCTCATCGCTCGCTTGATCAGTTGAGCTTTGTGAAGATACTATTTTGAGGTACTCCTCCTCAACATGTGTAGTCCACTACATATGATTCTCCCTCTGGAGAACTAGGACTTCTCCCTCATCAACAAAGTGCCCCTCAACTAACAGTTTGACAGGTCTCATCACTTTTGAGATTTCGACACCATATCAGGTTATGGAATCTCGATAAGTGACGATAATAGTGGAAGTTGAGCCATGGACTATGACTAAGCTAATGACACGACATGTTGGGCTAACTAGCAAAAATTTAGATACAACATATATCATGCATGTTAGTGTTTTCACTTGCTTTGGTAGATTTAAGAATACCTCAATGAGGACAAATATATGACCCAAGATTGTCTTTAGGGTGAGAGACTCAAGTTGTTGAATAGATATTAATATTACATTGGTGTCTGCATTAAGATGGATGCACCCATGTGTGGAAAGGATGGTTGCTAACCCCTTTGGGTAAAAGTACTATGACTCTGGGGCAAAGTCTTATCACTCAAGTCTTCATTGAGAGGGTCGATAAGCGAGCATTCTTAAGGCATCAGGCTATCCTTTAAACACTAAAAATGTTTCGAGAAGATATTGATAGCATCTTGATCAGCTCAACGTGGCATGGACCCATGTGTATAGGGGTTATACGAGATGCTTTTGAGGTAGAAACACTGAGATCCCAAGGTACCACCTGCACAAAGATCGAGATCGAGAGAGGTTTCTCGACCATATCCCTTTAACATCTAAGATAGCAACCCAAGGTATGTGAGAGTAGATGCTAGTGGTCAAAAGATGATTCCTCCTTTTTATTGTGTTGAAGATAAGTTTTTATATATGGTTATAAAGAGACAGAATATTTAGTGAAATGCTTTATCTATACGGGTAATACGAGGGGGATAGCCTACTACTTATCGGTGTCCTGCAAGTCAATCACTTAAGTGATGACATGTATAATATACTATGTACTCTTTTTTATTATTAATATTATGATATTTTTTCAATTTATATATTGGATTAATATATTGTAATATCTTTGAATTTATGTAATGAGAATTAGATCATCATCGGATCATGATAATCAGATCAATTTGATAATCAGATCAATTTATCAAGATAACTTAACAGATCAATATAATATATAAAAAGTAAATAATTTAGCATATGAATTAAAGGATAAAGTTTAGTTTAGTTCGCTTGAGAGGTAGCAATTCGTGTCTAAGTCAGCTGCTCGTGAGCCAGTTACTGTTTTAGTTGAATCTGTGTAAATAGAAAGTAGAGTTCGGTCAAGAACTAGTGGAGAGGAGACAGGTGAAGGAGAGGAGTTTTGTCACTATGGTGTAGAACAGGTGCACTCAATTCTTTTCTTAAAGTTTTGTTCAGTGATAAAAGGTGAAGTGAGGTTCCAAATCTTTCTATACAAACCTATGAACGCCAATCCGGAAACTTATAATCAATTCCAATTGCACTGTGAAGCTCTACATAACTTCAAGAATGGTTAATAAACTCTACAACACTTCAAAATAATGGCTAACTCTAATCTCAACTCAATAATCTAACAAATTTTTACTTTTTACCTTAGCTTTAGCACCACTCACTAAGATTTTATTGCGCTAACAGGATCTATAAGCTAACAAACTTTTACTTTATACTCTATCTTTCGCATCACTCATAAGGCTTTATTGCGCTACCGAGGTCTATAACCTAACGAACTTTTACTTTATACCCTAGCTTTCCCACCACTCACTAAGGCCTTATTGCGCTAACGAGGTCTATAAGCTAACGAACTTTTACTTTATACCCTAGCTTTTGCACCACTCACTAAGGCTTTATTGCGCTAATGGGGTCTATTTGTCCAATACTGCTTCTTCTCATAACTGCTTCTATATATGAAAACACTGGAATCAAACTCGTATTCAGGACATAGGTGCAGTCTCATAGTTGCTTACATGGGAATATTAGGGATATAATGTATGTGTTCGTTGGATAATGAATTCACTAATTGATTTACTTATGAAATACTGGATGGTTAATAATACCTGATCGTTAGACAACAATTCTATAATCTCAGTTATGTATTTGGTCTTTAGACTTGAGATACTAATAATGTCTCATTTAAATAATTTCTATTTTTAATACCAGACTTATGGGTTTAGAAGTTTTAAATATGGTATAATCGGTTATTGAGAATGATAGATAATCTTATGAAGATAATTGAGTGTTAATAGAGGATTATCCACTCTCGGTATTATGAGAGGAATATATTATGTGTTCTTACTCAAACAAATCTATGACTATGGTTATTTGGATCGAAACAGAAAGACTATTCGTTAAGAATCTGATTAGTGTGAGACTCGGATGGACTCCGTATAAGGCATGATAGTATCATGCTTGATATACGGTGTTTGAGAAATTAGATAAATAAGATACTATATATACACAATAATTAAGGGCAGACAAGTCCAATGAATTATATCCTTATGTACCATTTGGGGACTATAGCATAGTGGCCTATACCATTCATAGTCAATGAGTTGAGTGAATTGTCATGAGATAACAATTCATTAAGTTAGAAAGAGTTCTGAGTTAGAAGAACTCATGACCAATTCAATATTGGGCCTAGAAGGTCACACACATATGATTGATGTTGTGACGAATAGATGTTTGGATATGAGATATCCGACGAGCCCATGTCTTATTGGATATCCAGTAAGCCCCTGTTTTATCCTTTGGGTGGGACTCAAATCAGAACAAATAGTGATTATTGGATAGAGATCCTCTAATCCAAGAGGCTTGGGTAATTAGATAGAGATCCAATACCAAATATGATAGGATCCATTAAGGTTAAATTGACAAAGACCACTATAAATAGGAGGAAACCAATGGGGTCATAAGCTAGACTTCTTTCGTCCACCCCCTCCTATTCTCCACCCTCCCTCTCCTCTTCAATCGATAACCCTATTAAGAGCGTGTGAGCATCAAAAAAGGGCCAACCCCTTCTTGATCTTGGTGCAACCTTGTGGTGCGCAGAGGAGATGAAAGATTACATTACGAAAGGAGCATCGTCGCACCATCTATTATGTGAATCACTGCTAAAAAGGAGGACATATGACATCCTTCGTCTATGCCTTCGAATATAATCTTTTAGGAATATATGATCTCCTGATAAAATATTTCATACGTGATATGCAATTTTTACCATTTCTCACCCATCACTTATAATTTTAAGATCCTTTCCACTGAGTTTGAATAGGGTCTAATAAGCTTTATATTCTAATTATTCTGGAGCTACCGTGAAGGATAAATGATAATACTATAGAATTTGTGAAAAGAGACAAAAACGTAGATACCGAAGAGAACAATACAAAAATCAATAATAAAGCATGAATTAAAAAAAATAACAGATATAAGTGGTTCAATATTTATTATCTGTGAGAGAAAAAACATAAAGTATAGTTTCTACCATTTAATCCAAATGCAAAACCAATTTTTTTCTATATGCTCTCACAAAAATCCCAAATAAACCCTTTCATCTTTTTAAATCTATAAAAAAAATGATATGAACAAAATTTTCGTGTATTCGCTCCCATCAAAACCTAAAGCCACATGACATATTCATGTAGCAATCAAATTCTAAATTTCAATATTGTTTAAAAAAAATTCATAATAAAATTCCTTATATTCAAGAAATCCAAAAATGTTTCACAACCAAATAATTGAACATGACGGCATCGGATTTATAGCTAAGAACAGTGGAATTCAGAAGAATAAATGAGCACAATGTTGGCAAAGCTCAGCATAATTGTAGGAACTCAGTATGTTTACTTACAACTCATCGGCGAGATTAAATCTTGATCATGGGTACAACTGTCGTAAAGCTCTCCTTACAAAGACACCGAGACAAAGGATGTGCAGTCAAAATCGTGAAGTCAGAAGAGAGGCGAGGCTGTGGTGGTTTGAGAAGTTGCGGAGGTCGTAGGGGACGCAGTGTTGGTGGCATCGCCACCATCCCGCATGCTGTTGTCATCTTCACCGCCGGATCCGCCTTCTGTGTCCAAAGGCCTTGCGATGGATCTTTGCCACTGCTGCTTTAGCTGCTGGTTTCGAAGCTTCGAGTCCGATGGAACCGATGCTACCGGGGCGTAGATGCTATCCGGAGGAGCACAAGCACCATTCCCAGGTGCTGCTGCTGCGGAATCTGGCGGCGAAACCAGAATTCCGCCGACCAACACAAACTGGGTGGCCGGGGGGCTGCTGGTGCTGCTGCTGCTGCTCTGTACCGTTGGGCTCGGCCGTCGGGTGTGCAGCCGATATTTCTGAACAAAGATCAAATATGTCAATACGTCGAACAGGATATTGGCATCGAAAACACGTCAACATGACACAATAATTGCCCTGTTCACTGAATCAAATGCCATTAGGCCCAATGCAGAATATGGTTTAGAGGAAGATTAACCGCAGAATTCAAACTCGTCATCGAATGTTGGTGAGATTAAGATAGCTACAATGGAACTTAACCTAGACCATACATGCGGATAGATACAATAATAATTTATAAATTACATGAGGATTTCTGAAGCCAATATCCTAGAAGGACAAAGAATCTTGGTATGAAAAAGAGGTAGTCCTAGAATTTGATTTTTCCATAAATATCTCATTTTATCTTTAGATTTTAATGAGGAATACTTTGGGTGCCGGGTTTCTCCAAAGAGAGCTCTTTAGGATTTATATAGGAGGATAGAAAATATATAATTTTTTAAGTGTTATGTAAAGGGTATACAAGAGAATTGAACTTAAGTGAGGATAATTTAAGAGTCTTTTTAATTGGTCTTATATGATGAGAATTTTAATTTTATTTTTAAATAGACGGTGCCCATTCTCTCTCTCTCTCTTTCTCTTTTAATCCTGGTTTCGAGTTTTTTCCCCCTCTAGGGTGTCCATTGTGTCCATAAGCATGTGTAGGCATTAAGTTTGGATGGTGGTTTGGTTCATCACGGGCTCCACCAAGATTTCGACAGCAACCCTGCTTACGTTGTGGTCCATACAGCATACCTGGAATCCAAGATTTGGATGCTAAAGAAAGATGGGTTCTCCACCTTAGAAAAGTGAAGTCGATGGAATGAACATATTAGTAATTCTAGACATAATTCGACCAGGGTGAAGAAAGATTGAGTAGCAGAGGGATTCTGCTACCCAAAACAAAAAGGCATCAAAAGGACCTTGGAGAATTCATGAGGAGAAGAAGATAGTGAATCGGTGGGAAGGAATCGGATTCCTTGCGGGCACATCACGATACTGATGTATCCAAACTAGGGGCGCAGTGCATTCCACTTTTTCAGGTTTGTTTCTAGCTCACGCAATCAACAAGGAGAAGGAAATGGTAAAGGTTCTTGTAGTTGACCTGCAGATGGCTCTTGACCTCGTCGTTGGTGAGCCCGTCCACCTTCATCAGCTCCCTGATCTGCTTCGGAGATGCAACTGCGATCAACAAGATCCAATTTTTAGAAACGCATCTTGGTCGGTAAAAGAAGAAAATCTGAGATGAGCATGAGTCGAATTCTGTCTTGTGAGTTGCTCATGGCAGCAGAGACTAGTGATGGTGATGACGCTATTAATGATGTTGTGTGTGTTTGGGGCTTACCGTGGGAACCACCGAGCTGCTGAAGGGCCTGCAGGAACCGACGGTGGAGCTCCGGCGACCAACAGCGTCTCGCCTTGCGATGGGGCTGGGACTGTCCTTCCTTCTCCTTGTCTCGTCCGCCGCTGCGGCTGCCATCAACGTCAGCACATCCTCCAACTCCACCTTTCCCATCACCACCACCGGCAGTGGAGCTCGCGGGTGGTGCTACTGCCACGACCGCTGGTGGCGCGACATGCTTTTCCCTGTCGAAAGGCTGGAATGCGCCGCCGATCTTCTTCAAGCTCACCGCTATCGGCTTCTTCGGTGGCTCCTATCACCCACCACCACCAGCAAGATCAGAACCCACTGACATGAAATCAAAAAAAAAAAAAGGGGAAAAGAAAAGAAACCACTACAAAATTTGGCCTCTCACCACTTTAAGGTCTGTGTCCGGCTCCTGATTCCAGAGCTGGACGGATCTAAGCCACTCCGGCTTCCTATCCCACCCGATCGCCGCGGCGCTCTTCCTAGCCTCACCCCTCTCCTCGTCCGACAACGTCGAAGTGGGACTCGGCTTCAGAGGGATGAACTCTTCCAAGACCGGCCCTTCATTCACCCCCTCTTCCGCACCCGCACGATGTCTCACGCTCTCGATCGCTGCAGCAGCATCAACTATTCCATGAGTGACACACCATCAAAAGCAGCAAACAGAAAAAGTAGAAGGATACCCTGCGTAACGAGTCGAAGGCAAAGAGGCAGCTCTCTCTGGAAGACCTCGATCTTCTTGCGCTCCTCCTCGAGCGATCGGATGTAGTCATGGCACCTCCGCGCTCGCCCCAGCAGGTCCATCAATGTGCTCTGGTAGAGATCTCGATGGAGAGGATGGGATCAGGGTCGAGGCGTCGCGTAGAGAGATCAGACTCGGTCTGATGAGGCGGGTAGGGATTGGCGGTGGGGGATGGGGGAAGAGCAGTGGGGTGGGGGGTTTTGAATCTTAACGCCGTGGGATTCCACAGAGCGCGTAGGCCAACGGGCGGATGTCGCTTAAGGAGGAAACGAATGGCTGAGATGCGTTTGGGGCGAAGGAATATTCTTGTCGCCGCGTACGGGTCGGCGAGATTCTGGAGAGTTCCGCTGCGTGCGTCCCGAAGTTTTGTAGGGGGTGGGCGCACGTGACTGAGGGGACCCTCGCGGAAACCAAGGGGCGCTTGCTAAGTGCCGGTTGAGGGCGGGTTGGGTCGGCTTCGGATGCCGCCGCGGGGATCTGGAGACCGACCCGATAGGGATGTGGGATTTGAATTGGGGTGGGTTGATGAATTGTGTGATGTGATGGAGATTCCGGAAGAATATTCTTTGAGTGGTGGGTTAGATACCTTCGACAGTTGTACTCCTCCTCGTGAATGCTGTCCTCTCGGCAATACATTCATTCTTCGCGCTGACGAGGCAATGAAAAGTTTGGTAATACTAAAAAAAAATTATATATTCTTCAAAATCTTGTCTTGTTTTCAGAGTTATATTTGAAAAGGTTACAATCGTCCGTTTAATATTTAACACATGGATTAAAAATGTCTCATAAATTTTAATTTATGAATTTTTTTAAAAACTTATTTTGCTTTTAAAAATCTTATATTGATAAGGATAAAATTATTCTTTTACTACATGGCCACTACTAACATTTTTGTAACTGCAATGATCCGGAAATATTAATTACAAATAAATTTCTCTCTCGACGCTTCTTCTTGCTCATGACCTAAAAACAGTCTGACATCAAACTATTTTTTATCTTTGGCAACTCGACGTCGAATGGGAATTGATATACGTCAATTTTGACTATTTCCTCAAATCAGTATGAACAATGAACTTTGAAGCTAATATGGATTAAGAAATATTTTAATATTCAACAACGTATAGGGTGGAATTATCACAACCTTAGCTACCATGAAATTGGTTCTTACCTGTGGATCAGGGAATATTATTTAAAATGGACAGTATTATATGAGATTAAGAATATTTAAATGTGAAGAACCATAATTCTAATAACAATGAAAGCAAAATGTTTTAATTATTTGAGTTTTTTAAATATAATAAAAATATTTTATGGACCATATAATATATGAACCACTAGGGGCTTCAAACCAATTCAATTAAAATATGATAGTTCTAATTAGAACCTATTTGATAAAACTAATACTATTAGAATATAGTAGTTCCAACTAAAACCTCTCTGGATCTATCGAATCAAATCAATTCAAAATCGATTAATAGATTAATTAATTTATAATTTCAATAATATTAAGGATATATATTTTTAAATAATTAATTTAATTTAGTCACTCACAATCTTAGTCCAATTGGATGACATGATAATATTTATAAAATTAAGCTAATATTATTTGATTAATCGATTCGAAATGAGTAAAGACTTGGGATAATAAACACAATCAAATTGATATATTTTAAATTAAATTGATGAAGTGGTAAATTTCTTCAGGAGTCTCTATCTAACTGATGAAACTAAGCTCGATGAAATTGATTTTGAAGGTAGCTTAGCAAACCATTTATGGGCTGCTCCTCTTAAGGGGGTTAGGAAAGACCCAAAAGTTCAAGAGATTTATATATATATTCAAGGTTTGATTGAGATAATTCTATGAGATTTTCCTTAGACAGACATAACGATCAATGCTCAATGCCTGAGTTAAAAGGCCAATTTAGATCTAATATGATTCTTTTTCAAGTTGGTCTCTGTCAAATTCCTACAAAACTAAGTCAAGGGGCAATCTCGATAATATCTCTTCGATGCCAAAGTTACTACTTTAGCAAGATGAGTCGGACTAATCAAATAAATTGAGTATTATTATGTTGTCTCGAGTGTGCATGTTTCTTAGGATTAATTGAAGGGTGTTTACTAACTTTACCTATTAGATAAGTATTAATCAAATATTTTCACGTATGATCAAATAATTGAGTCCTAATAAGATATCCCGAATATATAAATGTCAATCATGCTTAATCTAAAATGTACTATTGTCTATCCATGATATTTTTATATTTATGTTTGTAGTTCACAGTGAATAGTCGTGATCTCTGTGTACAAATTGTCTTTCTCGTGGGTTACATTCTATCCTTCGGATCGGTATGCTAATGCTCGATCGCTCGCATGTGATAGGAAATGACTCGAATCTAACCCATCGAAAATGAATGAAATTATTATTTGGAGATGCGTCAAAGCCACCCACTTTAATTAGCCATCAATCATGCCACGTCTTCAGCTGATCTCTACCGTCCACGTGTTACGCTCGCACGTCCGATGGGGCTATTTCCATCGCTCTCTGCCGGGGAGAGGCCTAATTGTAGAGGGGCCCATTGCTCGACAAGGGATGCGTCGTCTGTTGGGTGCTGCCTTTCCCACCATCACGTGATAACACCACTAAACTGGACTTACTGCGCGACTGATGCGTGATGAACGGCCACTGATTCACGGCTTCGTCTTCTGCTTGGCCACTACTCACATACTCTCCATCCAAGCCCGCAGCAAGCGAGCGATGTCTCACCACCTCGTCCCTCTCTTTCTCCTCCTCCTCCTCTCTTCCACCGCCGGTGATGCCAGTTCCGCCCCACATTCTGATCCCTTCACCGCCGGTAAGCTCGCCCACCCACATTGTCATTACTTCTCCTTGTAATGTCCGTATTCTTGGCCCAATTCTTGATTTGGAAAGCGTAGGCGTGGGGTTCAACATCGACTGTGGCGGCACCTCCAACTTCACGTCGGAGTTCGGGCGCCCCTGGGTGGCGGACCGATACTACTCCGGCGGTGCCGTTGGGCTCGTGGCGGAGCCACACCACTTCCTGTTGCCGCAGGAGCGCACTCTCCGCTTCTTCCCCCCGGTCTCTGCCGGCAAGAGGAACTGCTACTCCGTGCCCCTCCCCCCCGGCCGCTACTACCTGCGCACCTTCACCGTCTACGACAACTACGACTCCAAACTGCGGACCCCCAGCTTCGACGTCTCCTTCGAGGGCACCCTCGTCTTCACCTGGCGCTCCCCCTGGCCCGAGGCCGCCGCCGCTCGCTCCGGCGCCTACGCGGATTTCATCGCCGCCGTCCCCGACGGCGACGCAGACCTCTGCTTCTACAGCATCGCCACGGATCCCCCCGTCATCGCCTCCGTTGAGGTTTCTGCCATTCACCCTCTCGCCTACGGCGCCGCCTCCACAGGCGTCGACCTCATCCTAGTCAACTACGGCCGCCTCACAGCTGGCTCTTCCCTCTTCGGTCCCGGCTTCACCAACGACTCCGACGCCTTCTCCCGGGTCTGGCAGCCCGACGCCTACTTCCGCAGACGCGATGTCCCCGTCAAGGCGCTCTCCACCGCCGGCCACCACATCCTCGGCGCTAACCAGGCGCCCAACTACTTTCCCGTCAAGCTGTACGAGACTGCCGTCACCACCGTCAACTCCGGGGACGCTCTCGTGTACTTGCTGCCGGTGGACACGCGTCTCGATTACATGGTCTGGTTCCACTTCGCAGAGATTGATTCCGGGGTGACCATGGCCGGGCAGAGGGTGTTCGACGTATTGATTGGCGGGGAAAACTCGACGAGGATCGACATCTACAAGGAGGTCGGAGGGTTCACAGCGTTCAAGTGGCATTACATCGTCGAGAACTTGACGAGCACGCCGCTGGTCGTGAAGCTGGTGCCAGTGGTGGGGAAGCCCATCATTTGTGGGCTTGAGAATTATGCCGTTGTGCCCTTGGATCTTGCCACGGTGCCAAGCCAAAGTGCGTGATTCAAGACCTCCAAATAGAATGATCTTACGACTGCTAAGAACAACTTGCTTTCATGTTGATTATACATCATCTCTTTCTGTTATTTTGACAGTGATGGCGATGCAGGCGTTAAAGGAATCGCTGCGGATACCAGACAGGATGGGTTGGCATGGGGATCCCTGCGCGCCTTCTACATGGGATTCTTGGGAGGGCGTCACTTGTCATCACGGTGACAATGGACAGAATCTTGTTGTAGCCCAATTGTAAGCAACACAATCTCGTTCTGCAAGCAGCTTTTAGAATGCCCTTTTGCATGTTCTTGATTCATACTCTTTGATCATTTAGCGGTGTTTGGTTGTAGTTTTGCTGATTAGTCTTTAATATCTGCAACTTCATTCATCATAATAGTCTTCCAATGGCAAAGAAAATCTGATGTCACACATCTTTGATGACTATGAAAGTGATCCTCTGTTTTTTCTTTAACATTATTGTAAGGGAAAATTGTAAAAAATAATCCATATATTTCAATGAAATCACCATGAGTGCTCAGTAGGAAATTTTATAACCAAGTTATTGTGAAGGCGGTATTTCCTAGCTGACTGCATGTTTTCACCTGCTTTCTGTGTAAATGGGAATTGGGCAGCAGAAGCTGTGGCTATTTTCCAGTTTGTCATGCTTCTTGTTGACTTGAGCGGCAGATGAATGCTCTTAAACAGTGGGTGGGTAGGTAATGTGGCTTTCTTGTTTGGGCTAATTTGAAATTGCATTGAATCTCCTACTGAGCTAAGACATTAAGGAGATCTGTATGTCTGGTTCAAGATATTATGACATCAGAGCTACTGTCTTGTGACCGAACATCAACCTAGTTCATTGGGACAACAAAGATTATATGGTAGGCCGAAGGTAGTTTGTCAGTAACCAGGTTCAAGGTTCAACAATGCTAAATGCCAACCTAGAACCTATGCCCATATTCTTGTGACGTGTAAATTAAGGATATAGTGGCAGAGAATGATTAGCAAGCAAATATCCGCAAGTATTGTCTTTCTGTAACTGTGTATTGCTATCCCTTCTTTCTTATATTTCCAGTTATAATCATTCTGTTTGAACATGCTATAACTTTAGTATAGAGTTACATCCCTTGCAAAAGATTAAATTGCAAATATGTCCCATCATGTGTGAAGTTATTTATCAGGAATCTACCTTTACATGGATTATGTATACATTGTCGAATTCTGCATAGGCTGCATAAAAATGCATTTCACTCTGCCTATGACCATTCCTATTCCTAAATCTCCATTCATATTTCACTATTGAGACAGGAGACGATTTAGTTTTTTTTTTTTTTGCATATAGTTCATCTTTAAATGATACTGTGCAAATGATTGCATCAACCGTTGTCAGTTATTGTCCTTTACTCCTTTATATAGTTTGCTTGTTAAAAGATTACTTTTTTTAACATGGATATAGATTCTGTTAGTGCACTTGCTACTTTGTTAGATTGGAGTTAATCTATATTGGTTTCTGGACATTGAGCTTTGCGCCTTCCGTCTGAAATTTAGGTGCAGATGTATCTGACCTGCTTTGTTTTCACACATTTCTGAATAGCAGGGATTTAGGCAGTCAAGGCCTGAAAGGTTCTATTAGTGACAAAATAAGTCTTTTGACAAACTTGGTAAGCTTGTAAGTATCAGCTTCTCTAATTTGCTTTTTATAGTTGTTTTCTTTTGTGCAATGTACAAGTGGAGATACTTCCTACTCATAAAAGAGTTCAAGAAGGCTGCTTCTGTACCATATATGGTTCATATGATCTCTTAAATTGAAGAGCTTGTAGTCTATCTGTCTATGTTGACAGTTTGACCAGTCTTTTGAAGCTGTTAGGTGCTAAAACTGCCAATTGCCTTTAGCTCTAAACTCTGCTGTCTGTGATAGGTGATGAAAATATTAAATAAAGGAAACTCATTTTAATGTCGATCAACATGTAGAAAATAAAATAAAAATTGTTAATCTCGATATACATTACTAACTTGGGAAGGAGATCTAATTTAGATGCTTCTGAAGACTGTATTTGACACACCTTTTCATCTGTCTTAACCAGTAGACTGATGATTATATCAGCTTTTTAGAAAACCATGTTAACTCTGTTAACATCTTCAAACTAGATGTATCTGGTATGTGTTCCTCAATTCTCTTATCTCCTGTTTACCGGCTAACAATCTGGACAGAAATTTGAGTTCCAATTCCTTGGAAGGAAGTCTGCCATCAGGCCTGGGTCGAGCATCACTTGTGAGCTTGTGAGTTGTTTGATATTCATGTTCCAGTCACAGATTTGCCTTTTCTCCTCAAATGGCATAGTGAACTACTTGTTATATGCTTCTAACACATTTTTAATTGGTTATAAAGATTATTGCATTTAAGTTTTTATGACAATTATGTTTTGAGCACTATAATATATTCTTTTGCAGCATGTCAGTGTTTTTCTGTCTCTGAGTCCATGCAATGGAGACCAAATTGATGGAATGCACCTAAACTGCATATTAATAAATTCTTGTATAGTCTCCGTTTCTTGATTCATTGCACATGTCAGTTGATGTCAATTCTGCATAACCTGAAGTGAAATAGAAGATAAAAGAATTGTAAAAGAAACTTTGTGCCATTTGGTTCTATGGGATGGGTGATAGATTAATGGATTATATAATATCCTTTCCCCAATTTATAGTTATAATTTTTCTGATAAAATGAGGTTATGACATCATAAATTGAATTTTACATGCCAAAGTTACTGGGGAACCATATGAGGCACGAGAAGAATGTATTAGTTTATCAAATAGTTATCTGCTTCACAACTTGAATGTAATGCCTTCCTCAGAAGGTTGTATGGCCTTAATATCTTTATGTCATCAATCTGAGTAGTTATGACATCATAGTCAAAGTAAATTTATAGTTCTACCTTGAGATGTTTGTATGGCAGATTTATCACTTTGTTCTGTGACTTCAGTAATGTTTCTTTTTCTAATCAGGGATCTGTCATCAAATCAGCTTACTGGTAGTATTCCAGATAGCTTGGGATCCTCAAACTTGAAAGCCGTGTAAGTTGATAGAAATGCTCTTGAAGTGGCTTTTTTGTTTTACATTATTGATCTTTAGTAGTCACAATCAATAATTAGTGCCCTGTTTTATTTCATCGACATAAACTTTCAGAACTTTGTAATTTTAAAAATAAGACATATTCTGACATGATTTGAATATATTCTGATATGATATTTCAAGTGAATACTTGCCAGAATCTGGTTTCACAAATGAATCACGTGTTCACAAAAGGTAAAAGTTCAATTGGAGTCATCTCAAGTTTGTTACAGATTATATTACTGAAACACACTATACATGATTGATAAAAGACATTCATATATAGGGATAGGTTGACTTTAAAAATAGGTGGATAGCAAGCTATATCCTGCTGGAGCATCATCGTGAAGCTCCATTTTTGAACTTGTATTTGGTATTTTTCATGCAGATTATTGAACAACAATCAGTTGGATGGACAAGTTCCTGAGAAACTTTATTCGATTGGTGTACATGGAGGAATCATAGAGTAAGCTATCCCTGAATTTTCCTCCCTTTTCTGATGTTGCTCTTAGAACAATCTTCCTTTCTTGTAGAATTTTTCATGTTTGTTCTTATTTCAAATTTTGCTGATAAGATCTCTGTGGCATTTGGTTTTGAAAAGCTATTCTCCAAATTTCTGCAGTTTATTTAGTCTACATAGTAGTTACACACGACACATATGCACACAAAATATTTTGGTGATGAAATTTTTTCATCCTAATATTTCTGGTCGACATGTATATAGACACAAGCATTGCGGGTTCTCTTTACATTTGAGAGGGATGAGAATATTTTAAAAGTTGGTAACCTTAATACAATTCTGGTGACTACTAAATGATCAACTAGCCTAATACTCTGTAAGTGGCAGGATTATCATGGTGGCTTCAGAACAATGCTTACGATCATCTTTTCTTTCCTTTTTTATGCAAGCAATAACTAAATGCACAGGATGGTTTTTGTAGTTATATATACATGCAAATTTTTGTGATGACACATATATTACTTTGAACATTGATAGATCAGTCTTTTTACTCTATGACCTACAAAAGTTAATGGTAGTTTATCATTTAGACTGATCGAGCTATCAAGTAGCCACAAGCGACTCAATTTACTGGATATTTATTTTATATTTTTATAATATTTCTAAATGGGAAAAATCACTTTTGAGAGTTGAATGAAAAAAAAAAGAGGAGTAGAAAAGCAAAATAATTTTAGATAAATCTGAGGATGAACTGAGAGGGAAGTAAAGAGGCTGTGACATCTTTTACAAATCCTTTTTTGTTACGAAGTCCAAGTTTCAAAATAGTTAAGATATTTGTTTTCTTCCTTTATGAATTAGTGCACAAAGATGGACCTATGAGCATTCTATACCCAGAAATAGGATACTCTGAATGATACAATTTTTTTTTACATACATATAGGTTCATAATTTTGCATTTCTTTTTGTTGTGTGGGAAATAATTGGATCTTTCTTATTCAGTCTCTCAGGTAACAAAGGGCTTTGTGGGGTACCTACTTTGGCTGCTTGCCCTTTGTTTTGGGACAAACAAGGTCTTTCTGCAGCTGGCAAGATTGCAATTGGTTTATCGTGTGCCTTTAGTCTCATCATGCTACTCCTACTTTACTTATTCTGCATAAGAAGGCGAAGAGATGATTATGATTTTGAGTTTCCTCAAGATTTAGTATGTGAGTACAATAACTTGCAACAAGGCTCTTAGTTTTCCAACCTTTTCTCGGTACATCCTTCTAGCTTAACAAAATTACTACTCCATAAATAAGAAGTGGGATTTTGTTAATTGAGAAACAAGATCAAAATATAAGTGGACTTTAAGATTGTATTATGATTTATGCTGAACATACTTCAGTGCATTCTGGTATGGTACATATGTTCCTTTCCGGTGTTCTTTGAGCTGAACAATAAGGTGAGCAGATAGACTTCACATAATAATCGAGAAGAGCTGGGGAGCAGTACTGATTGGGATCTATATATATATGCTCGATTTACCTTCTGGCTTAAATATTAGTCTAGTCTCCAATATGAAGGATTTAACTCCATATCAGAATACTTTTGAGTCTCCTTCCTAGTCCTCCCAAAGCATAACTGGAATGCGGACCACAACAGGAATAGATCACGATTAAATGAGCTCCTTGCACTTATGTTAACCTGGTTATTGAGGTAGATCATGTTAGCTCATATGATACTGTTAGCAGTGAAATAGAGTAACTGAAAATGTCTTGAGTGACCAAATCCACTCTAGGATAATGCATTTTTTGGTTAGTTTGGTTTCATGTATCTTAATTCTTAAATGTTCAACTTCTAGGGGCCATGCACTTTATTTGTCAAGTACTTGGGGAATGATTATGTCTCTTTGCAGTCTAAAAGATACGGTTTGGGATTTTGCGTCTGATTCATTTTTTAACCTTCTTCATCAAATTGCTTTTTATGTAGGTAAAAAAAATAGCCATAATTGGAACTCTTTATGTTTCCCAGTTGAAAATTTAGCATGTTGCCTAACCGCGAAGACTTTATTCACCTTACGGGTCGTTTTTATTTCCCATCATCTGGTAATCGAGTATTTGGCTATAAACTTGATTGATTTAACCTTCTACGGGCATTTTTTCTTGTTTACTTCTGAATCTCTCAAATAAGCTGTACATTTTATATACACTATGCTTCCACTTACTACATTTTCCTTTCTCCTTGTCTCAGCAATTGCAGCAAAAAGAAATAGGTACCAAAGGCAGAAGCTGATGCTTGTTGAGATGGAAGCACCAAATTCTAATGGTTTTCCAAGTGCCTCGGCTACACATTAGCGGTCTCGTGATAAAAAAGAAGATATTCTTTGATTTGGAAGGGTTATCATATGGCTTTTTTGTAGTCTAAACGTATGACTTGGCAGCAGCAACTGTAGAGTTGATTAGCTTAAGGTGTGGGGAGCCCTTCAACAGGAGAAAACTACTCATCACAATGCAGGGTGTGTGATGTTAGAGGTGAAGTGTGTACACAAATGTATAATCTATGACCATGGAATCAGACAAGTTTTGTTAATTCCCAATATGAATATATGTACAATATATACATCCTCCAGATGTATGCAACCCGCATTTAAATTGCAACTGGCTTGAGAAATGTTGTATTATATTACACAGGTAGATGATATGATGCTTGGGAAACATGTGATTTTTTGCTTGCCGCGATGAAGAATATTTTTTTTATTATCACTTCATGTTAATCCCTTTTTTTCATTGGTTAATGATGTTTTATTACTTATGATTTGTCCATTATATATATATATATATATATATATATATATATAGTAACAAAAAAAAATTCAGAAAGATTTTTTAGCATGAAATAAAATTAAAATAAAATCAAGTATGCTTGAAAGGGAAGTTTATATCTTTCTTTATCTCATTAATAAAGATTCAATTTTATCTTGAATCTATTTATTTTTTGGTTGAAATTTTTGTTGACCCTCTCATGCTATGTCTCAAAATCAAAATCAAAATCATCCCTCATACTTTAGAACTCATATAAGTAATCCTCGTACTATGATTTCGCATCATAGTGCTCCCCTCTATTAGAAATAAGGTTATACCGTTAGGTAAAATAATAGTTGAAATTCTTGTTGACTCTTCGTACTATGTCTCAAAATCAAAGTCACCCATAGTACTTTAAAACTCTTATAAATGACCCCCGTATTACGATTTCGTATCAAAGTGGCTCTCTTTGTTAGAAATAATGTTACGTCGTTGGTAAAATAATTTGGAGGGTTATTTTTAATTTGGGGATTAAAACTAAATAGTCCCTAAGCCCTAACTCGTCCTCCCTTCTCTACCTTTATTCTCTAATTTTCATTACCCCCACCTCTCTTCACCTCTGGTTTTATGATAGTTCAATTAATTGGTTATATCTTGTTGTTATTTGCAGATTCTGTGATTGATTATAAATAAGATATGTTCGAGTTTTAGGGGAGGTGCTATCGAAATTTAATCACACTTAAAAGAAGTAAACAATCGTAACAATCCTACATGTTAAGATTTTTAGAAGATTGATTTTTTAATTACTTAAAGTAATTAAGTATATAACAAATAAAAATCATCATCAATCAAGCTTAAAGTGTAAAACAAATTAAAACATTACTGGAAGTTAAAAAATAATTTTTTTATAAGTTTTCTATCACTTGATATCATTATATTAATATTGAAGGGATAAATTTGATGAATAATGATAGTACAAGAGGTATATTTGATTAATATATTAGAGTATAGGAGGTGTCTTTGATTTTTTTATTTCTCTTCGGCTATATTGAAAATCAACTAAACCCCTCTAATTTTAAAAATAAATAAAATAAATTTGTTTAACATCTACGTAATAGTACAGGGGTTACTTTGTTGGAAAATCATAGTACAAATGATTAGTTATATGAGTTTTAAAGTACAAGGGGATGATTTTGATCTTGATGCATAATACTATGGTCAATAAGAATTTTAACCTTATTTTTTTTTACCTAATCAATTTGATCATAATATTATAATAATAAGTATATATTGAATAAATTTTAATATTCTATATATGACTTGGAAGAAAATGATGTAATTTGATAAGGCTTCAAGGGTACACATGTAAATTACTACATTTTCCTAAAAATGTAAATAGCATGCGAATTGAACGTGGGTATGCCTGAATCATATATTTCGTGTTACGATTGAGGGTACTGAGGTCATTGCATATGTCTCCAAACCCTAGCGCTCCTTGGCTTTATTACTAATAATTTTCCCGTCTTCTTATCTTATCTTCCAAGAGCGATACCTTCGCCGCCGTTCTCCGACACAGCCGCCGGTCAAGATGAAGTTCAACCCGCGGGTGTCGAGTTCCCGGAGGAAGTCCCGAAAGGCACACTTCTCTGCCCCGTCGAGCGTCCGGCGGGTGCTGATGAGCGCGCCGCTCTCGGCGGACCTCCGCAACAAGTACAACGTGAGATCGGTTCCCGTGCGCAAGGACGACGAGGTGCAGGTGGTGCGAGGCACCTTCAAGGGCCGCGAGGGCAAGGTCGTGCAGGTATACCGCCGGAAGTGGGTCATCCACGTCGAGCGCATCACCCGCGAGAAGGTGAATGGCGCCACCGTCAACGTCGGCATCAACCCCTCCAAGGTCGTCATAACGAAGCTAAAGCTGGACAAGGACCGCAAGGCCCTCCTCGACCGCAAAGCCCGCGGCCGGGCCGCCGACAAGGCCAAGGGCAAGTTCTCGGCCGAGGAGGTCGCCGCAGCGGCTGCCGGTGCACCCTCTCTCCAGGAGATCGATTGATCTCATCAATTCCTCCAACGATTAGCCCGATCGGTCCGTCCTTCACCTACCTACTATAGTTATGTCGTCATCTTGCACTGCTACCTTTGCTTTTCCGATATCTAAGATATGTTTTTGATTTCGAACTGTGCGTTGTTTTTGGTAGATGATGGTTCGAGTAACGTCTACTATTATTCATATGACTAGATCTAATGCGAACCTACATCAATGGATTTGATGCGAACATTCTCTTTTAGATTCATTGAATGTGTTTTTGACTCTTCCAGGTTGATGATAGGTATGCTATTAGTCCTCATTTGCGTACCGATTACTGTATGTGATTTCCCTTTTATTATGTTGGTCGTCTCTTCTATGCTTCTTGATTCTTATTATTATTATTATCCGTACTCCCATCTTTTAATAAGCTGTTCTTTTCTTAGGTTCGTGATTTCCGTTGTTATAGAATCATGGATATTCTTGTGTTCTCTAATTCTATAATTATGAAAAGTTCGTGATTCCATCTTTTAATATGATGTTCGTTGATACTGTTTAGGGTTGCTAGTTTCTGGTTGAGGCCAATTGATGTTGCAGATAGTGTTTCTTGAAGTATAGGATAGTGCTTTGAAACAAGAAATTGAAATTAGTACATATCAGTCAGAGCTCTATCACTTTTGGACTCTGATGTTTAGTTTTAGCTTTATTTTCAGCCTAGTCATCATGGGAGATCCAATTGATTAAATTTTGATGCTGTGGTTTTCGAACATTATCGATCCTATCTTATAATATGTCGTCCGTGTGTTCTTAGGTTCTTGAATTCTATTATTTTATAATTATGGAAATTCCTGATTCCATATCTTAGAATGCTGTGTATTAATATATGTTATTATAAAATCATATGTATTCTTGATCCTACATTAGGGTTGCTTGTTTCTGATTGAGACCAATTGATGATGCAGATAGTGTTTCTTGAAATCTATACCACGTCAGAATAGTGCTTTGGAACAAGAAATATTGATGGTAGTATCTATCGATTAGACCTTTATCGCATCAAAATCAGGTTCTTAATTGTAGTTTTATTTTCAGACAGGTCATCCTGGGAGATCCAATTGGTTAGGATTTGATGTTGTGGTTTTTAGAAATTCTAGGTCCTATCTTATGTTATGTGGGCTGTATCTTTTTATTTTTCTTGATTTCCATTATATTATATAATTACGAAAATATCTGATTCCATCTTTGAAATGCTGTCCAATTTTATGTTCTTAATTTATATTATATAAAATCATGGATATTCTGGATTTTTAAATTAGGGTTGCTAGTTTCTGGCTGAAACCAATTGATAATACAGATGAGTATTCCTAGAAATCTAGAGCTTGTCGGAATAGTTTGGTGAAGTTAGTATCTATCGATTAGAGCTCTATCCTTTTTAGATTCTGATGTCTATTTGTAGCTTTATTTTCAGACAAGTCGTCATGATGGTAGATCCAATTGGATAAAATTTGATGTTGTGGTTTTTAGAATTCTTGATTCCATCTTCATAATATATGGTCGATGTTTTCTCAGGCCCTTGATTTCTATTATATCATTATTATGAGAATTCATGATTCCATTACTTGTGTTTCTTTGTTCTTGATACATAGGATTTTATATAATTTATATTATATAAAATCATGGATATTCTGGATTTTTAAATTAGGGTTGCTAGTTTCTGGCTGAAACCAATTGATAATGCAGATGAGTCTTCCTAGAAATCTAGAGCTTGTCGGAATAGTTTGGTGAAGTTAGTATCTATCGATTAGAGCTCTATCCTTTTTAGATTCTGATGTCTATTTGTAGCTTTATTTTCAGACAAGTCGTCATGATGGTAGGTAGATCCAGTTGGATAAAATTTGATGTTGTGGTTTTTAGAATTCTTGATTCCATCCATCTTCATAATATGTGGTCGATGTTTTCGCAGGCCCTTGATTTCTATTATATCATTATTATGAGAATTCATGATTCCATTACTTGTGTTTCTTTGTTCTTGATACATAGGATTATAAAAATAACAGGTATTATTGATTCTACATTAGGCCAATTGATGTTGGAGATAGTTCTTGCTCGAATCAACGTATCCTTGGATGAACCAAAGAAAATATTGAAGTTAGTATCTAAAAACATTTGAGCTCTTCCTTTGAAGTCTGATGAATGGTTGTAGCTCTATTATTAGAGTAGTCATCGAGGGAGGGTTTGATGTCCTCCCTCGGGTTCTTTGATTTTGATAATTACATAAATCATTGAAGTTGGGTGATTCTTCCATTGAAGTTGCCAGTTTTTTTATTGAAACTAATGGATGATGATGATGCACATAGTCAATATTGAAATCCCAGTGGTGGGTTGGAGAGTAGTGCTGCTGCTCCTGATACCAAGAAACTAATGTATCAGTTAGAGACATATATATCCAAAGTTTTGATGTTTAGTTGTGGGGATTTTATTTTCAGATTTATCAGTGGGGTTATGGAATTTATATAAGTATCGATCGACTTGATCCGCATCTGAGTTTTGATGTTTCTCCCATATATGATGAGTGAGTATAGTAGTGATCGTGGTGTTTGGATTACAATCATTACCAGAAGTTGTGTTATATTATTGGAAGTGTTGCTTTATCAAATATTGGAACCAACCACGTTCTACGAAATGGTGATATTTAGCTTTTGAGTTCACTTCAGATCCATATTTATTACCTTTTACATGCATGCATTACTGGTCGCGTTACGAGGTTATTAAGATTTTTTTTTTGTAAGAGTCTCATTTAGAATTAAACTAGATGCAAATGATGTGGTCACGTTACCAGGCTCAAGAAACTACCAACATTCGATTCAGATGAATCCAAATCGAGTCATCTTGGTTGGTAATTAGAACAAAACAGAAAGGAATCCATGAGAATAGAATAGAACAAAGGAAATCATTTGTTCGCATCAACTCCAACCAATCTGTAGCCCTTTTAAGGAACCTCCTCCAATACAACTTAGTATTCTGATGAAACCCAATTCTTCATCTTCAATAAGAGATCCATCATAAGAGGAGAGATTAGATCAAAGAAAAAAGAAAGGCGACATCACAACTGCATCGACAAACAAATCACTTGTTCTAAATAATTCTCATTCCAATCTCTGGAACACTCAGTAGCCTTTTAAAAGAACCTCCCAAGAGATATATTATCCATCAATCACAATCCCGTTGCTATTAAGGTATCATAAAGATGTTCATCATACCAAGAGGAGGTGAAATACATTAAAGGCCTATAGTAGGATAAAATAAATTAAATTGACTATTAATTCTAATATGTTCATCATATTAAATGTAATGAATATAATGTATCTAACTAACTATATAAGTCTAATGTGGTAGGTCATGAAATATTGAGTTTTTTAAATTGTAGAGAGTTTTTGAATTAAACTTTAAAATATTTTTTCTCCTTTATGTGATAGCTTTATCTTTCTTCCCTATCTAGTTCAATATTTGGTATAAGTATGATATATAGTGTCTCCATGTAAATGATAGATTTGTTGAACAAAATCCAACATAAGAAATAGCAATGATTGCATAAGCAAAGAAAACAACTCAAAAATAAAAGAAAGAAGGAGAAAAAAAAAAAATTCTTTGTTCGTGATTTACCAAGGGTTTGATGATACAATATTTGAGATTATCGTTCTAGCAAATACTTCAAAAGAGACTTGGGAAATATTTTAAAAAAACATTTGGTATGTTGATAAGGTAAAAAAAAATTTCGTCTATAAGTTTTACGAGTTGAGTTTAAAAACTTACAGAAAGATACTTCTACATCTATTTTTTTATTACTTCCCAAAAACTATTTTTATTATTCATCAAATGAGACAAAATGGTGATTAAATAAGTTATCAAAAACTATTTTTATTATTACTACTACGCTTGAAGGGTCTAAAAATTTGATATAAATATCTTTAAAATAATTAGTGAATTCTCTTTTAAGTTCATACACAAAGACTTACAAAAAAGAGGAGAAAATAAATTAATAGAGCAAAAAGCTCAAAGGTGAATGTCCTCAATTGAAGAATAAGCTACCAAAGAAAAAGAAATTACTACCTACAGGTAACTTAGGATGAACCGAGTTTCAGATCTGAAGATAAAGAACAAACCAACAAAGACAAAGTGGCAAACTACGCATTAATGGCTTTCGGCAATGAAGTATGTGACTCAAACGAATCTTCTTTACCTTATAGCTAATTATTTAATGCTTTTCATAATTTATTTGACGAGTTTAAATTAGTTGGTGAGAGATATAAATTGCTAAAAAAAGGATTATGATTCTCTTTCTAATAAATTAAAAAATTAAAAAAATAAGCATGATAATTATATGTTAAACTCTTGTACTAAATGTGAAGAGTTAGATTCAGTCAAAAAAAGAAAATGTAGTCTTACAACAAACATTAGAAAATTTAAATTTGAAACAAATCATTAAACATGATCATTGTTAACAAAGTTCATGTACATAGGAAAAAAGGAACCAATTTTGTGAGTAGTAACACTTAACAAAAGTCGACTATATTTGTTGAAGGACTCACATTATATGTTTCCCCAAAAACTAATATATTTTTTGTGATAGATGTGGATATCATGCTTATAAATGTTCATCTAAAAATATAGCTCACACAAATTAGTTTAGGTCCTAAAGAAACCATAAATAACTTAATGCCATTAATCAAAATAGGTAGATCTTTTCATGAGGGATCTAAAGTTAAATTTGTACCTAAAGCAAATCTCAATTTCTTGTAGATATGTCTACCATCAAAAGGTAGGAGCAAGAGATTGTACATTGATAGTGGATGCTCAAGGTATATGATCGAGATCCAATATATTTCTTTAAGCTCACTAGCCAAGACGAAAGATATGTCACATTCGGAGATAACAACAAAGGAAAAATTATTGACAAAGAAAATATATATAACAAATCAAACATTTTAATTAAAGATGTTTTGTTAGTTGATAGTTTAAAACATAACTTACTAAACATTAATCAATTATATGATAAAGGATATAGTATCAATTTTGAATTTAATATATGCATTATATACATACCATGTAAGAATAAATCCATGATTGCGTTAAGGAACAATAACATTTATACTATTAAGCTTGATGATTTTCATGATAAAACTTATTTTTCTATTTTAAACGATGATGCATGGCTTTGGCATACGAGATTAGGATATGCAAGTATGAAACTAATTTCATAAATTACAACTAAAAAAGTCGTAAGAGGTATGCCTAGAATTAAATTTGTCAAATATAAAGTTTGTGTTATATGCCAACTAAGTAAACAAATAAATAGTAGCTTTAAATCTAAAACTAAGTGAGCACCTCTAGACCATTACAATTGATTCATATGGATTTACCTGGACCAATTGATATCATTAAATATGTCTTTGTAATTATTAATTATTATATATATTTACTTGGACTTACTTTTTGGTACATAAAAGTGGTTGTTTTAAATGTTTTACGAAGTTTTACAAATAAGTTCAAAATGAAAAATATTTTATGATTTCTTTGATTCATAGTGATCATGGTCGTAAATTTAAAAATTATTATTTTCAAAAATTTTATGATTCAAATGTGTATGGCCATAATTTTTCTACTCCAAGAAATCTATAACAAAATGAAGTTGTTGAGAGAAAGAATAGGAGTTTACAACAGATGACAAGAATCATGCTTAATGAACATGGTATACTCAAATACTTTTGGGCCGAAGTCGTTAACACATTATGTTATATCATGAACATAGTTATCATAATACCACTATTTTCTAAAACTTCTTATAAATTATGGAACAACAAAAAACCAAACATTTTATATTTTAAAGTTTTTTGTTATAAATATTTTATTTTAAATGAGAAGGTTCTTTAGGAAAATTTGATGCAAAATCCGATAAAAGTATATGAAGTATGTAGATGCTCATCGTAAGGAGCTAATCATTTGAGATACATCAAAGGATATTCAAACTCATCTTCATTTAAATTTTTTTGTGTTAATGCTGTATTTTTGTCTTAAATTGAACCAAAATGTATTGATAATGCTCTAAAAGATGATTCATAAGTTTTTACAATGCATGAGGAGTTAAATCAATTTAAGAGAATTGAGGTGTGAAAGTTTGTTCCTAGACTAAATAGCCATCTTATAATTGGCACTAAATGAGTCTTTAGAAACAAGCAAGATGAACTTAGTATCATAGTTCGAAACAAGATTAGATTAGCAGTCGAAGGTTTCAACCAAGAAAAATGTATCAATTCTAAAGAAACCTTTGCTCCTATGAAAAAACTTGAAGCTACAAGGATACTCCTTGCCTATACATGTTTTAATAATAATGGTTCATATCTAATTTTGTTAGTTAAACTAAGTATGTTTAGATCTATTAAAATAATTTAATATAGATAGTGCTAAGGCTATTAAGACAACAATGATCAATTCTACAAAATTAGATATTGACATGATGGAGAATGTTTCGATCAAAAGACTTATAGGGGTATGATAGGTAGTTTACTATACCTCACAGCGATTAGACCTGATAATATGTTTAGTGTTGAACTTTGTACTATATTTCAATCTAGTCCCAAACAATCTCACCTTAAAGCAGATAAAAGGATTTTTAGATATTTAAAAGGAACTCTTAATCTAGGATTATAATATCTAAAATCTAAAATTTTTGAATTGATTACTTATGTCGATGCTGACTTTGCTGGATGTGGAACAGATAGAAAAAGCATATCTAGAACATGTCAACTCCTAGGTCATGCACTTGTTTCTCGATCTTCCAAAAAAATAAAATTATATTGTATTATCTATAGCCGAGGCTGAATATATAGCAGCAAATGCATGTTTTGCATAATTAATTTGGATGAAAAATACTTTATAAGGTTATATACTTTCTTTGAAAAATATTCTTATAAAATGTGATAACATTATTATAATATGTTTAACAAAGAATCTCATTAATAATCATGATATATTATATATAAAATATAAATTAGTAGATATTTTTACTAAACCATTGAACGAGGAATAAGTCAATTTTATTAGATGATAATTTGGTATGTTAAGTCTCGCAAATGCTTAAATCATTCTTTTATATTTTTTTCAGATCATTATCTGATTTCTTGATTTTGATGACTTAAGTTTTCTTTTTGAATTAAGATTGTTTCCTGTCAGTCTTTCTTCTTGCTATTTACAAAATAAAGATTTGTCAAAAATGAATATGGTCTTCTGGTATTGATGAATTGTCCTTCACTTTTTATAATTGAAATATTGATGCACCATTTAATCCTTCTCTCCTCCTTTCTTTTCTATATAATGACAAAGGGGAAAAGCAAAAGGTGCTAGCTTTTACAATCTCAAGAAACAAAAATTGCTATTTTTCGTATCTCAAGATAAGCAAAATTTTACAAACCTTTATGTTCTAAAATGATGTAAAAATTGCTAAATTACTAGCTTGAATATCTAAAAAAATTTGCTAGTTATATTTTTCCTTTTTGTTGACAACAAAGAAGGAGAAGCTACGAAGAAGATTTAAAATTTTAACGCTTTGGAATCATGCATGATGTAACTTAAATTTTTGAAGCCATGACAAAAGTAATAATGATTTGAAATTTTATGTTTTGGAATTATGCATGTTATAACAAACCTTGATGATTTAAAATTATGCATGTAATACTTATGATTTTATTACGATGATGCATATGATGTATGCATATGATGTGAAAGTCACTTTCATTAAAATTGTTTCAATTTGAATACAAAGATATTATGATTAGAAGATTATCATTCTATAAATTAAAAGGTTTTTTAATATGATATATAGATATAGATAGAAGGAGTTTAGTTAAAACTTCATTATCAATTGGTTGTCATAATAAAAAAGATGAAGATTGTTGAATCTCGAATTTTGATAATGAAATTAATTAATGAATTAGTGATCTAATCAATATTTAAGAAAAGTGATGCATAATGAATTAGTGAACTAACTTTAATTATGAAAAGGCAAAATAATTGAGGCATAAAAATAAGATGTTGGGTCGGAGTCAAAGTTCGAGCATCAGGCTAGAAGCATTGGACATTACACCAAAATTAGGTGTTGCAGGAGTCAACATGACGATGGATCTGACGATATACCGAAGGTTTGGACAATGCGTCGAATTTTCAAACGAAGTTTAGATGAACCAATGACATGCCGAGCAATAAAGAACTCTTGTCTTTAGTCGTTTATGTCTTAATTGTAGAAGGTTAGGTCTAAATTGAGTTAGTTTTGAGTGTAACCATGCTAACTCAATTAAGGACCAATTGGGCTTTAATTGGGGTTAATTTGAGCTTAGTGGGGGCTCGTTCAGTGACCCACAATTAAGTCAAGTAGTGGAACTGCTTATAAGCTGGCAACACGATCTCCTATGTTATTAGGCGATAGTACTGCCCAGATTAGGTAGTGGTACTGCCAGCAATTAATGTTGCAAGCGATGGTACCATCTAGACTGACAATAGCATCGCTAAAACCCGACCTCCCAGGCTCTGCCAGATGGTAGTACTGCCCAGTGCAGATGATGGTACCATTAATACCTTGAAAAACCCGTAACCATTTGGGGCTATAAATACTCCACTCGTTCTTGCTTGAGGAAGCAAGAACTTGGAACAAAAATTGATGATTCTTAGTGTACAAACTATATTGTAATCTCTTAAGAGTTCCCCTCCTCTTAAAAGTTAGGTTTTATTCTAAGAGAGGTGTAAGACTTATAAAGATTGTCTCCTAACGCTATGAAAAGGAGAAATGTTATAAAAGGGTAATTGATCTTCGCCCATTGAAAGAAGATCAGTAGTGAAAATCGATAGCCTTGATGGAGAAATTGAGAGTGGACATAGATCGCGATGATCGAACCACTATAAATCTGATGTGCACTTATTTTGTTGCTTATTCTTATTACTTACTATTTTAATTGCTCACCATACTTCACTCGCCTTTCAAATCAAATGCATTTCTTATACGATTTTATAGAATAATTTGTTGAATCTACGCGGACATCTTTAGATTTCAATAGTCATGGACATCTTTAGAAGACGCTAACTAGAAGACCTTGTCAGATTAGAAGGTTCTGGAATCAAAATCTCTCTTGGGTACTTATCCTTTACAATCAAACAAAGAAAAAAAAAAACAGAAAACCTTTCATTTAAACAAGAAAATTCAGCACAAATTAGGGAAGGAATAATCAACGGCTATGTAATTCATTTTCACGGGTTGCACATTTCTTCCTGTTGTCAATCCAAAATGTCATTTGTCAGCACAGGTTACATCAAGCAAGGCCTTGAAAAATGCTTTGCCACAGATATCGTGGCCCTCATTTAACACAAACGTTGCAGGATTTATGAACCCTCATTTAAAAAAAGACCATACCAATAACAAGGTAACAGATGTATATAGTACAGCAGCTATTATAAAGTAGCAGATTTAATTAGTCTACAAGTGTCGCCTTTAGATATCGCATAGCCGAGCAGTCATATCAGCAGTTCCATCTCACTCCATGTTGATGACCCCTGCGAGTTGCAACCTTCCACTGTAAAAAAACCTGCTTTACACCCTCCCATATTCCAAGTCATTCGCTGGTGACCTATTACTATGTATCCGGGATAACCTGATCGTATTGCTACCTTCGGTTTGCTGGTTTGCTCCACTGGTCGGACTGCTACTACCTTTCTCCTCCAACATCTGAAAGTATGCATACGGCCCCCAACCTTTATAGAAAGAAGTAGAAAAACAATAGTCAAATTTTGGCAACTCCAACTTAAAAAACAAGAGACCTGTATATAATGGATTTTTTTTTTTTTTTTTTTTTTGATCATCAGACTTCAGGCAAGCCAACATTAACTTATATGATGGCGGGGAATGTTAGAAAATATCTACAACATAGCTAAAAGCAAGCAATGAAGACCTTTTATTGGTGTCAAGAAAACATGCCACTGCACTTTGTCATCCTTTACATGCTGTTTTTAGAAGAAAAAAAAATTATAAGAAATTTTCATTATAGGCATGCATGACGTTCATACGTGGACTCAAACCTGAGACCTATTTATTTATTGCTTGTGCAATAATGCACTAACCAACTCGGACATCTCAACAGAGACATCTTTTTCATGCTTTATATTACAGGACATCACAAGCATACAACTTCTGAGATTAGAGGCATATGATCATCCTATGAAGGCACGCAGCAAGATGTTTTGGACTGTACAAGGTACTAGAAAATTATTTTACTTATAAAGGCAAACTATCTCAATTAGTTGAATACTCACAACATTTATCAAGTAAAGCACACAAGATTGAGAACAAAACTACACCCACTAGTGAGAATAAAAAATTACTGCACTAATTTGGCAATTAAAAGAATCAGCTCAGCTGGGGAAGGCACTTATGGATTTCTGACTTATCTGCTACCATTACTAAAGTATCAAATCACTTTAGTAGAAAACTCTCCTATAACTCAGCCACTACCAGATATTTCCAGTTACATTCACATCCAACGTAATTGCAAACGAATATTACCATCCATATGGTAAGGTGCAGGAAAAAACTGCAGATAACAAAATGTGGCAACTGTGGCACCTGAAATTGGAAAGTACCTTGAGTCATTAAGAACAAAGAAAAATTTTAGACCTGCTTGCTTAAAGGTCAATAAAATAACATGCTGAATGAACTACAGAAACTTACCCAGAATACCACCAACAAAGACATCATCCCAGTGGTGCCGGTAATCATCGACACGAGAGATTCCAACAAGTGAAGCAACAAGTAGCGGAAGAAACACAATACAAAGTTTTGCCACATGCCCATTACGATCAAATGCTTTGATCTTCCCAGACAAATAAAGTGCTAGGTAACCAAGACCTGCAAAGGACCCTGCATAAAGAAAGGTTAACATGAATGTTGACTGTCCAAGCACTTGGGTTCCAAATTATGTAAGCTATATGTCCCACAAGTGTGTTTGTGTGTGTGTGTGTGCGCGCGCGTGTGTGTGTATAGAAGGCACTTAATTTTGGTCTGCATTAAAAAATTATCAAAAATAAATGTCAAAAACATATCTGGCTTTTCTTCTTCACAAAAGAAAATCATGTACCCGAGTAAAAGCAACAAAGGAAGCAAGAATAAGAAACAACTTACATGAAGTGTGACCACTAGGAAAACTCTTGTGTCCATCATTTATTAAGTTTTTCTCCCCGTGACAAATAACATTTCCTGTCACTATATCATACAGCTGAACCCAATTGAAAACAATAAATAGATAATTGTCATAACATGCTACTAAAATATATAGAAGATCTAAGAACTAAATTTACAAATCCAGACAGAAACAAGAACTAGGAACAGAACCTCCTTTCCATCTGGAAAACAACGCCAAAAGAAATCTGGCCGAGGTCGCCCAACAGTGACCTTTATTGCATTGGTTATAATCGCAGTTGTCAGCACAGCAAAAAGAAGACCTTTGCAAGTAATTGAAACACATTGAGTTAAAGTTTTCAGGTCATCCTTCTTTGTGTGTGTGTGCCAAAAAGGATTAAAAGAAATTATAGCCAAACACGACCAACATTATATCCAGAGATACAGCACAGCAGTAAAGATAACTTTGCAAGAAGTTGAAACACATTAAATTCTTCAACAAACCCTTTTTTTCTGACTAATTAGCATCAGTATGAAGAGAAATTTATTTAATACAGAGATGAGTTAAAAATATACCTAAGATGGAATGATGCAGATCATAAACCTCTCTCCTACGGAAATAGAAGGCAATAAATATCAAAGCAGGCAACACTATCGCAATTATCTACAAGTATAAACCAATGTGTCAAAAGTATCTGCAGCACATTGCAATAGGCTCAATTTACAAAATGAAAAACTTCAAATACATTACAGGAAGAGCCCATGATGGAATGGTGCTGGTCTTGAATGGGTATCTCAGGTCACGCATCATATCCTTTCCAACAAAACGGTAAAACGGATGAACAACTTTCATAACCGTCACAAGCACCACCAGAAAAATGAGTATAAGCCAATCAAACTTATGTGATCTGGCCACTTTAATTCCATGAGAACGCACTGTGTGTGAACCAAGCTGAACATCTCTCATATTGTCCTGTAAATATATAACAATAGAAAAGCAAATCAGCTTCAAGTCCCCAAGTATTTTCAATATTCTTTAGTATTAAAAAGTATATATGTGGTCCAAATGGGAATACTCATGGAGCTGTGATTTGGCCATGCATAAACTGACTTTAAAAGATGACAGTAAATAGTACAAATTTTGTGCAATTATAAAACGTGGATTAGCATATCTGTGTTACTTTGTAGGTACAGGCCTATGCTTATTTATTATTATAGGAGAAATGGGTAATCAAATGCTAATAAATGGGAATCACATGTTTATTAAGCACTATTTTGTTGATGGTTCCCCAATAGGCTACACTAACTTTTTTCAAGACATCCCATTTGCTGATGAGCCAATTGGAGAGACCAATACAACTGAGGGTATAATACATGCTGAGTGACATATGGTAAGATTTCATGTGCCAAAACCCCAAGGAAGAACGAGCATTTCAAGATCTAATTTGAGTCTTTCTCAACTCTAGAAAAATCTAAGATGATGACAACTGCACACCAACAAAAATTGCTAGTGATTACGAAGGCACACATGAGAACATCATCTCTAAAGTACATCAACCGTTCCTATGGAAGAAAAGGAACTGTTGCCTACGCCCAGCATAGAAATCTAGGGCAGCAAGGACTTTACCCTCTGGCGATGGTTCAGCAATCAACAATAGAGCATATTCATGCGTTTCTTCCTGCAAGCCAGACCAAACAACGCGCCACGAAATGCCACTCAATCCCTTCTCGGTTCCTCCCGTCCCATGGTATGGAGGTCACATAAACCTTCTTATCTGGGCCAAAACAACGCGGGATGGCTTCCCCCTCAAGAAATCAATCTCAACTCTAGAAAAATCTAAGATGATGACAACTGCACACCAACAAAAATTGCTAGTGATTACGAAGGCACACATGAGAACATCATCTCTAAAGTACATCAACCGTTCCTATGGAAGAAAAGGAACTGTTGCCTACGCCCAGCATAGAAATCTAGGGCAGCAAGGACTTTACCCTCTGGCGATGGTTCAGCAATCAACAACAGAGCATATTCCTGCGTTTCTTCCTGCAAGCCAAACCAAACAACGCCACCACGAAATGCCACTCAATCCCTTCTCGGTTCCTCCCGTCCCATGGTATGGAGGTCACATAAACCTTCTTATCTGGGCCAAAACAACGCGGGATGGCTTCCCCCTCAAGAAATCGAATCACGAGAAAAGGAAAACATTACCTGATCTTGTGCTCGAATGGAATCGGGTAAAGGGAAAGGAAGGAACGGAGATTAGAGGATCTAAAGGAGGAGGAAAGAGACTCTCCGGACTGTGATTCTTGAAACCCAGGCAAGCAACCGCCGAGAGACAGAGTGGAGGGGCGAGAAGGGGAGGCATTTGAACGGAACGGACGGACGGAAGGCGTTGTAATGCGTAACTGTTTTGAAATGGGCAAATTGGATTCCAATATGGTCTGGGCCCAATTAGCTGTGGGCCCCAATCCATTTAAAGTTCATCAATCCACTTGGAAAACCGTAGATATAATTTCAATATCTCTGAGTTCCAAAATACATGGCTTAAATTTCAATGGTACTTGAATTAGATTTTAATGTTGCATTTGGCGTATTTTTATACTATATTTCTGTGTATAATTTGAAGCCATGAATTCATGTGAATGTAAATCTAATTTTGAACACTAAAATCTTTAGCAAGCAAGTCAAGTACAAACAAATATTTTAGATATATTTAAATATAAAAATAATTAAAATAAAAAATTAAAGGTTAATTATTTTTTTTTTTTTGATCCTATGATGGGTGTGCATCACTTATCAAACGTTAAGGGCTCAAAATATTATTTGATATATTTTTATATCTTAAATATTAAGAGTGATTTATCAGACCCCCGTTATCCTAGAAATGTAATATATACGCAAGAAAAATGACTGGAATAGTTAATAAAAGTTATATTCTTGTCGTGTGCTGGCAAATATTTTCAAGAAAAAAATAAAAATTGCATCAAGAATGAAACTTGGTACATATAATGAAAATTGCATCAAGAAAACACAGTTTTAACTATGCAAGCCAATTGAAATGGGAGAACAAATATCCTGGTAATTTCAAAGACATATAGCTCACCGTAACCATATCGGTAACAACAAATGCATCAAGAAAGTAGAGATCACTCCTGGATATTGCTAAAAACTAGGGTGATTGTATCCATCCAAAGTCATAGCAGGGACTAGACAACGGTTGTTTGCCTATACAGATAGATATTACAACCCACTGCTTCAACATCAAATGCTACGAACAGTCGAAACACAGTTTGAGAGCGGTGGTTCAAAGCCATGACATTCCCATCCCAATCAGAAAGCCCTTTGCATGAGGTGACATGACAATCCTGCATAGAATTGGTCAGTTCATGGTAGGGCATGAAAATACCACAGCTTATCTCTCTTCTAGGCCACTGGTTGAAAGGGATTCCAAACAACCCACCCACCATGAACTGCTAGCAGGGATGCATGCCCTTTGTCCAGATCACAATAATAATTGACAATGTCTCTCAATCAAGTAAAATTAGATTGGGGTGGAAGAGTAGTGACAAAGCCATTAATAAAAGCCCAAGGAACCATAAGCTATATCAGTTAGGGCACATGATTCAATCATAAAAGAGAGATGAGTATTCAATTTAGGCTACGGTCAGTGCAGCTCCCAGGTTCTCTCTCTAAATTTGCAATGGAGAAGAGAATAATAGCATGTAGACAGACACCAACTCTTCAATATCATCTGGTCCACCCAGATTCATGGTCAGAAAAGGAAGAATTGGACTCTAACCCTGTGCTAGATGCCAGAAGAAGGTTCATACCCGACAACTGGACTTCTACAGAAGGCAAAAAAAAAAAATAGCACATCTTTCCAAGAGGGATAGCTCTATCAATCAGGTCACTGTCACTCACAAAGAGTAGCATTTTTTTCTCAGTAAAAAATCGGAAGAGAGCAGAATTAAGTAAACCAAATTAACCGACCAGTGTTAAAACTAGGTTCATCAGTCTAAGAATACAAGAGAAAAGAACCATTTATACCACAAGTTTATCTTTTTAAGATTGGTTCGACCTCCTAAAACAATAAAGAAGAATGATATAAACTACAAGTCGATTCCTATTTTTAGATCAAAGATACAGATCACTTGTTAAAATGAAATACAACATGTTGCAGACAGGAAACAGTGCAGTCAACTAATAGCACTTTCATCACTGACCAAAACGCAATAATAGGCAGATCAATAGGGTGTTTCTATATGTCAAAACCGAGTTGGATTAGTTAAGCAACTAGTGTGTTTCGTAAAATTTGGAAGAATCATATATGCAAATTGCCAAGATCCAGAGACCATCGCTTGTAAAAACAAACAATGTATATGAAGCACAAAAAAAAAACTTTTAATTTTAGTATCTCACTGCAACCAAATAGCTGTCCTGAAATCACATCATTATCAGTGTTCAGACACACTTCCAGAAAAAGAGTGCATTTGTTTTGTATGCATCTGTCAGAAAATAAAGAGAAAAACAAGTATTTCCTCTATAACCATGTGAAACTTCTCATATAAAAACTGTAGATACATTAAAATACTGCTGTAAATTGATAATGTAACAATATATTTAACATGACAGATTTTTTATCTAATAGCAAGATAACATAGTCCCCTGGGACTCTCGAGCATGATTCCTGAAACCATTGACAGGAGGATAAACACATGCAAACACCAAATTCCTTTATTCGTATAACAAGCTGACATACAACACCAATTCATGCGAACCAAACACTAAACAACACATAAAATGAGAAAACCAACCAAACATAACTCGTAGGAAATAAGACTGTAAGAAATTATGAGCTCACTGCAGATTACTTTACCTCCAACCAAAATTTCTGTTTTCCTTTTAACCAGGGTATCAACTGGCGATCATGATGTTTTGGATGTGTTTGAATCTCCAGGAGCTCCTGCTTCAGGAATCACAGCTGTTGAGCTCGCCGTCTGATACTGCCGGGACAATGCCGATTGTGAAGAGGCCTGCGAGTAGTACATCTGAGGATGGCCAGGAGCAGCCGTGACTTCATAACCATAATTAGCCAACGTTGCAGGGGACTGAGAATGATGGGGATGCTGCATCACATGATACCCAGTTCCGGCATAAGGGTGGGCTTGATTGGAGGCTATATGGAACAGCTGTGGCTGCAATGCAGTCTGCATATGTGAAGGGACCGCTGTGCTATACAAACTCGGTGGGTCATCGGGCTTCGTTGGAGCTCTAGGAACCGCTGGCTTTCCTGATGATGGAACGGAACTGGGATCCACCAAATTGGGCTGAGCTGACGCCAAAGTGTATGGTGTGGTTTGGCGTACAGGCACATAGTACATTGGAATCTGGGGATCAAAGGGGTGTGCTTGTGGCAATTGCTGCATCGATTGAGGCACAAAAGGGTAGTAGGAAGCCATGTGAACGACTGTACCGGCCGCCGTATGGTGGATGTAATGGGGATTAGCCGAAATAAACTGTGGTTGTTGTTGATGAAATTGGGAATGGGTTTGTTGCTGCTGGAGTTGCTCCGGCTGCATTGAAGACAATGCATAACCTGGGGTATCCACCGCCGGCAATGGAGCAAGGTAGCTACGATAAAAAAAAGACATTTGGATCAGAGTTTAAATTGAAATATGTAGGTAGGTCTTGACGAAGAAATTAACGTGAAATTTAATTGGAATTTTTAGTAAAAAAATCACAAATATTCAGAGGAGGGTCAAAGAACCAGAATGATGATACCTTGATGCAGGATTGGAGGATGGGGCGTCGACTTGTGTGGGTTTTGGGGGTTGTGGCGGCTTACGGACGCCATGATCAGACTTCTCGTCGTCCGAGAAGACCCTGTTCGAGTTTTCCGAAGGGGAGATGGTGGGAATGGAATCGGAAGCGGTCGGAATAGGGATGGAGGGAGGGACCTGGAGGTGATGAGCGTAGATTTGCTCTTTGAAACTGTCGTCCGGCCTCTGGCTGGTGGCGGAGTCGGAAGAGAGGGTCATGTGGGCCAGGTGGTCGTCGAGGCCGGAGATCCGATGATCGGCGTAGCGGTCATCGGTTGGAACGGGAATAGGTGGGAGATTAGAGAGGGATGGAGCGGACGAAGTGGATCCGAAGGAGGACGTCGTATCGAGCATCGGCGAATCGGGGACGGAGTGAACATCTTGGCCATGGCGTGCGAGCTTGGCGGCGGAGTCCGGACCGGGGAGGACGAGCTGCTCAGGCTCCGGGTGGGAAGAAGAGCCACCGCCGCCGCCTCTGCGAGAGTGGACGGAAGAGTTGTCCTCGAGACCGAGGAGGCTGTCGACCGTGGCGGAGTCGGCAGAGTGGCCACGAGGGAGGCCGTCCATACCCATGCCGCCAATCGCGCTATTGAGGGCGTCCACGAACCAAGTCTCCGATTTTGACTCGTCCAACAGCGACCCGATGGTGGACGAAGGCGCCGATTCCGACTTCGACGGGAACAGGAACAACCGCAGGCGGGAGGAGCGGGTGGAGCCGCCGCCTCCGGAGGCCGCGGCGGAGATGCGATCCAGCTCGTCGATCATGTTCTCGAGGTCTTCGTCGGTCGTGACGGAGATAAGAGAATCGAGGTCCTCGTTGGGGAGCTGGTACTTGAGGGAGAACGGGCGGCCACCGAGGAGCTTACGTGAGAGCTTGGCGGAGATGTCAGCAAGAGAGGAGTGGCGATCGACGACGACCATGCGGGTCTCGCCGCCGAGGTAGCAGAGGGATTTATCGGTGGGCCGGGGAACGATGCGGCCGCCGTAGCTACACATGAGGCGGAGGCGCGACGACGCCGCGGCGGCGGACGGAGGGTACGGCTCGTCCCAGGAGTCGCCGCCGCGGGAGCGGGGGGAGGAGTCCGCGGAGTCCGGGTACCCGGGACCGGAGACGGCCGTCGCCGCCGATTCCATGGTCGGAGCGAGGGAGATGTGGGAGGGGGTCCGCCCGGATCGAATTGGGGATCTGGCCAGGGAAGGGGAAAAGGGCTTGGGGGAGACCGGAAAGAAAAAAAGGGGGCCTTTTTTATTATTATTTTTCTTTTTTCTTAAATTCTATTTTAGTATTAATGGCGATAATATTTAATCGGAAAAAAAAAAAAGATAAAATTGCTGAGGCGACGACGTTGATGTGATGAGGCAGGAAAAGAAAATGTATAAGTGCCATATGACACGAATAAATACTTACCAAATAGAGAGGTGATTGCCAGAGAGGCTAATAAATAAATAGTAAACATTTGTTACATCCGGTTTTGTCAGCACCCTTATTTGATTTAGTCTCCTCACATTTGAGGATGTACATTTGTTACCATAAAATTTGGTGGTCAAAATTATATTTTGATACGATAAATAATGGATCTATCTAGCAATCTTGAATATGTCATCTCGAGAATCACGTCGATAGCTATCTCGACAACTCCTACTGGACACATCAACCCGAGGACCATGTCAGCAATCATCTCAACAACCTCCTACTTGGACATATCAACCCGAGGATCACGTTTATAGCCACCTTGGTGACCCCCCGCTTGGACATGTTAGCCCGAGGATCGCACTGTTCGTTCATAGGGTCGTACTCACGGTCGATGCTCTCGTTGAACGAGACATCGGGAACTGATGAAAGCAACGTCTCACGTAGAGTCGTACATATAGGTCAGTCGTGTAGATCTATCGAAGGCATCGCGTCCATTAAACGCTTTGGTATGATCTCCCTATGTTCTACAGATATAAATACCCCATTATAGTTCATAGGTGAGGAAGATTTATTTCAACAATTTCTCCTCAAAAATCTTCGGGATCTTTTAAATATCAACTTTCAATCTCCATTATCGAGAATCTAACATAGTCATCGGAGGGACTACATTGGGCACACACCTCTCCCCGGACGAAGGTCGTGTTGCATGTCTCGATCGCCTACCAAAATCGATCCAGTAGATTTTTCGACCCAAGGGATTGTAGCTAAGCAAAACCCGACAAGTCCACCAAGCCTCTCGAGTCTCTTGAAACAGCTCGGACGATCCTACGCACGCGGGCCGAACCACGACACTAAATCCAGCAACAGGATCGATTCGACCTAATCCGATTTTAAAGTCTTGTCACGCTCGAGACTTAATATTAGCAAATTTGGTTAATCTCCGCCCAAAATCTAATTGTGCAACATCTTTTGGAAATCCGGAAACTTACTGTCTAAGGTCAAAAATTCAATTCTAAAAGTATTTATAGCTTTTTATATTTTTTTATCGACATGACAACTTGTTTAGGTAGTTTTTTTTTTCACTAATTAGGGTTTTGATGGCATTGGTGGAGTCCAAAATATTTATCATATTGATATTAATATTCTAAAAATGTATATGAATAAGAATATCTACATTCAAATCCAATTAAAAAAAAAGTATATTCTGGAACAACTAATCAGAATGTGTCGTTGAACAGAGATTAAAAATCAACCACATTAATGTGTCTTATATATAATAGACCTCAACTTCATCCAAAATTAAGTTTCTAAACACACAATATGAAATGTGACTTGGCAACATTTATGTTGCTTAAAAGAAAGCAATCATTAGAAAATTTTAAAATAGGTAGGTTTAAAATAGGTAGGTATAAGTTGGAGGCCCTTATGTTATTTAAAAAAAAAAACAGATTTTTTCTTAATACCATTATAAATTCTGATATGTTCAATATGTGATTGGAGATTAAAATCAATGAAGTTTGCATCCATTTTTTTTATATTTTTTTTAGATTGAGGTGTCAAAGTCAAGACAGTCCAAGAATTATGTTGAAGGCGTATTTAATAAAATCTCTTCGATACTAAAGTTATTATAGATTTAAATGATTTATAAAGTAATAAAGTTAAAAAGTGTCAAATCAACCAAGAGCAGAATCTTTTTATCATTTAACAGATGACTGGCTGTTAAGAATAAATATTCATATGATTGTCATTAAATGGGTTGTCACGACGAATGATTTGGTCAAATCAACCCTAGTAACATCGCATAGTTAAAAACTTGTGGAGTCGAGTGTATCATTGTGTCATAATGTCGATCCTACAGAATCAAATCTTATATAACGTATCCATCAAATCAAAATAATGTAGCACGTCCACAGTGTTACCTCGAGTATAATAATTTTGAAGGTTGGTATCACATATGTCTTAATTATTCATTCTAACCTTAGCGTGTGGTGGAGTTAAAGAAAAAAAAAAAGCACGTAATGAGCATTATAATTAGGATGTTGTGTCCACTCTCGTGATCCTTCTTCAGTCAACACCAATTATAAATAATGACGCAGCACCGACTGACTGTGAATAGGGAATGATAGAGACGACAACTCTCGTTTCCTTGGCTGCGTTAACCCAAATCTGTTCTAAACCTACTTCTCGTAGATGATTCGGTAAATACTTCAGATGGCATTGGAATTCTAAATCGGTGGAATCCCTTTAAAACCAAACACATCACACTCTACTTGATAGGGCAAAATCCGACTTGGCTGCCAAGTCATCACACCTTCGACAGCTAAGCCACTGACGCGGCCAAACCGACGTGACCGGTCAACCGGATGTACGAAGGGTACCAGGTGCCGTACCACCGACCTGGCACAGGTAAGGTCGGCAACCCCTACCTGCAGGCGCACGCTTCCCCACCAGTACGGAGGCAAGGCGTGAGGCGCGGCAACATGGTGAGTCATGAATGCGGTAAGGTCGTCAGGTACGAACAACCCACAGCACCCACTATAAAAGCTCCTGCACCTCCACAGGGCAGGGGGATCGCCAAAAAGATCACAAAACTGACTTGATCGTCGGAGGGGTCACGTCGGGAACCTACCCGACCCGACCTCCTTGCAGGAACCAGCGGCCGACCCCGGCAGGACGACCTCTTCTCCACCAAGGTTCCGCCACTCCAGCATCCGAACTCCCGAACCGACCCCTGAATCACCGCTCATCCGAACCAGCTCCGCCCCGTGCCGAAGAAATTGCGAAGCGGGCGAACCAGCGCACACGGGCCAGGACCAGCAAAGGCTTGCTCGACACATTTAAAGGCGAATCGCGTCCACCTGGCAAGCCCCAAAAAAGACACTATCACTACTAAATATTTTTTTAATCAAAACTGATATATATTTTTTATAATCATAAGATATTAGTATAGTTTTTTTTTATTTAAATAAACTAATGATTGATTATGTGTCAAATCTTAATTGATAATTTTTAATATATTTTATACATCAAAATATTAGTATGATGATGATATATCGAATTCGATTACTAAATATTAAAGATTTAAAACCTCATGATATGGTTTTTTTACACATAAGATTTTGGTATAATGATATTGTATCAGATCCATCATCTTATATATTTTACACTAACCAATGCTTGATATAGTTTTAACATATTAAAACCACATGATGTAGTTTTAACATATTACTAACTTGATTGATCAAGACTTTGTTACATCATCTTAGGTTTCTAAGATCAAAACTCATTTTTACCTTAAAACATTTTTTTATGACAAAACTTATCTTTATTATTTATGATCGACAAAACTCAATCATTTGATTGAGTTTCATAAAACCAATTTGATTTTTTAATATAATCATAATTAATTATATTATAGTTATGATTACATTTTTATTATTATTTTAAAGATATTTTATATGATTAATGTTCATTTTCCTTTAAAGTCATTATGGTTTACTTGTATTTAAAATAATTTATATATTTTAAAAAATATAGCATATAATTATCTCTCGTCAATATGAGTTAACAAACATTAGAGTCTACTTACGTCATATGTTGATTCATAATAAATTATTCAATATAATAATACATGTAATTTAAGTTTTAAAAAGGTTAAAATTCATTTTAGCCCATGTGGTTTTAGTCATTGACCTTTTAAGCTCTTTATGATTCTTTTATATATAAAATAACCTCTATATTTAAAAAAAATTTCTAACATATAAGTTTCTCTTATCAAATTTGAGTTAACGAATGTTGGAGTCTGCTTACATGACATGTTGACTCACAATAAATTATTAATATAATGACATATATAATTTAAATTAAAAAAAAAAGTTAAGGTCTATCCTGTTAAGGAAGATGAAGCGATAAAAGCTGTAACGACCAACGAATATAGAGAGGCAAAGGTAAGAGAAACTAGAGGTAGAGGTGAGAGAGAGTTGGACAACTATGTCGTAGGTGCGACGAGTGAGATGTAGGAGAGGGCCAAATAAAAGGCGATAGGGACGAAGATGCCCAAGAGGAGTAAGATGGATTAGGAGATCATCGAGTGCCTAATGTCGAATTAATCGACGTATATTCACCTGAGGCAAGATTGGAAGCTCCTGAGCTCGTTGCCAACATGAGATAGACTACGTGCGTATGACTCCTTTCTATGTAGTAACAACTCGGTGCTGCTACTAGTGGTCACTACCACGACGATGCCTCTTCCCGTCATCGATGGTGGTCTTAGTTTTTAAAAACTTTAAATTACATATATCATTATATTAATAATTTATTATGAGTTATAATGCAACGTAATTAGATTCTAATGTCTGTTAATTTAGATTGATGAGAGGGACTTATATGTTATATTTTTAAATATATAATAATTATTTTTGATAAGAGTAAGTCATAAGGACTTAAGAGGTCCATAGCTAAAACCATAAGGGATAAGATGGATCTTAATTTTTTTTAAAATTTAAATTATATATATTATTATATTAATAATTTATTATGAGTTAGCATATAAAACTCTAATATCGTTAACTAAGACTTAATAGTATGAGTTTATATGTTATTTTTTTAAATATATGAATCATTTTAGATAAAAAATTATAAAAGTTTAATTGATTCATTTATATGTTATTTTTTAAAATATATGAATCATTTTAGATAAAAATTATAAAGTTTAATTGATTCATGATCAAAATCATAAGATTAAAATGAACCTTAATTTTATTTTATATCAGGATTAAGCTGAAAAAAAATATTTCATGCTTCCTATCCTATCCCAAAATCATACGTATATATATATATATATATATATATATATATATATATAGAATCGTAGTAACGCGAAACGAATAGGTGGGATGGGATCCGGTGCATGGAGTGTTGTATAGTAACGGCTGAGTAGTGAGTGGGGAGAGCTGTAACGTGCGCTCTCCCTCTCACTGAGTGCGCCTGTGGGATTACTACGGTGGTGCGAGGGTAGGATGACCACCATGGCGTCATCATGCAACCACGGTCGAAAACCTCAATCAATGTGTCGCTGATGGTGACCACAACCCCGTACGTCTGCTGGTACAAGAGATAGAGAGCGACACGTTCTTCTACTGTCCACGGAAATGAAAACCATTGTCGTCGCCCATCGTTTCGTTTCCCACTATGAAACCCCCATTGTTTTCATCTCAGTAGTTGTTTGATAGCTTTCTTCGTTTTGAAAAAAATCACTGTGGTAATAACTCCACATTCGATATAACCCGATCATTATTCGGATGTCATGCGATCGATAAAAACCAGTTGTGTAATTTTTTTTTCTTTTCTACAATCTCCTTCACGGGTTCAAGCTGTGAGGGAATCATGTCGGCTTCAAGTTGACGTACGGCAATGTTGGAACCATTGATACATAGTAGTATCACGGATCAATGCCTCTCTTCTCTCCTATGGCAGCAGCTTTAAGCTTCACCAACAGCGACGTCCTTCCCGGAAGAAAAAGGACCGCCGCTTATATAAACCCCGAGTGAACAGTCCGGCAATACCGACACTGTACGGCCGTGGAGTAGAAAATTAGTATACAATGACAATAAATACATTACCGAGCTGTTTCGGATGGGAGCAATTGACCTTCTTCCTTTTTATATATATGTTGAGTTTGTCTAAGAATCCTCAGGCATTTAAACTTGGGATTGATCTCCACATGAGATTGATCATTTTTTTTAATTCTAGAAGGTTATCCTTTTTTTTTTAAGTTTGGTCGATAATTTTTTTTTAAAAAAAATCATCGTAAGATCTTGAGAGCAAAGACCGTCTTCATCATTTATCCTTTAAAAAAAAAAAAAGAATGAATCCTAGGTAATCTCCTACCTCTTCCTACTTGGTACATGTTAACCAATGCTTAGCAATAAAATAAGTTAAATACTTCAAGTTTGAGAGAGAAAAAGATTCAAGGTTAGATGATCTTATTGGGATTGATCCTGTTTAATCCTATTAATACTTCAAATCAATAGTTTAATCCATTAAAAAGGAGAGTACCCAGGTAGAAGAACATCTCAATCTTTCTCAGACTGACAGTGCACTGTTCTTTCCTGCTGCATATATATAGATTTGCCTGTCTGATAAAACTCGTAAAGTTTGAGCAACCACAACTGCTGCTTGAGGTAGAAAAAACCTGAGATTTTTACTGGTCAATTTCCCAACATTTTCTAGCTTGTTAATCTCTGCAACATGTCAACGACGTGCCTCATCGATGGTCTGCTTTCGGGGTTTAACTGGACACAACCTAATGCTATCTTGAGTGCAGTGGTAATCTCATCTTCTCTGTCTGTTTCCTGGGTCAAATTAGGGTCTACCACATCCAACAGTGTCTTCCTCTCTTCGATAGAGATCTGCACCCATCGGACTAAGTCCATGTCCCAAGTCTCCATCAGAACAACCGGAGATCTTCCACAGATCAGTTCTAGTACGATCACCCCGTAGGAATACACATCCCATTTCTGTGATGGTCTGAGAGATTTCATTGCCTCCGGAGCTTGATAGAATAATGCGTTGCTCCAAAGAGGACTGATCGATGGTGTTGTTCCTGTTTCCATGTTGGTGGTGAGGTGCCCAAGTCCGAAGTCCGATATGTATGGCTCCATGTCTACTCCAAGGAGTATGTTGCTTGGCTTGAGATCTCCATGGACGTACTTCTTGGGGCTGAACTCATGCAGGAAGGCCAAACCCTTTGCGACCCCCTTCATGATCTTAAGCCTCGCATCCCATGACAGCGGCGACAAGCTCATGTTTCCTAAGCACGACAATAAATGGCCATTAGCGGGATGCAACTGTAATCTAGGCAGGAGTTCTTCGACACCTACCATGGATTGCGTTGGAGAGGTTGCCATTGGGGATGTAGTCGTATATAAGAAGTTTCTCGTCGGCAGACCAGTAGAAAGCTCTTAGGAGAACGATGTTGTGATGCCTCACTTTTCCGATGGCTTCCACCTCCGCTTGGAAATCTTTGAACCTCTGCGACCCACCTTCGCCTAATCTTCTCACCGCCAGTGTCAATCCGTCCTCCAAGATCACCTTGTACACGATCCCAATCCCACTCTTCCCCAGCACGAAGGCACAGCCCTTCAGCAGATCTTCCAAGTCGAACCCCACCTGCTTATCTACTGGTATGAGATCGAATTGCTCAGCATCCTCTTCCGGAGTCTCGCTTCCATCTTTCCCACAGCACAAACACTTGTTCCCATCTTTGTTCTTGGAAGACACTGCTCTCCTGTAACAATAGAAGAAGAGCATCGCCATGAGAGCAATTGCAGCAACGTCGGCTACGACTATGGCTACCACCAGCTTTTTTCTCAGACCATTTCTGTTCTTCTTGCTATTGTTGGGTTCAGAAGCTAGAGGTGAATGGTCACTCGGCAAGGATGGCAATAGCCATGGGTTGCTGGCTGATCTGCTCGACAGAGAACATGGGTTCTTCAAAGGCGGACCGCAAAGCCCAGGATTTCCAATAAATGCAGTTGGTCCTCTGTTCAGCAAAGCTCCATTCTGCGGGATCGAGCCGGTCAAGTTGTTGAACGCGAGATCGATGTAGACCTTGTCCGGTAAGTCTCCGAGAGTTGCAGGAATGACACCGGAAAGGAGATTGTGTGAGAGGTCGACCGTGCCATGAAGGCTAGACAGGTTGCCGAAATCGCTAGGGATCGAACCATTGAGCCTGTTGTAAGAAAGGCTGAGCTTTTCCAAGGCGGCAAGATTGGTCCCGAGGCCCGCCGGGATGGAGCTCGTCAAGTTGTTGTGGCTGAAATCAAGGACCTTCAACCTCTTGCAACGGAGGATCGAAGCAGGAATTGTTCCATGGAGCAGGTTCTGCGAAAGGTCCAAGACTTGGAGGAGAGAGAGGTTGCCGAGCTGAGGAGGAACAGGACCGGAGAAGGAGTTCCCGTGAAGAACCAGGCTTTGGAGCCGGCCGTTGGCGAAGAGTCCGCAAGGCAGGCTCCCGTGAAGCCTGTTGTTCCTGAGGTTGATGTGCCGAAGAGAAGAGAAGGAGCCAAGCGAGGAAGGAAGAGAACCCAAAAGCCTCTTCTTTGGGAGGCTAACGGAGACAACCCTTCCTTCTTCACAAGTGATCCCATTCCAAGAGCACGGGTCGGCACCGGAGGAGTTCCAGTTGGCCATGGAACCATCAGGATCTTCTTGCACGGATGACTTGAAAGAAACAAGCGCAAAGCCCTCCTCGTTCAACGCGACTACAGGAGGAAGAAGAAGAAGAAGAAGAACCCAGAGAGGAGATTTCCTGAGTTGAAACTCCATGAACAAAGAGAACAATCGTCTTCTTCCTGTGACTACTCTAAACAAGCTCAGAAAAGAAACGCGTGACAAGGAAGCAGTGAGGGAGCTTGGGAAGAAACACCACTGACTCCGAGAGAGAGAGAGAGAGAGAGAGAGAGAGAGAGAGAGAGATCAACATGGAATGGAGTTTGGTGAGGGGGGTTTTGTCACTTGGAGAAGGAAATTGATGGCAGGCTTAATTGAGTATGATGATGGATGGAATAAAGATCTTGTTTTTTTTTTTGGGGTGACGACATGCGGGCAAAGCATCGTTAAGGTTTGATCTCATCCATCTCTATACATACATACATACTGTTTCTGTTTTCTACTGTTGCTTTGTACATTTGCCTTTAATTTGAATTCACAAAGGCTCTCTTTAATTTGAAGGTGTTGTAAGCTCCATCCGCCATAATTTGAATTCGAAAAAGATATTAAGGGCAACTAAAGCGGAAAAATCTCTAATAATTTGTCAGATGACATCTCTATTGAGAATTTATCCACTATTAGAGTAGAATGTTGGCTCTTATCCGCACTACTTTTTACCAATTTTTTTTTTTGTGTGCTATACTAAGGAAGTCTAAGAGTAAGGCCACCCTCCTACTATGTTGTAAAAGGGAATGGTTCAATCAAAATTTTTGTAGATTTTTTTTTTTTTTGAATCTGTTCATATCATTGAATCGGTTCAGGTCAATCTTGGGGCTTCTCTCCTCGTCACATTTTATTTTTCCTCCTCTTTATCTTTTTCTCCGTTTTATAAGGAGAAGAAAAAAAAAATAAAAGAAGAAATTAAATAAATGGTGAAAGGATGACTGTGGATGAGAATATGATAATAAACTGAAGAGAATATGAGCTAGTCTTCTTCAATTTGATCCGATTCACTTTTTAAGTTTCACATCTAATAAACTGAAGGGCGAATTCTTGAAAAAAAATAATAATTTCGATTTTTTTTACAAAATATCTCTACTTTAAAAATTATCCAAACAAACACTTTTTTATTTTTTGAAAAGATAATATTAACCATAAAAAATCGTTTGGTTTCGCATGCCATTAAGTCTGATAAAAGATTGATTTAACTTGAATCAATTTTTTATGGTACATCCTTGTTCTATTTTTGCTAATCCACACAACCTGTTTCATCTCTAGCTACACACCTTATTACATTGCCATTCTTACAATATAATCCATAGCCTTTTAAGTATCATGGACTTTATACATCATTGTGTTTAGGGTAGAGTTTTATTACTATGGACATCAAGTTCTTTGAGTTTTTATTCTAATGTTATCACAAAAAGAGTTGTAGGACTTGAGCGTTTACTACTTCTAGGGTTCCAAAACTATCATGGTAGCTGATATGACAAATGCTGACGTGGTCATCACGTTATCATACCCTCGGACAGTTGGCCCACCGACGTGGCCGACTCGACGCAGGCAACTGGCCGGACGGAAGTATGGGGGGCGCCAGTGGACGTACAGCCGACCTGACACAAGTAAGGTCGACACCCCCTACCTGCAAATGCACGCCTCATTGCAAGGACAGCAAGCATGGTGGAAGAGTACGACGGCATGGTAAGCCATAAAAATAGTAAGATTATCAGGTACGAATGATCTACAGCACCCACTATAAAGGCTTCTGCACCTCTACGGGGCAGGGGGATCGCAAAAAAAAAAATGAATCCACCAACTAACTTGACCTTCGGAGGGGTCACGTCGGGAACTTACCCGACCCGACCTTCTCGCAGGAGTCGGCGGCCGATCCGAACTAGAGTACTCCCTCTTCACCCGGACTCCACCACTCCAGCAGCCAACCTCCCAAGTCGAGCTCTGAATTACCACTCATCCGGACGAGCTCCCACTCTGTACCGAGAAGACCACGGGTGAGCTAGCGCACACGGGCCTGAACCAGCAAGTGCTTGCTCAGCAAACTCGGAGGCGGAACACATCTACTAGGCAAGCACCAGATTCGCCCCTAACATTTTGGCGCTAGAAGGAGGGCCCATGTCGCCAGAACGCCCATTCATGGATTCGGGTACGGAGCGCCAAACGGAACCTAACCACCCTCGACCGACGGAGGAAGTCACGGCTGCCGTGCCAACCCCCAACCGCTTTTGGAGGATGATGACCGACCCGGGGTTCCCCTCACCCGCATCAAACCCCGTGCCATTCATGGTCACGACAGAGGCTTTCCTCAGCCTCACTAGCTAGGTCCAAGCACTAGCGAGGATGGTGCATACCATAATCTCATACCTATCCCAGCTTGTGCATTCAATGGCTCACCAACCGCCCCCCCCCCCCCCCCCCCCCCCCCCCGCGGCACCCCCGCAAACGGAGTCACCGACGGCCCCAAACCGGGGGATCCCGCCTGACGTTGAGGCGCCACCACCTCGGGTCGCCGAAGTCCTCCCAGCTTCGCCGACCCCGACGCCAGCCCGATCTCAAAGTCGCTCTTACAATCCAGCACCGACTGAGCTCAATCTCGACATCTTATTGACCGACTCTACCGACTCCTTGAGAGAGCAAGTTCACTGAGTCCATCAGCGACTTGACGAAGTCCAGAAAGAAGTCCTCAGATCAAGAGAGGAGACAGGGGAAAGCTCTAAAGGCGGCTCCCCGTTTACCCTCGAGATACAGTCCAAGCCCCTCCCGGCCACATCTACGAACATGCCTTGCGGTTAGGATTCAAAGCTACAAACAATGAAGCCGAATACGAAGCGCTCTTGTTCGGTCTTAAGGTCACGGCCGAGCTGGGAGCAGAAGACATTGAGATATTCACCGACTCCCAACTCGTCGCTGGCCAAGTTAACGAAACGTTCGAGACCCGAGAAGCGACAATGATCAAATACCTGGCCGAGGCGCGACGGATGATGGCTCGATTTCAAAGGTGTACCATCACCAAGGTACCTCACAGCGAGAACGTGCAAGTAGACGCCTTGGCCAGGCTAGCTTCCTCCTGCGTGATCGACACATCGACCAGAGCAATGGTGAGGACCATCGGGCCCTCCATCAGTTCGATATGTTGACTGTTGATTAGGAAGACGGAGGCTGGATCGACGAGATCCTCTGCTTCAAACAAGCAGGAGTCCTCCCCGAGGACAAGGCGGTCGCTCGAAGAATCAGAAGGACGAAATCATGGTACTGTGTTGTCGATGGCCGCCTCTATCGGCGAGGCTTCAGCCGACCCCTGCTCCGCTGTCTGAATCCGACCGAGGCGCAAACCACCCTAGCCGAGGTCCATGAGGGAATAAGCGGGGATCATATCGGTGCTTGCACCTTGGCGCACAAGATCCTCATGCAAGGTTACTACTGGCCCACACTACGAAAGGATGCCCAAATTTATGTTCGGAACTATGAGCCATGCGAGAAGCATTCCCGGTTCTAACACCAACCGATGGTACCGCTCACGACTGCCGACTGTGCCTGGCCGTTCGCCCAATAGGGAATGGACCTCCTCGGCCCCTTTCCCCCGGCCTCAGGACAAAGAAGGTTCTTGATAGTCGGAGTCGACTATTTCACCAAATGGCTCGAGGCCGAGCCACTGGCCTCCATTACTGAGAGACAAGTCGAAGGATTCGTGTGGAAAAACATCATAACCAGATTCGGCCTCCCTAAGACCATCATTACAGACAACGGTACGCAGTTCAATAATGCGAAGTTCAAAATGTTCTGCCAAAGCTATCGCATCCAACTGAAGTTTAGCTCGGTTGCCCATCCCCAAGCCAACGGGCTAGCCGAGGTAACGAACCGAGCTATTCTTGAAGGGTTGAAGAAAAGAGTTTCCAACGCTATAACCTCTTGGGTAGAGGAGCTCTTGAGTGTTCTATGGGCATTGCGAACAACTCCGAAAACCCCGACGGGGGAGTCCCCGTATAGCCTGACATTCGGGACTGAAGCCGTGCTACCTCCCGAGGTGGTTTTCCCGACCCTTCGAGTCCAAACCCAGCGTCAGGAGGAGTCCGACCAACAACTCAGTGGGAACCTCGACCTATTGGAGGAGAAGCGTGCCGATGCCCATCTCCGAGCATTGGCCTCTAGAAGAGCTGTCGCCAGAATCTACAACCGTCGAGTACGCCCCCGACACGTCAAGACGGGCGACTTGGTGCTCCGAAAGATCGAGGTCAGCGACCCGACCCGGTCCCGCGGCAAGCTGGCCCCAAACTGAGAGGGCCCCTACCGGGTTATCGATGTTATCCGAGACGAGACTTATACGTTGGCAACGATGGAAGGACGGGTGCTGGCAAGAACCTGGCACATTACAAACTTACGAAAATTTTACGCATGACAATGTCAGCAAAACGACCCGGCTTGCGACATGTACTGAGTAGAAACGCAGCGATATCAGCAAAACAACTTAACTTGTATTGATTTAAAATAAGTACAAAAGAGGTCGGGAGCAAAGGTGAGGGCTTCCCGACCCGAGTTACAAGCTTTAAAAAAAAAAAAAAAGAAAGAACAAAATCAGGGCTCGGGAGGCACCGAGTCGTCAAAATCTTGTTGCCTCTCCATCGGCACTGAGTCGTTCTCGGGGTAGATGGTAAACAGATCTTCTTCGATGTCAGCATCAAGGTATCGGGCGCGAAAGCGAGCCAGTGCCACCGATACCCGTATTCATAAGTAATCTAACCCATCCGCTTCAGACCCTCTTTGAAGCCGAGGGACCCCTTGTACTGGGCGACCACCAGCCCTGGCAGTTCGGCTCGGGCATGCTCCAGGTCCTTCACGACCTGTAGCAGCTCGTCGTCCATCCTCCGAGCCCTGGTTCGGGCCTCCTTCAGCAGCTGCTGGGCGTCGCCCAGATGGCCCCATACCGCCTGTAGCTCCTTCTCCGAGGCCTCACACCTGAGGAGCTCCTCGACCTTTTCCCCCTTTATTTTCTCGAGCTCCTCCATCAGCCTGGACACACGTTCCTCGGCCTCAGCAACCGCCTCGGGTCCTCCCTTAGACCTCAGAGCGTCAAGCTCTTCTTGCAGCTGCTTGACCCGGCAGTCCATGAAGGCGATCAGCCGACCCGCATCATGGACTCGGTCAACCAGCGCCATTTGGAAGTGTTGGCCCTGCACGAAAGGACGACCGTTAGGATCTAGCAAAGGAGAAAAACTCACGTTACTAAGGCACAAGTCGGGAGGCTTACCAGGACCATCTCCTTGGTGGCTCGGGCCATCAGAACCTCAGAGGGGAGCGTGTACAGCTCCTGCGCTAGTTGGGGTTGGAGAAACCCCCTTCCATACTCCTCGGCTGTCGACGAGTTGTTCCACACTTTCGTCGAATTTTTCAGCCCTGTCCATCTGGCCTTCAGCTCCTTCTCGGGGTCTTGATACCCCAAGTCGGACATTAGCAGGGCATAGTAGCCTTGGTCGCCCTTTTGAACCTTTGTTTTGAAAAGGTCCTTCATCGACCTCGGGCGCTCATGAACTGGAGAAGCGCCCCCTCCTCGGATCTGACGGGGGCCTCCGGCTCCTCCGGAGATGCCGCGGGCTCTTTACCCTTGGAGCGGGAACGAGATTCCCCCTCGTCGACACGGGACTTGTGCTTTCTCGTCAGCACTTTCATCTTCTTCTGTTGCCTTCCCGCAACTTCAGCCTGCTCAGTCGGAGGGGGAGCCAGCCTTTTCGATGAAGCCCTCGGAGCCTCCCTCGCGGGAGACGCGCCGACCTCACGGGCGGTGGGACGGGTCGGAGGAACCTTGCCGCCAGTCACTCTCGGCATCCCGCGAAGCTCCCCGAGATCCATCCGGTCTGCATCCCGACTTACAGGTCAGTAAGAAACTAAGGAAGCTAAAGTAAATGTTAGTACCCCTAGAGGCCGGACTCAAACCCGCCTCGATGAGCCAAAGTTCGGTCATCTCCTTGATCGCACGAGAAGAGGAAAGAATCCCCTTCAGTCAGCCGACCAGGACGGTCTCCTCCTCGGATAGGTAAGGGGGGGCATTGTCGATCGGGTGAGCCGACCAATTGAGCCCGAACCCCCAAGCCAAACCACTAACGTAAAGATAGCGTGACTTCCAACCATTGTTACTGGAAGGTGCCCCGCTGACCCTAAAACCGACCCGGGCGGTAAGATAGTAACCACCCTGACTCTTGTAGAGGCGAAAACAAGCCATGAACAAGTCCCGAGTCGGGATAATCCCGGCTCCTCGGCACTCACCCAAGAAAACCACAAGGTAACGCCACGAGTTGGGTGCTACCTGGCTGGGAGAAATTCTCCACCATCTCAGACACTCCTCGATGAGAGGGTGCAAAGGAAACCGGAGACTGGCCTCCAAGGCATCTACCGAGATGCACATGCCGGGAACGTCCAAGCTATAGGGATGTTGCCCCGGCTCCGGAACATGCAGCCCGTATTCAGTCGGGATGTTGTACCGCTCGCTCCCTAATCACGACAAGTGACCCCTCAGTCACTGCCGTGTCGAGATCATGATCTGACATCATGACCTCTAAGTCCCTCTAAACCCTCGCGTTGACAGGCGACGGGGGCCCAGAAGACGCTCCCGAGGAACCAACATCTGGATCACTCCGACCTGTCTCCCCCGACCCCTGGGGAGAAATGACCCTGACACTAGTCGAGGAGTCCGAGGAGGTCATCGCGACCTGTTAAAAAGAAGCTGCCGAGTTGAATGGATGAAGAATAGCTAGGGTGGTCCGAGATGGAAGTAGGAAGAGGGCCAAATGAACAAGTGAGGTCTCTGTTAACCCCGCAACGAACTTATAGCGCTCAGGAGAGTCGTTTCAGCTTCCCGAGGTAAGAGGAAGCGCCGCCACCCCCGAAAAAGCACCCAGCGCATTAAATGCACCACAACTCTGACCGAAACCCTAGGCATAGGATGAAAGATATGTATATATATAAATATATATACATAAATATATATAATATAATATTATCCCATAGGTATGATAGTATACATATGATAATAAAGAGCGAGTTCACCTCCTCGGCCAAATTTCCGGATCTACGCCCGAGTTTACTTCCTCGCCCAAATCTCCGGATTTGCGCCCGAGTTCACTTCCTTGGCCAAATCTCCGGATTTGCGCCCGAGTTCACCCTCTCAGCCAAATCTCTGGATTTGCGCCCGAGTTCACTTCCTCGGCCAAATCTCCGGATTTGCGCCCGAGTTCACTTCCTCGGCCAAATCTCCAGATTTGGGCCCGAGTTCACCCTCTCGGCCAAATCTTCGAATTTGCGCCCGAGTCCACTTCCTCGGCCAAATCTCCGGATTTGCGCCCGAGTTCACCCTCTCGGCCAAATCTCCGGATTTGCGCCCGAGTTCACTTCCTCGGCCAAATCTCCGGATTTGCGCCCGAGTTCACTTCCTCGGCCAAATCTCCGGATTTGCGCCCGAGTTCACCCTCTCGGCCAAATCTCTGGATTTGCGCCCGAGTTCACTTCCTCGGCCAAATCTCCGGATTTGCGCCCGAGTTCACTTCCTCGGCCAAATCTCCGGATTTGGGCCCGAGTTCACCCTCTCGGCCAAATCTCCGAATTTGCGCCCGAGTTCACTTCCTCGGCCAAATCTCCGGATTTGCGCCCGAGTTCACTTCCTCGGCCAAATCTTCGGATTTGCGCCCGAGTTCACTTCCTCGGCCAAATCTCCGGATTTGTGCCCGAGTTCACCCTCTCGGCCAAATCTCCGGATTTGGGCTCGAGTTCACCCTCTCAGCCAAATCTCCGGATTTGGGCCCGAGTTCACTTCCTCGACCAAATCTCCGGATTTGCGCCTGAGTTCACTTCCTCGGCCAAATCTCCGGATTTGCGCCAGAGTTCACCCTTTCGGCCAAATCTCCGGATTCGCGCCCGAGTTCATTCCCTCGACCAAATCCCAGGATTCGCGCCCGAGTTCATTCCCTCGACCAAATCCCAGGATTCGCGCCCGGATTCACCCTCGGCAAAAGCCCTACATCGCATTCCCGAGCTCCTGCTCGGTCGGATCAACTCTTACTACATCGCATTCCCAAGCTCCTACTCGGTCGGATCAACTCTTGCTGCATCACAATCCCCGAGCTCCTGCTCGATCGAATTAATTCGAGCGGATCAACCACCGCACCACTTGAAATCCCCAAGACCGCACTCGGAACTAGTTCAAGATGATCTCGAACCAGCGGCTAAGCACAAGACCTCATCTTCGGCACCCTCATCAGGCACCTCGAGAAGGCCTTCCCGGGGGGAAAAAATGATATGACAAATGTTGACCTGGCCGCCACGTTATCATACCCTCGGACAGCTGGCCCGCCGACGTGGCCGACTCGACGTAGGCAACTGGCCGGACGGAAGTATGGGGGGCGCCAGTGGACGTACAGCCGACCTGACACAGGTAAGGTCGGCACCCCCTACCTGCAAACGCATGCCTCATTACAAGGACAACAAGCATGGTGGAAGAGTACGACGGCATAGTAAGCCATAAAAGCAGTAAGGTTATCAGGTACGAATGATCTACAGCACCCACTATAAAAGCTTCTGCACCTCTACGGGGCAGGGGGATCGCAAAAAAAACAAATCCACCAACTAACTTGACCTTCGGAGGGGTCACGTCGGGAACCTACCCGACCCGACCTTCTCGCAGGAGTCAGCGGCCGACCCGAACTGGAGTACTCCCTCTTCACCCGGACTCCACCACTCCAGCAGCCGACCTCCCAAGTCGAGCTCTGAATCACCACTCATCCGGACGAGCTCCCACTATGTACCGAGAAGACCACGGGTGAGCTAGCGCACACGGGCCTGAACCAGCAAGTGCTTGCTCAGCAAACTCGGAGGCGGAACACATCTACTAGGCAAGCACTAGATTCGCCCCTAACAGTAGCCAACATTATTTGTGATAACGTTTCAATATTTTCTTTTAAGACATGTCTCAATTTTTGTAAAAATATTTGCTAGAAAATTTAAATTTTTGGTTTATTGTGTAGCTAGGATTCTAGGGTTGTATAAATATTTGCTATTCTGAACAACATTATGAAAACTTATTATTTTACTGCCAATATTTTGATTATTTTTTAAAAATAAAATCTTTAATCAAAATAATATGTTATTTTTGCCTTATTTATTTTAATTCTAATAAATTATAATTCATCCATGTAATATTTTTCACATTTGAGCTTATAAAGAGGTACACAATATATGTAGAGAAAATTTGGTCCAGAGAACAATTTTCCTAAAATATGTGCACAGTTGAGAAAAATTCAAAAATAGTGTATCGAATAAGTGCACTATTTAAAATGGTCTCAAATTTTTTGAATAACTTTTAATAATACACTTATAGAAATATGTTATTCAACTTCCATTTTTACAAAATATTTTGGTATTTTATGAATTTTTGAGCATCTGTGTCATTTTTTTATTTTTTTCTTGTTGTGTCTAATTCTAAAAAATCATAAGGCATCCATACAATGTTTTGCATATTTAGGCTTCTAAATAGGTAAACAATATATGTAGAAAATTTGGTATAGAAATTTTTTTTTCTTAATAGGCCATGCATTATTATTAAGAAAAATTTAAAAATAATACATCACATAGATGCACTGTTCAAAAAGAGATTTTTTTTTTTTAAGAAAAGCTTTGAATAGGACACTTATGACACATGTTATTGGACTTTATTTTAGATTTTTTCGATATTTTATAAAATTTTAGGTATCTGAAAAAAATGTCATTTTCTATTTTCTGCTTATTTTTTTATTTCTAAAAATTATAATAAATCCATGCAATGTCTTTTCATATTTGAGCTTCTAAAGAGGTCAACAATATATGTAAAAAAAAAGTATAGAAAAATAACTTTCTAATAAGTGATGCACTATTTTTCTGGTAAAATAAAAAATAATACATTGCAAAGATGTATTGTCCAAAATGATTTGAAATTTTTAGACAAGCTTTGAATAGGGTACTTATGGACATATGTTATCAGCTTTTCATTTTAGAGTTTTTTGGATATTTTTATTGAATTGAGAGCATCTAGACAATGTCATTTTTTATTTTCTTCTTGTTTTTGTATTTCTATTAAATTATAATACATCTATGTAATATTTTTTTTTATATTTTTGAGCTTCTAAATAGGTCAAGAATATATGAAAAAAATTTAGTATAATAAACAAATTTCCTAATAGACGATGCACTATTTTTGAGGAAAAAATAAAAAAAACTATGCATGGCATAAATACATTATTCAAAATGTTATTAAATTTTTAAGAAACCTTCAAATAAGACACTTATTGATATATGTCACTAGTTTTCTATTTTAGAGATTTTTTGATTTTTTAAGCATCTGAACAATGTGTTATTTTCTTCTTATTTTTGTATTCTTAACAAATTATAATGTAGAAAATTTAGTCTAGAAAAAAATTCTAATAGCTAATGCATTATTTATTTGAGAAAAAAAATAGTGCATCGTGTCGATGCACTATTCAAAATGATCTAAATTTTTTAGAAAAACCTTCAATATGACACTTATGGACATATGCGACTGGTTTTCTATTTTAAATTTTTTTAGTATTTTATAATTTTTAAACATCTGAACGATGTACCAATTTCTTTTATTTTTCTTCTTATTTTTATATTTTAATAAATTATGGCACATATATATAATGTTTTTTTTTACATTTGAGCTTCTAAATATGTCAACAATATATGTCAAAAACCATCAGTTTTACCACGAGCTATTATCTATCATTCATTAGCAATTGAAAGCTTTATATTTTATTTTTATATTATAACTTCTAGTTGCAAGATGTTTAATCTTAATATATTTTTTTTGAATAATATAGTTTTTGAAGGATTTATAAAATTCAGCCTATCTCGAAACACTTGTATAACGATCTTATTTGGGTTACAAAATAATATATCAAAAAACTATAATAATATGAGTTTAATATTATCTGATCAACAAACAGATCCTTACATGAACAATCATCATCTTCAAAGAAAAGAACTAGTGTGTTTAATAATATATTATCATCTTGACTATAACCATATTAAGTACTTTTTTAATATTATCATACATATTTTCACTTAAAATAACTCGTTGATCAATAACATCTAAATGCAGTCTTTAGTCAGCCAATTTATTTTTGAAGACATCACTACTATCATCTTTATCACAATAAAAATGTGTCTTTCAACCCTATGGAAAGAGTCTCGAAATTTGAACTATTTGACGAATGAATTTTATCAAACTTGATGTCTCACCTAATGTTTATCTATCAATATTATCTAGAATAAAAAATAATTCATTAGGAGTATGAACCTCCTTATAATGAGATCATTAGAGTTAAAAATTATTTTTTAGGATCAAAGAACCAATATTACAGTAAAATGGGTTATAACACACTTACTTCTATGAAAGTATAGCATGAATAAATATTTTTTAAAGATATCAATATACTTACATGATATATTTTATCTTTTTGATTCAAGAGTAAAGAAAAAGACAAGAATAAGGAGATGGAACAGTAGTTAGTTACCCATGTATGGAAGAAAGGAATAGACAGTGAAATAGGAGATGAATAAGAAAAAAGTGATAAAGGGGAAGCTTTTCTACTTTTTCATCAACTTCACAATCCAGACTATGACAAATAGCTTATTGTACACTATATCAACTATTTTGTAGGTCCCGTTAAGAGTATATATATATATATATATATATATATATATATATATATATATATATATATAGGGAAAATTTCGGAAATAATTGACTAAATTAGGGTGTTAAGGTTGGTCAAATCTGCGGAATCACAGGCATAATTGAGAAGAAGATTGAACAGCAGAAGAATATAACAATAAATGTCAGTCAATATGGTGTCTGTCTGCAAGTCAACTTTTTTTTGGAATGATTCAGAAATGATTGACTAAATTAGGGTGTTAAGGTTGGTCATATCTGCGCAATCACAGGCATCATTGAGAAGAAGATTGAACAGCAGAAGAATATAACAATAAATGTCAGTCAGTATGGTGTGTGTCTGCAAGTCAACTCTTTTGGAAACATACAGAAATGATTGACTAAATTAGGGTGTTAAAGGCTGGTCATATCTGCGCAATCACAGGCATCATTGAGAAGAAGATTGAACAGCAGAAGAATATAACAATAAATGTGTGGAATAACAAGTCAAAGCAGCAAACAATGGACAGTTGACTCACCTCCCTCCACATTCTATACTTTTTCTTGAGTCCTCTCATGACCTAACCGACTATCAAAATATAGACTTCCTACCCCAACTTTATTCTCTGCTCCCAAAGACACTTCAAGTTTGTCCAATAATATGAATATGTGATGAGAGAGAATATTTAGAAACTAAATAAAAAATAAAAAAAATCAAAGATTAATATAAAAATATAAATAAGAAAATCAACAAAAGAATTATGTTAGATGTCATACGTATGTCAATTGAGAAATGTAGTTAGTTCGATAGTGATTGGCCATTTCAGAAGATCAAATTCAATCTATCTTATATAAGAAAAATAGATAGAAAGAATATTTCTCTTAATTTAACTTAGACTCGAGTAATGAATATGTTGTATATCCTCTCATATAGAAATTTGAAAAACGACTCCCTCAATCCTTTCTATATCTAACAAAAAAAAAAAAAAAAAAATCATAGGAACACCCGAAGTATTTTTTTTTTCTCATCAAAAACCTTAAGATACATAATACATTTCTATTAATAAATTTTAATTTTATCATGTTTTTTTAATCCTCCAAATAGCTTGAATCTAATTATGATTCCTAAGATACTTATCAACCTTGATTCTCCAAAGCATGAAATGTTGATACAACTTTGGAAGCACTATATATCTTTGTTTGTTTAAGTAACAACAAAATGATTATGTTTTTTTGTAGTGATGCATTGTCCACCATAAAACTACTTGCCAGTATAATTTGGAGGATTGGTTCTTGTTTCTGTAGTTTCTTATCTTGCCACCAATGTACTTGATAATATAAAGCCAGTCATAATGAGATCAATGGCACAAGAGAAAGATGATGGAAGTAAACAAAGTTTCATGCTCTTCTTCGTTGTCATATATATCTATCTATCCTCGTTGTTGTACATTACATAAGTTTTGAATGGAATCACGGGTGCTTTGCACCAATATCCTTTTTTTTTTTTTTTTCTCTTAATGAATGATGGCAATTTTAATAGAAAATATTGTTTTTTTTTCTTTCTATCAATCGAAATTCACATGTGGATTCTAATCAACTAGAAAATATTGTTGAAGTCATCAGATATTTTAAAGATTATTATTATTATTTTTAACACCTTCACGCTAGAAAAAAGAAAGTGAACTGAATGATGCCACCAGACATTTACCTACATATTGTGGTTAGGATTTTGGAGGATTTGAAGACATTTAGAAAAAGAATTTTTTTTTTTTATAAATAATTTTTTCAAAGGAGTTAGCCTCCCTCAATTTTGTTCATTACAGAACAAGCAAGGAGACGAATTTAGTAGTGTAGTATTCGGTAAGGCGCACTCCGTTGGAAATATCGTCCAAAGTTTAAAGTAAAAAAAAAATTGCAAAAAGAAGTAGGAAGTTTCAATCTGATTTCAAGAAAGCAAAAGAGAAGTTTGAGCCTTCTCGATTATGGAGGCTCTTAACTCGAGTTTTGTAGGAAACATCAAGTTCTCGATCTCATACCAGCTTGAGATGGAGAACTAGTTTGATGGATTCCGATAGAACTCAGAAAAATAAGCCAACTTCTACGCCTAAAATTGACTGGCGTTATAAACGAACTTAAGACAGGAATGCTCATACAAAATTGGAAAAGAAACCTCGTTCTTTCGTTGGAATACACTACAGAAGTCGATGTATATGAGCAATAATGTACTGCTTCACTAGAAACATGTCATATGATAGTATTCGTCATGCATTCATCTGTAGTTACAATTTACAGATCACGATAATTATCAGCTTCCTGCAACAAGGCACCAGCCATATCTATCTATCTTCTACCACAACACACTCCTCCATGGTTTTCCTCTCATGACCTACTTGCTTCCTCTGAGAAATCTCACTAGGTTAAGCAAGATCGTCTTCCTCCTCCTGGGCGCTAAGCATGAGGTTGAAGACACGACGCTGGGCTGCTGCCTTCCCGATGAAACCGATGGTCTTCTAACCTTCGCCCTCTTTGTTGCCCCTTGGACACCACTTACAGTGAGAGATCTCCTTGGCACTGCTGCTGCATGCTTTGATCCGATGGCCTGCACAATTTTCTTCTCTGGTTCTCTATCCTGGACTGCCTTCCTACAAACATTTCCTTTCTTTGCTCTGCAAAGCTTTTTCCCATCATCTCCCGATGCTTGTGCCGCCTGCTTGTGCTTGGAAATGGTCACAGTGGAGCAGCCATACAAAGCTGAGATCATTGCTCGGTCACGCATGGCGCTTTCAGTGACTGTTCTCAGCTTTTCGAGCGCCACTGCTTCTGATGCTTTCGCTGCTTTGAGTTCATCCATTACAGCCTCAAGTCTCTCCTCCATCACAATCTCCATCCTTACAGCTACGATCTCGTCGGTGAGTCGCTGTGTTTCCTTTTTGGCTGCACCTATATCCGTCTGCATTTGTTGCAATGCCGCCGAGATGTTGGAGACTACGGCTTGAGTTCTTTTCTCGGCCAATGAGGTGATTTCCAACTTGGACATGGCTTTGTTGAGCTTATGATTAAGATGCGTGAGAATGGAGTCTGTTCTCTTCTTCAGGTTGTTTGATTGCTCCTTCTCATAAGCTACTTGCTGTAGTTCGTCCCTCACAGCATCCATTTCAGTCATGAGCTGAAAGCCTCCTTGTTTAAGGCTCCGCAGTTCACTCTTTGCGGTCTCTAGTTCGGCATCAGTAGACTGTAGTGAAGAAGAACTGTTCGCTGAGGAATTGTGGTGGCAGTTCTTCTCCATGGCTCTAATGAGCTCTATCTCATTCTGCAAGACATTGACATCGGAAGCAGTCACAGCCAGCTTCTTCTGCAGCTTCCCGGCATGGTTGACATCTTGATGGAGATCATTGATCGTGCTCCTAGTCTTGTCCATGCTTTTACGAAAGCGATCGGCTTCTGCTTCACGTCGGGCTTCGACTTCTTTGAGCTCTCTGTCGGCTTCAATTCCAGCCAGGCTAATCAATGCTTCCTCGACGGCGGCTATCGCTATCTCCTCCTTTATCTCGTCGATATAGCTCGAATACAACCTCGACTTCGTGGAGGAGTCTTCGACTTCCCTCTCTGCGCTGGCTTTCGTGTCCAAAGCAGACGCAATGTCAAGTCGGAGTTCCCTTGATTGTTTCTTGACGTCCTCCAATTCTGTCATCACTTGTGCGTAGTGACAGTGATTTGCTTCATGGAGGATTCTTCTTTTGGAGTCCCCCAGCAGATTTTGAAGCTTCAACTTATGGGCCATTGCTTTGGCATTAGATTCCTCGATCTTGAGAGAGAGTTGTTTAGCTTCATCTCTGGCCATCTGAAGCTCATTCGACAACTGAGCCGTCTCGATCTCGGCATCTCTCCTTCTCCCTTTCAATCTGCTAACCAGCAGCAAAGATGAATCCTGAAAACCAAATGCAGATGTTAAACTATCATTCGAACAACTCTTCAAGTGTTGTAATTTAAAAGTAAAAAAAAAAAAAAAAAAACAATGACCTCATGCGAGGGCGTAGGATTCGCTTCATGATCTGAACGCTGCTGCTCCATTTGAATCAGAAACTATGGGGAGGGGAGAAAAAGCAATTAAATGAGCAAGGAGAGAAGGCAGGCTTAAATGCAGCTGTGTTGGTTCATTCCTCACCAGTCATCCAAGGAATGAACAGTTCGATGGACAAGTAGCAAACAGGTGGGACACAAATATCATGGGATGCATGTTTTCCTCCTTATCCAGCTGCATGTTTTCCTCCTTATCCATGTAAGGTCGCTTGGGATTGTATGTATCCCAACGTTTCTGGCCTCGGAGCGCATGCACCTGAAGAATAAACAATAATATATCTTGGATGCACCATTGTGGGTCGCAGAAGTCGACTTCAGAGCTACTCACTGGTCCACCATTTTATTTATATATATATATCGATTTTAATTTAAATAATATTGGTTCAATCAAGTTCAGTGCCTTAAACTCTTATTTAGTTTAAATGGATTAATCAAACTAATCCAAAGATCTCAAAAAGTCCTAAATCCATAAAATCAAAAAAAATTTCTTTAGGTACTTAAGTTGGATGCATGAAATTTTTATTAAAGATGTTCACGCACCAATACACAATATTGGGCTGGTCAACTTAGACCAAGTTGGGTTGACATAGCCATTGGGTATCCAAATCCCAAATAATTAAATGTAGGCTCACTAATCCTGAATTAACAGTATAGTTTCCAACACATTGGCACAGACCAAAACCATATGCATGATGACCTATACATAAGGTTCAAGTTTTATTTAACATATTACATATGCAGAGGATGAGATTTGACATGACAGTAAAATTATTTATTTGCACACACACACACACACACACTCTCTCTCTCTCTCTCCATGTTGGATTCTTGGAATTCCATGAACTGTTTCCTGAAACAACAGTAAGCTGTCAATAAGTAGATGCTCCAAAACTGGAAGTGGTTTGGGCTGATGTTAATGGAATATGTTTTGTTTGTTCTGACCATGGTTTTATAATGTTAAACAGCTTGATACAACTCACCTCACAAATGGTTTCAGAATCCAAAGACTATTAGTGTATCCAAAACCATTTGCTGATACATTCATCTCACCTCAGAAACCTGTAATCCTCCCACTGAAGCATCACATCCATCTGCAACACTGGTCCTCTACACTCTTTAACTCTGATCTCCATTCTTTTGCCCTCAATTAACTAAGCTAAAGACTAAAGGCTAAAGACTAGAGACTAGAGACTAGGATTGGATAATGGAGATGATGGAATTGGCTACAATTCCGTTGAATACTATGGTGTAGGCATAGTTTCTAGGGCTTGTCTCCATTAAGTATGTTCGTAGGATACCTTTCACATGACTTTAAGTCAAATCCATCCAAGCATCATTAAATTTTCAATGGAGTAGGTAATGTCACTTGGAATACAAAGGACTTCTTTTAAGGGTCCTGCCCACATTACTTGCATGGTCAACATGCTTCCAACTTATTTTTAATCATATCTTCTCCATTATTAACACAAATTGAATCCAAAAGAAAAGGGGATGAAGTCATCCTGTGAATATTATATGAAGCTCTCATCCACCAGGATACTTAATCTTCTTTTGGTGGACCTCACTCATGATTCGGGCAATCTTACATGTCTATTATATTATATCCCTTTCAATTAACAAAGCTAAAAAAAATTAGTCTATTTATCAGAATAGATAAGAATTTTACAACTCCTAATTATATTCAAATTATTTGGAGGAGTGCTTATTAGAATATTCAAATCTCCTTGGAGGATATTAAACTTAGGATTTAGATTAAGAATCTGGTAAGAGGAGTATCTATTTGTTAGGATTTATTCTTATAAATATATTATGTATCTTAATATTTTGATGAGAAGGAGAAATATAGAGGAAAAAAAAAACTCTGAATCCTGCTAAGGTTTTCCTAATGAACTTAGGGAGGATCGAGAAGAGAATACTTCCATCTCCCATCACTCCTTGACCACCGTCTTCCCTGCGTTCCAACACTCTTTGACCACTGTGTGAGTTGCTGCAATAGTGAATTGCAAGCTACATAAAGATGATATGAAACTTAGAGAAAGCACAAGAAAGCTGCTTATAATCATCTCTAAGCTTGTCGGAAGGGAAAAATATTTCAGATCACAGATACTTGGCATCATGCAAGAATATATAAATAACACCTTGTAGTAAGTACAGTGTTGAGCATCTTAAATTGTTCCACATATCAAGGAAAAAAGGTCATGTGCTTTGCTAATCCTAGCCTCCTATCAATCTACGGAAGCATTAGGTCTAGTGTCCTTCTCTAACTCCCTAATCCTCTCGTGATCATATCTGTTTTACCAAGGAAAATAGATTCTTGGGAGTAAGCAGATGAGTGGAGAAAACTGCGGCATGCAGCAGCACTCGTTACCAAAACACATGCATAGTTTTCTAAAATATTCATCGAGAGGCGTCAGATCTTCTTCAAGACCTTCCTAGGAGGAATATTTTGCTGAGCCATTCACTCGGTCAATAATGGTCATTCTTCAGCTCCTTGTGCAAGTGGCCTTCTTTGTGCAACACTATGTTACATGTATTATTGTTTGCTGGTAGTTGAGGGAAGACTTTTTTGCAGAGCAGATGGGAAGAAAAGAAAGCTTTTGAGTGAGTGAGATAGACAGATGTTCAAGTGTTGGGTGATAGGTGATGATGTGGAAGATTTGGCTATCTGCTTTATGGTCTGTGTTAGATTTTACAAGAGTAAAATTAGATGTATAGCAACTCCTACTCTATCTTCTTCAATAACATTGGCTTCACAGATCAGCAACCCATAAAGGTGGAAAACACACCTAAAGTCAGATATGTTTTTTTTTTTTTTCCTTTCTTTCTTTCCTACCAGCTGTCTTACAAACTATTGCCTACTAAATCCTAACAGGATTCTGTGGAGTAGAAAAAAGAATCCTGAAATCTCCGTTGTCTTGCAAACTTTTGTACTAGTCAAAGAACTTGTACAGTTGAGTGAATGCAGTATGTGATGCATCTTTCTGACAGAAAATATGCACGTCCATGTTTGCAGCATATGTACCAAATGATCAATACTGGTGATAAAGTAATGGGCAGGCATGAATGTGGTAAACACATCATGAAACCCACCAACTTAAAAAGCAAGCAAAATTGACACGCACACACTACCAGGGTTGGACTTCTTTTTTGTGTCTGTGTGTGTGTGTTTATTGCTGTAGTGTTGTTAACTAGGCAGATAGATACAAAGCAATGAAGCCTATAATATAAGTATATCAATGTGGCACCCACTCAGCTCAAATCTTATCATTCTTTTGCTGTTATCATCAGATGCCACTTCTCCGAATAACTTAGCGGTACATATAGACAACAAAACTCCTTTTAGAATAATAGTCTGATACATAAATAATACTTAAGTAAGCGCAGTCTAGGGTTCCCTTACTTCCCGTGGCCTCTCTCTCTCTCTCTCTATCATACTTGATCCATTTCTTTCTCTTGCTATGAGACTCTTTTTGTTTTCCTCGCTCAATGATTTAGGATACCTCAACCCGAACTATATATAGATATATGTAGGTAGACATGAGAGCAACCCATGCAAATCAAACCAAACTCCCAAGTTTTCTCCACATCTGTACCTCTCCTCCTCCTCCTCCTCCTCCTCCTCATAGCTGATGCTGATGCTGATGCTGCTTCTGCTTCCTTAAAGCCCCACATAAAGACTCACACACACACACTCTCTCTCTCTCTGGTGTACATCTGTTTGACAGGCTGAGGACGAGAGAGTAAGATGTCAGAGATCGGATACTGCCCGTCTAAAAATAGCAGCAGCCCCAGGCTGAAGCTGTTTGGGTTCAACGTGTCCGAGGGAGAGGAAACCGGGGTGGGCTCCGACTCATTTTCCCCCACAACCACCACCGCTTCCGGTAGCGGACGTGGAAGTGGTGGTGGAGGAGAGGAGAGGAAATACGAGTGTCAGTACTGCAGCCGTGAGTTCGCCAACTCGCAGGCGCTGGGCGGCCACCAGAACGCGCATAAGAAGGAGCGGCAGCAGCTGAAGCGAGTGCAGCAGCAGCAGCAGCAGCTATATCACAGCGGTGTCGGCTTCGGCGGTCTCCTGTACCCTCGGAATCCGATCGGCTCGGCTTTTACTCCGCCGCCTCACCTCCTCTCCGCTGGTCCGCCCTCTCCCGGGCCCGGCCCTGCCGACTGGGTCTACCATCAGTCGCCCTTCCACGTTTCGCATGGGTGTGCCTTCCCCTCCTCATCCGCGCCCCGGGTCACACCAGGACCTGCCGTCTTCTCCTACACCACGGCCGGCTACGGCGGTGCTCATGTCTACGATGTGGCGCAGGTGGCCGCCGGACCAAGCTCCTTCGTCAAGTTCTCCATCGACAAGGTCTCAACCACCACGGCCGTGGAGTCGGCCGTCAATGATGACTCGTCCGGGCTGGACCTCAAGCTCAGCCTGGCCACCACCAACGGGTCATGATTTGGTTAATTCCCTGAGTCATGACAGATCTGGAGGTCAATCAACGTTGTAATTCCTTTTTGATTTCATCTAATTCCGTAAGGTTGAATGAGATTTCTCAGTAAATGTGGCTTTCATTTCCTCTCAATCCAACATAAAAAGACACGCTAAAGGACGCATGCTTTATGTGATCCAACACCAAATCTAAGCGAGAGTCGCGTGGTTTCTGACTCAGTCAGCGTGTCTCACGCCGGGGAGCGGCTCCGCTGCTACGTGTCGTCCTGTGATTGATCGCCGAGCAATGTGGTGCCGATAGATGACATGGTCAACATGTGCATGGTGACAGGATAGATCATCCTAAGATTCGTATCCCTTAAACTAATGCCCACCAATTCTTTGAAATGTGTTAGCACTTGACAAGACGTTAGACATGTCATTTGGCCTAACATTGTATTATTATACGTATATTTAATGCGTTTGTGTTGATAGAATTATCCCAAGACCATCAATTTGGATCATAGGCTATATTAATTTCCTGCATTATATATATACTTGGAGTGGATGTTATGAGTCACCGTAAGACGAGTGACCAAAGTAGATGGAGTGATGCTGTGAGATGCGTGCCTGCCTATGTCTTCGTGACATTTGTCGGGGCTTAATTCGTCCAATGATCGATCCAATTCATATCCGATGTGTAGTGTGGTGATTTGGGAGTAGATAGATATATGTTCGTTTGAAGAGTTGTAAGCCTGTCAAAGTTAGATTGAGAGATGCCATTAAATTATGTTTATAAAAAGTTAGATTCCATTAATTCGATACTAAGGTATAAAATAAGCCAACACGACTTAACATTAATGAAAAAAATGTTCTCTAAATCATTCTTGATCCGAAGAAAATTCAACATCCAAGAGATTTTAGAAGTGCCAATAAATTTTCTATCTCTGTAAAAAAAATTTTCGAACCATCTTAATTTTTTATAACATGGATTACTAATATTATGATGGACAGACAAACTTCGCAGCACAAATATTTCAGCAAGTATCGAGTATGCTTTAGGAAGAAAATATTTTTTATCTAAGTTGGAGAAATATAATAAATAATCATATTCAAATAGTTTTATTTGGGATTCTCCAACTCTATAGCTCATATCAAGATCCTAATAAAAATATTTGACTAACGATTTTGGACTTTGAAAGTAATATAACAAAAAATAATTAATCAAATCAGATCAATCTGGACACATCATGTTGGTGATCAAATTTGACACTATATGTTTATATCAATTGAAAAAGTAAATGATATATATGATGATTAATTACTCTTAAGATGATGACCCTAGTAGGATCATTTACCATTTTTTATAATAAAAATTAACAACTTAATGTATAAACCCCCCTTCCCTCTTTCTCTCTCTCTCTCTCTCTCTCTCTCTCTCTCTCTATAGAAACAAGTATGACACGCTTCATATGTGGTTAACTTCATATGTATAAGCCTTTCTTTAGGCATTGTTGAAGGCTTTCAGATGGATCCAAAGGCCACCAAATGAGGTGACACACCCAATGGGTTAAAAAAATATATGAAAGGTGATGAAATTATAGGTAGAGGTTTTAAGATGAAACTTATTGATGCTTCTTTAGGCACCAAAGAAAGAAATATTAACATATTCTTAGTGATTAGGGAGATAACCTGACGTATGTGATTTGTCTTCTAAATTTTTTATCACCTTTCAAAATCAAATTAATTACATGAATCACAAAAAAATAATACTAACAAAGAAGAATCTTCGAAAAAAAAAAAAAATGAACCTCATCATGTCTTTCCTATTAAAAGAGATTAACATCGAGGTTATATTTGATGAGATCTCTCCGATATTGGAGGTGAACTATAACAGGTGCAAGAGAGAGAGAGAGAGAAAAAAAAAAAAATGAATGGACCTACAATCCCTAACTATTTCATATTAGATTAGTATTACTGATCGCAGTGTTACTGTTGGTCTGTCTCACGCATACTTATTATATTGGGGTTGATAAATTTTTTTTGGATTTTTGTGAATCAGTATTCTTGAAAATTAAGAAATCTTATTATGGAAAGACTAGTTTTTTTGAAGTAAAGGTTTGATAACTTTTGAATATATTAGATGAGTGGGAGAATTATATGACAAAATACCCTTAGATTTCTCTTTAATAGGTTTAGAGAGGTGTTCCTTTTTTAAATTTTAATAGCTTTTGAATATATTTAATAGCTTTTAATATTTTTTTTTTTTCAAGAGGTGTTCCTTTTTTTAATTTTGTAATGGATATCATTATTTCTTATAATTGAAACATCCCTTAATAAGATAATTAGAATAGTATTTTGGTAGGAGTACTTCAAAGGATGAACCAATCCAATCCCCTATATATAAGATTTACATTGTCAGTTATAATATCTTCAAATGAGTTTATAAGACTTTTGGTATCTCTATCAAAGTATTATAATTAAGATAATTAGAAAAAAATTAATTTATTTTAGAAAAAAATTCAAATATATATAAGAATGACAAAATAGGAGAACTTATATATCAATTATAGTATTTTCACTAAAACATGATAAGTCTATTTATAAATAATATAACTGAGAAATTAAAGTGATTCACCCTATAGATTGATTCATAAGATATAACTAGAAGGTACCATTTTGGTTGTTTGTCAAAATAGTATTCCAGGAATCATAATCCTTTGGTAATAATAATAAAAAAAATCTTTCAAAAATTAAGATTTTTTAAAACTTCATTTATATTTTATTGTTAATCTCTCAATTTATTATCTTGTTGTTGATGACTTCTGCCTTCCATATTACTATGCATGAACTCAAGAGCAGTAAAAAGCATCGACTTCAGTTGAAATGATCTTTTCGTTGACTTCCTATTTATCTTTTATATCCATTGAACCCAAGGAGAAACTATAACAAGTTCATCTATCTTATTTACTTTGCACCTCATCAAAACCATACATATTACAAGCTTCTTCGATCTATCAAAGAGAGAGAACTCTCTGACATAAAATAAAAAAAATTAAAAAGAATAAAACCCAAAGCATCTCACTATGGACTAAAGCTACTTCATGCTCACCATATTTGGTATTCAATCGATTAATCTAAATCATATCAAATGACTTCAAATAAATGTAATTACTAATTTTAATATAATCCCTTATAATATACATGTGTTATAGTATCCACATTAGATGCTTATCTTTTATCTCTTTGAATATAAATATGGTTCTAATTCAAGACTATGTTGAAATGGGTGGCATTAAAAACAATGTGCAATGTAACAATAATAAGCGAATAAAATTGAGACAATGAGCTCCCCTAGACACAACTCCTCTCATGCAGAGTCTTCTGCTCTTCTTCCTCATTCAAGAGGGATCCCTCCATTCCTTTTCAATAAGAAATATAACTCGACAATCTCACAAGTGCATCATTTTCATGTTGGGGCTGATAGAAGATAAGATTTAGGCAGATATTATCTAGATATGATTTTTTTAAATGAATAAAAAAATCTCGTTGATTAGTTGAGGAAAACACTTCTCCTCACCTGTATAAATGGATAATGAATCAAAAAACTTAATTGAGATTTTCATTACTTATTCCTACTTTAACATGGTATCAGAGTCATACTCTCTCTAAGAGAGATTATCTTTTTTTTTTTTGTCAACGACAACAAATTCTTGTTGGTGTCTATACTTCTCCCTCGTCCTATTCTCTCGGTAAAAAGAAAGAAGTCTCTTCTGCCTCCTCCACCGTCGGCCCCACACTGCTACAACCTTAGCCACCCCAAACATCGATATCGCTGCCTCTTCTACTGCTACTACATAGTCGCGTCACTGTCCCCTGTCGTAACCCCTTTCTCGCCTCCTCAATTGTAGCCACAACCGCTACTTCCTCACACTACTTCCTTCGCTGCTACCTTCTTCTCCACCTGCACTGGTAGTGTTGTTGCTCCTTTGCTGCTTGTTTGCGACAGCCCTTCTTCCCCTACGGCTTCCTCCTCCTCGCTCGGATCTACTGCTAGACCCACCCTCCTCTTCTCTAGCTTTCTCTGGTAGTCGTCCACCTTGGCTTCTTCCTCCTCTAGGCGACAACACCGATGCCTTCTTCCACGACAATCGGCTTCTCCGCATCTTCCTTAGGCGACCAATCCCCCTAGAATTACACTGCTGTGGTGGCCACTTCCCTCGACCGCTCAACACTTCGCCATCGCCAACATGTTCTTCTGCAAGAGAGGCACTACTCCCACTCTTTGTCGTCGATGTCGACTCCTATGCCCTCTTCTCCCGCTCGTAGCTATCGAAATAGAGCAACCGTTGCTCCGTTTCTTCTGTTGTTGAGATCGGCCCAGCGGTCCTGCTAAGGGCCATCGCATATCGTATCCCCCGTCTGCCTCATCACTTGCGCAACTGCAGTTGCTCCCTCAGGCTGTCATGGACCAGCCTGACTCTTAGATCCTGACCGCGGTCCATCCTCGGCCACGACATCTATATTCTCCTGCAGGGACTGCTACCACTCTCCTTCTCCTGCGGGGTGCCCTTGCTGTGTACCCGAGTCTTATATGCGACCGCGTGGCCCTGCCCCGGCGACTGCGATCCAACGACAGCTTCTGCTCCATCCATTCTGCTGCACCTGCCCCATGTCGAACCTTCTCTTCCTACCATGTCTGCACCCCTCCTTCTCAGTCAGGCTTGCATCACTATCGAAGTCGATCATCGTCAGACCTTCATCGCGGTTGACAACACTATCGCCTCCTTCTGTCGCACTACCGAACTTGTGACTCTAGCATAATCGTCCACTCCTTAGCCAGGCTTACATCATCACCAAAGTCAACCATCGGCAGATCTTCACTGCGATTGATAATACTGCAACCTCTTTCCTTCATATTCATTGACATCGGTTCAAGATCGGCAAGGAGCTCGATCTTGCGAGGGGCATGATAGAAGATAAGATTTAGATATGATAGCAGATATGATCTAGATATGATTTCTTCAACTGAATGAGAAAATCTCATTGATCAGTTTAACGGGGACTCCACAACTAACCTCTTGGGTCATCTTTTTCGATAAGCCAATTGAGTTGACTCATGGAAGTTTCTAGTAAAGTTAGACAAAAAAACTAAATCACTTTTAATCTTCTCCGACCTAGAGCTAGTGCTGAAAATAAAAAAGTGGAGGATGATTACAAGGCCTAGTCTTTTAGCCTACACAATATGTTCTTTAATCGAACTCCATTGTTCGACTTATTAAAGGCTAAATTACCTAAAAAAAAGGTATTTTCTCAACATATCATATTATAGTTTTGGCTTTTAGGTTTTTCTATTTTTATTTTATAAACTAAAAACACTTAACCAAGGTTCTAACAAAATAACCCTTGTTCCTTAGGGGCTATACCCTTTTTTATTTTTATGGAGACAAGACTTCCAACTAATGTATCAGAAGCTAGTCTGTATCCTCATTTATGTTCAATTTACTAGTTTACCAATCAAATCAATCAATTCTCCTACAAGTCATTTCAGTGATTGAAAATAAATCAAAATTGATAACATTACAATGATAAGTGTAGGGGCAAATTTATAAAAGTATGTATTGTTATAGTTGTCTCAAACTTTTGGCCTAAGGCTTTTGGATTAGATTTGATTCTCAAAAGTATTTCAAATTATAGCTTATAAAAATATATCAAATCTATACTTTAACCATAGAATGGTGGGATATAGACTTAATCAATACATTAGCCAAAAACTTATTGCTTACTAGACCACCACTATGGGTGAGGAAGTTAGGATTCTTGTGCTAGTGTTGGAAAAAGATGACTTCTTATACAAGCCTTGAATCACGATCCAAAGACACAATCATACCTAGCCTAATGGCCAACTAAGCCCTAGAGGTCATCGACCAACATACAACCCTAAGAGATGATACCTTGGAACTCTACCTTCTCTATGGAGGAAGAGGGTCTGAAACCTCCATGGCTATCAACTCTAATGGAGAACTTTAGATTCCAAACACAATCGGACAATGATTCTCCAATGATAGATGCCTCGTCTCCTCAAAAATCTTCAAAAAAATTAAAGATTTGATTGCAAGGTGACAAAGAATTTTAGATCGACATCGGAAGCTATAGTGGTGATATAGTGCATTCTTATAATGGGCAAGGGAGGCAAAGAGAGATAGCTCAAAAGCTAGTCACAGTGGTGATATAGTGCATTCTTATAATGGGCAAGGGAGGCAAAGAGAGATAGCTCAAAAGCTAGTCACTGTAGTGCTTAGGGATGTTGGTCCAAACACATCATCTCTACTTCTCTTGAAATAATATTTTTAATATTATTTTTGTCTTGAAATTATAAGGGGTACATAAAAGGGAATGAAGAAACCATCTATATTTCCTAATTAAATACTATAATCTCTATCTTATTATGCTTTTGGAGACCCATCTTAATAAGGAACATAGTCATAACTTTATTAGACACTTTGGTAACCTTTGTGATAGAGTTTTTAACCTAGCAATCAAACAATCTAGAGGCGTTCTTGGTATTTAGTGTAAGGATATGATATAGACTATATAGGTCAGCAAGAACCATCAATCACTCTGCTTAGTAATAGAGTATGATAGAGTGCCCTGGCTTATTATTATTATTTACGCTAATACTAATTCTTATATTCGTAGATCTCTTTGAAAGTGATTTATTATTTAGTATTAACATAGCCTCAGAACCTTCTATCTGAGGCTATTTATTGGATCTTTTTGGTTTCGAAAAATTTATAGCTCTTCCTCTTGGTATTTATTGGAAGGAAGAATATTTTAATTTTTTATTTGGGATTGTAGCGGAGAACGAGAGAGTTATAAACCTTTGGCTAAGTGATATCCCTATTATCCTTTGGCCAACATATGTGAATGTTGATAAATTATGTAACTTTAATACTATTTCGGACCTAATTTTTCAAAACCAACCAATGAAACAGCTCTTACTTAAATGTTATTATTTCATAAAAACTTAGCCGAGGAGGTAAACTATAATTCAGCTGCTCCTTGTCCCTAATGATGATTGGTAGTGCTGCTCCTCTCATTCGAGGGGATAAATAAATAAATAATAGTTCAATGTGCATATCGATTCCTTAATAATGAAGAGCAACCTTCACACTGAACAACAAACATTAGAGTTGGTTAGAAGACGATTTGGCATATTAATGTAGTTCTTTTAAGGAAGAAATGATTCTAACAATGGCTACAATTTGATTAGCTAGAGCTTTATCATGAAATCTAGATCTGATGGGGGATTAGGAACTAGAAATTAAAATATTGTTAAAAGATCTATTATAGCTAAGAGATTGCTTTCGTTCCCTTCTCGAGGGAGAAAAATATTCTTTGGGTGTGAACCTTCTTAGAGTTAAATACGGGCTTGCATCTCTTTGGTTTTCAAAAAAAAAAAAAAACTATAGCTCTTCCTCTTAGTATTGAAAGAATTTTTGAATTATTTTAAGGTATTTGGGATAAGTTTTCGGATTATAGTAAGGAACGAACCTTTGGTTGCGAATATTGATATATTATGCAACTGTATTACTGTCTTGGATCTAATTTCTCGAAACCAATGAAATAATAGCTCTTACTTAACCTTGTTATTTCATGAAAGCTTGATCGAGAATGTAAGGTAGCTGTGATTCACAAGTCCCTTGTCCTCAATAATGATTGTTGGTATTGGTCACCTTATCTTATGCATATCCATTCTTTAATGAAGATGAGTTGACATATTGGTGTGATTCCTAAGGTCAACATTGACTTGAGGTAGAAGACTCTTGGTTCTTTAGGTTTTCCAATGCACCATTGCTCCCCTAGCTAGTTTTGTTCAGATTTCTTAGATTCTGCACAACACTTTTTCTCTGTCAATGTCTGTTTGCTTTGGATTAATGGCAACTTGTCCAAGAAAAAAAAAATTCTGTTCAGTTTTCAATTATACTATGAGTGGAACTGTGGGAAGGCATGATGATGAGAGGGATCATCTTAGAGCTTTCATAGCCAACAAAAATGACAATAAATCTCTATGATGTAAGCTGCTCATAAGGATCTGAATACCTTGCACCAGCCTAAGTAAGGGCTAGGAGGGATACTGGATTCAACAATAACCTATGAGCTGTCCATTTAGTTTTGAACTTTTCCATTAAAATTGATCCTTCCCTTTTTTTCCTTTTATTTTTTTTTTAAAGTGCAAATGACACCATTGCAGGGTTGGGTTTCATTATAAAGGATTAGTAAGGCATAACATCAAAATCTAGTCGACTGGGTTTTATGAATATACTTTGGTTTTCTTCTTGCTTTTTTTTATAAGGTTTCTTATTCAAGTGTTCTTTTATAAAAGATTAGTAATAGTTGTGTTGTAGCAATGTCATGGTCAAAGGTGAGAAAGCTCGAGATAGGTTCGTCGGGTCTAGAATGTGTGCCTCAGGATGCTCCTGCTTCAATATGTATCTCAGGATGCTTCTACTCGGATGAGCGTCTTAGGATGCTCTTTCTCGGGTTATATCGAGAGATCCTGCACAAAGACCTCACAGGGTGGGGTGCACCCGACGTGACCCCTCCGACGATCAAGTCGATGCCCCGATCGAAATAGTCTTAAGTGTAGTCTGAGAAAGAGAGTGAGAGAACCCCCTAGCACCATACCTAAAGGTGACTTTTTATATCTACATGTCGGAGATCGATCGTACCTTGATTTTTAATATCGTCAGTGTCTTTTGCTGAAGTGACGTACGATCTCGTGTGGTTCCAAGATTCTCGAGCGTCATGCCTATACTTGATAATGTCGTGCGTGAGTTTGTCTCGTCCTTATTATTGTCCAGCTCGAATATCGATTGCGTCAAGTAGATCGTGACTACGTCAAGTCGACAAAAAATATGATTTCAGTCGTATCAAATTATTGCTGTTAGTTTTCAAGACGGTGTTTCTTTGTTTCAACAAAAACAAAAACACCGGGTTGGAGGTCGAGGTGCGGTCACGAGGACGACCCTGACGGCTTCCGATCACAGGGTTGACCTACCATATCCGTGTCAGCGCCACCGCTGCCCCTAATCCGACGACCATTGTCGATTCAGCGGAGAAATTGCTTCCTCATGTTTCTTCTCGTGCTCAAGCAACCAAAGCTTTCACCTTTGAGCCCATCGAACCACCAGCATTATGAAGAAGATGTCATTACAATCCATTGCAAACACAGCAACATCCACATTAACTCTTTTGATCTAAATAGACCAATTACGCATCAACGAATCCAAGAGAACTGAGGAATGACTGGATTTTTCCTAGTGTGCCTCTAAGAAGCCCCGAGAGATCGACGGCGGACGCGGATTTGACGGAGAAGAAGGTGTCGCGCAACCGCACGTAAGGTTATATCTCTAGCTCGGAACCCTGTACGTGACGGCGTTGATCTCCGACAGGGACGAGCCAGGGAATAGCGACTGGAAGAAGAACGCCAACATAAGAATCAGAAAAATTGCTCTTTGAATGACGGAGGAATGCAAGGAACGATGGAAAACGATACAAAATTGGTGGGGTTTTTTTTTTTTTAATCGTGTTGGGGAGAAGAAGCACACCTCGAGCTGCTTCTGAACGGCCCTTGGTCGCCTTCTTGGCCGCCTGGGAGCCCTGCGCGCCGTCAAGGCGTAGATGTCCTCCTCAATCTCCTCTCTTGTAAGCGAGATCGAGAACTTGGGCCGCTCCCTCCGCTCGGGAGCCTCCAACCTAAGGCGCACATTTCTCTTCTCAGCCGCGACCGTCGGCGATCCGCTCAAGTGCCGCGCGGTCCCCATCGGAGACCTTGCCGCCCCGCGCCTCGTCCTCAGGTTCCACGGCAAAGCCGCAGACGTGTCCGCCTCAGGACTCGGCCTCGCCTCCGCCGCCCTCGCCGGCTCGGGCACTCCGCCCCTCCTGGCCAGATGCTGGACCACCCGCTTCATCCGGTCCGCCGCCTCCCGCAGGTGAACCAGCAGCTTCTCCCTGACCTCCTCGATCCCCGGGTCGTCTTCGTCCCCACTACTCGGGACACGGATCCGCAGCTCGCCTACCTCGGATGAGCCCGTCGATCTCCGGCCGGCGCCGGCGACGGCCTTCCCCTCCCCGTTCCCGCTCATGCAGCGTAGCGCCTCGTGGCTCCCCAACGTTTCCAAGATCGGGAAGGAGAAGTTATTGAGGAGGCTCCCCCGCGTCCCTCCGCGAGGGACCGAAGCCTCCTTGGTCGCCATAGCGACGGCAGGATCTGGCGGCGTGGCCGGCGTCTCCGCTGAGATGACCATGTAAACTCCTAGGTCGGTGACAAGATCCAACCCAGGCGATGATCGGCACCAAAAGGAGCGAGTAAGGTTATTCTGACGTCGTTGGATTGGGTCGGCGGAGGGCGAGAAGAGAGAAGAGGTCGGCGGAGAGAGCTGTTATCGAGGCGAGGGAGGGTGTTATATAGAGAATAATAAATAAATAAATAATATAATAAAATATAAATAAATAATAATATTATTTTAAAATTAATTAAGCAAAATTAAGAAAAAGGAAAAAAGTTATATTATTTAAAGATGACCGAATTCCACCCCCCCCACCCACCCAACCAAAAAAAAAAAACAACAACAAAATCTCATTTCGAATTTTCTCGAAAGATTTTCCTCGTTTTTTTTTTTCTTCAAATAATATTTTTTTTATTTACATTCGTTCTCTCATCCTTTGCCTTGATTAATCAATGAGGTGACCTTGCCATGTATATTTATAGGATGCCTAAAGGTTTTATTAATTTTATTTTAAAAATATTATAATTAACATAAATTTTAAAATTTTATATTTTTGAACAAATAAAAATATCAATCTAAAATACTACTGAGGTACTAGGGGTGGTTATAGTATTTTCATTTAGTAATAAAAAAATTACTGTAATTGTATTTAAAAATAATATAATAATTCGATTGAACTTAAAACACTATAATTAGTTCGATTTTACTTATTTAAATATGTTATAATCGATAAGAATAATAAAAGAAAATTTATAATCCAATTCAAAATTACTACAATCAGTTCCATTTATCACTGAATCAACTTGACTTGTTTGGTATAGTTGAGTTTACATCAAAAACCAAAAATTTAAAGTTGAATCGCCTAAAAATATAGAAAAATGAATTATCTTCTTTGTATTAGTGTATTTATTATTCGCGTCTCGGAGGGGAGAGGGAGTGATGCCACAACACGTAAGCGTTTTTTGTGTGCTTTGTCGCGGGGCATATGAAGGTTGTGGGGTCCCGTCTTCTAGTAGAATGCGCCAACAACAACGCCCTCTGTCCACAACGGCAGCCGTCACATCCGAGGTCGCTTCTACCCAATCAAAAGTCACGTAGCTCTTCCGGGTAAGTACGTATCTATACGTGTATCCATACAGTAGTAGCATCCCTTTGTTACATTGAATAGAAAGAAGAAGGACCCGTTGGTAATTTCGGACAAGTGCAGCGAGGCCGTGTATCCACGCGGTACATTATAACCTTAAGCATGCATTATAACATTACGCGTGCACCGTCGGATACGCCCCAAGAATGGAAACACGAATCTTACGGCTGCGATTGAATCAGATCGATTCGTCATCAGCGCCCCTCTGCCAATAGTTTTGCTTCGTCTTCTCTCCCATATAAATAAACCCCGCCGAGAAGAACACAGGATACCTATACGAACGTTAGAAAACTCCCTCTCTCTCTCTCTCTCTCTCTTCGCCTTTCCTTTCCACAAAACCGCCTCTTTGCAGCGACGATTCGATGGTGATCTTTGGCAACGAAGAGGACGATGGCATCCCGGGAGAGCTAGATCTTCCGGCGGCGAGGCATCGCGCCGCATCACCCACTCCGGAGCCGCAGCCGTGGGGCTTCCACCGGTTTAAACTGCACAATTTCACCTTCCCCACCGGCAGCTGGGGCACCCACCGTATCCTGCGCTGCTGTAATCTTTCCTCCGACCGCAGTGTCGATGTCATCGGACGGGTGCCCGACGTGGCCGATCGGAACGTCCGGGCTGACAAGAAGCGGCCGCCATCGCCTCCGGAGAAATCCTCGGCCAAGCAGAAGCGGTCGTCTGGGTCCAGAAACTCGAAGGAAGCTGAGGCTGAGATGTCCTTGTCCTCCGCGACGGCTGCGGCGGAGGTTGCGGCGACCTCCATGCCTTGGAATCTGAGGACCCGCAGTGCGGCGTGCAAATATCCGCCTCTGTGTCGGTACTCTAATTCGGTCTCAGGGTCTCCTCCGCCTTGGGCGGCTGAGAAGAGCTGCCCGGCGACGGACATGAGGAAGGGGAGATCAGATGGATCGGAGAAGGGGAAGCGTCGAAAATTCTCCATCTCTTTATCCCGCAAGGAGATCGAAGAAGACTTTTGGAGGATGATGGGAACGAAGCCCCCTCGGAGGCCCAAGAAGAGGCTCAGAATCGTGCAGCGACTGCTCAATGTAAGATAAATTTCTCTACAAATAAGAATCTTTTTTAGTAAGTTTGGTTTTGATGTCTGATGTCTGTGATTAATGTGTGTTTTTGGTGTCCTTTCTCGTTCGATTAATTCTTTCTGCAGTCGCTTTTTCCTGGTCAAGGTTATCGGAAATAACTACTGTAACATACAAGGTTGATGATTAAGGTAGTAGTAGTACTATTTGTACCAAAAATGCTTTATTTTACCTAATTCACTGAATTATTTGGTGAAATTTTGGCTTAATGAATTCCTTTTCTTGTTGGTGTTGTTGTTGCAGATTTAGAGAGCTTCACGGTCAATGGTTCTCTTTCTCGGAGAAACGTTTAAGGTAGTCAGAGGTCAATTACTTAGAATATATGCAACAACAGTTTGTGTGTAATCTCGTTGTTGAATCTTATTGACTGTTCTCAGTTAGACGAGTACGGGGTTAGAGACGAGCAACTTTGGATTCTTGCAGCATGTGTCTTAGGGTTCAAGAAATACTAATATGGAAAGGATTTTTGGTGAAGAAAATAAATTTTAAAGATTAGAGCTTGATTATTCAGTAACATAAAGATATAAACAATATTAAAATCTCTACTTGCACTTCAATTTTATGTTTGATTTTGATTATAAATTTCATTGAGATAAGATCCCTTAACGGATAAACAGTTTTGTCAATCTAAGATGAAAAATTCAAGGATCTATAAGAATTAGTCAGGTTAAACAGTTTAAATTATTCTTATTTTTAATTTATAATTGCCCCAATTTTTTTTTATGATGGAAGTGAGAGTGATATGAGTTGAGCCTTGGTATCATTTAAGTGTAGGATTGACGAATTCATCATTGTTAATGTGGCTTTAATTATTATGTAATTCCTAAATCAAAAATAGTTTTTGCATCATAGTATCCTAGTTGGGTCGGGTTCTAGTCTATTAAGTCGAGTACATAGATTGAGTCAAGTTGTTCGGCCTAGACCTTATACTGAGTGAGATAAAAGTTAATTTAGGTCAATTTGAATAAATCAACCCAAATCCTAGTGAAATTAGGATTCAGCTTAGTTGGAGTCTTAGTAGGAGTTGATTGGATCCAAGTCCTAATTGGACTAGGATTCAGTTAGGAGTAGTTTGACTAGGAGCATGAGTTGGAGTTAGAGTTTTATTTCTAGTAGGATTCTTATTAGGTCGTGGTTTAGGGGTCCTCTTCATGAACCCTATAAATAAACATGTAAACTTTTCCTTGAAAAACTTTAGCAAATTTATTCAGCTTGATGACGGAATATTAGAGGGTCAAACTCCTATAGAGTTCGAGGAGGGTCGATCCCCTACAACGATCAATTATCCCTGGTAGAACCTTTGGATTCCTATTATTTGGTATCAGAGCAATGATCCTTGGTATTCTCGCTGTGATTCCACTATCAATCTCTATTGCAACTTCTCCTCCAAGATCTTATAGCCTTGCAGCCACTTCAATTGCCGCCGCCAATAGCATCCCATTGCCCTATCTTTCTCTCATCTTGGTGCTGCCATCGCTGTTGCCTCTCAACCTCAGATTGCAACCGCCAACATCACCGTCATCGCCCTATCATCTTCTCATCTTGTGTTACCGTCATTGGTGCCTCCCAACCTCATATCATAGTCACCAATAATACCGTCATCACCCTATCATCTCCTCATCTTATGCTGCCGTCGTTGTTGCCTCCTAACCTCATATCGCAGCTGCCAATTGCACCATCATCTCAACCACCTTGCTGCAGTTTCTCACCATCTTCGTTGTAGTAATCATCAGCCTCACCCTCATCAGCCGACGCACATCCTCCATTGATCTACTACAATGATCAATGCTGCCTTCAGTGGACCGCAACAGTGATCAACGCTGCCTACAGCAGATCGCAGTAGTGATCAACGTTGCCTTCAGTAGACCATAGTAGTGATCTGCTCACTACCTTCACACCGTTGCCCGATCCTGCCATCTTGCTGCCTTCTTCAAATCAGTTGCGTCACGTTGCTGCAGTGCTACCATCACCGTTGCCCCTGCCATTGTTGTTGCCACCTTCATTTGCCACCTGCAGTCCATGCAGCCGTAGCCGTCGTTGCTGTTGCATTCCTCTACTACACCGATCTCTCGTCGCCATCTCTGCCTCCCACTTCAACTCATAGCCCTCTACCGTCCGCTCCAACCGTCGCTATCATCTGTCCCAGCGTTGCTTCTTCCTTGTCACTTGCATCTTCGCTTCCATCTAGCCTCTATTGTAGCGATCTCTTGCTGCCATCTCTGTCCCAGTGTTACGATGCTGCTAGCCTTTATTGCAATGATCTCTCGTTGCCATCTCTGTCCCAGCGTCACCACTTCCTCTATTTCCGACTACAGTGCTGCCATTGCCATCTCTAGCCCTCTGTTGTAGTTGCATGACCCAGCTACCATTGTCCTTTCCCCGTTGTTCCAACGCCAACCACATCACTGCTGCCTTCTGCTTCCAGCACTACTCCTCCCCTGCTCCATTACAACTGTGCCATCAATGCTGCCTACGTTTCCTCTTCTCCACCGGCAGCGACAATAGCCGTAGCCACCACTTGTCGTCCTTCCCTTTTCCACGTTGCCATCCTTCCCCTGCTTATGGATCCAGCATTGTCGTCCTTGGTTCCTATGTTGCCCGGTGTTGTTAGTGCACCTTTAGCCCGCTTGGGGTTCTATCAATCTGATATCAGAGCAGGGATCTTTTCAAAACCCTAGGAGGATCGATCCCCTATAGAGATCAGTTATCCCTAATAGAAACCTCCAAGTTCTATTAATCTGATACCGAAGCATATCATTGTTCATCTACCATTGTCATCTTCATCTGTTGCTGCCATCTTCATCTACATTGCCATCTTCCTCAGTTGTTGTCGTTGTCATATGTCTAGATTGCTCCTCCTGCCATCTTTCTCTCCATCTGCTGCAGCTGACCCCTCTGTTATCGCTACTATCTCCCTCTCCATCTGCTGCAGTCGACCCCTCTGCTGCCGCTACCATATCCCTCTCTGTCTGCTGCACCCGACCCCTCTACTACCGCTGCCATCTCCATCTCCATCTCCATCTGTTGTAGTCGACCCCTTTGTTGTCGTTGCCATCACCATCATCATATGCTACAACCGACCCATGTGGTGTTGCTGCCATCTACATTTACTACAGCCGACCCCTCTACTATTGCTGCCATCTCCCTCTCGATCTACTGTAGCCAACCCCTCTATTGCCGCTGCCATCTCCATCTTCATTTACTGTAGCTGACCCCTCTATTGTCGCTGTCATCACCATCATCATCTACTGCAGCCGACCTTTGTGGTGTTGCTGCCATCTACATCTACAACCGGCCCTGATTGCTGCTATCTTCTTTGGTTGTTGCCGCTGACATCTTCTTCGGTTGCTACAGCTACCATCTTCTTTGGTTGCTACAGCTACTATCTTCCTCAGGCCCCTCACCGGTAGCAACAACAGTCGCAGCCACCACTCGCCTTCCTTCCCTTTTCCGTGTTGCCATCCTTCCCCTCCTTGCGGATCCAGCAGTATCATCCTCGGTTCCCACATTATCTGACACTGTTAGCGCGCCTTCAGCCCACTTGGGGTTGTATCAATATGATATCAGAGCGAGGATCTTTTCGAAACCCTAGGAGGGTCAATCCCCTATAGAGATTAGTTATCCCTGATAAAAATCTTCGAGTTCTAACAATCTTGTACCAGAGCAATGTTCTTGGCATCTCGTTCATCTACCACTGTCATCTTCATCTGCTACTGCCATCTTTATTTGCATTGCCATCTTCCTCGGTTACTATTGCTATCATCTTCCTCGATTGCTCCCCCTGCCATCTTCCTCTCATCTGCTGTAGCCGACCCCTCTGTTGTCGCTACTATCTCCCTCTCCTTCTATTGCAGCCGACATCTCTGCTATCGCTGCCATCTCCTTCTCTATCTGCTACAGTCGACCCCTTTGCTATCGTTGCCATCTCCATCTTTATCTGCTGCAGTCGACCCCTCTGCTATCGTTGCCATTAGCGTCATCATTTGTTGCAGCTGACCCTTGTAGTGTTGCTGCCTTCTACATATACTACAGCCGACCCCTCTACTACCGCTGTCATCTCCGTCTCTATTTGTTGCAGCCAACCCCTCTATTGCCGCTGTTATCTCCATGTCCATTTGCTGCAGCCGACCCCTCTATTGTTGCTGTCATCACCGTCATCATATACTGCAGCCGACCTCTATGGTGTTATTGTCATCCACATCTACAGCTGGCCCTAATTGCTGCCATCTTCTTCAGTTTTTGCCGATGCCATCTTCCTTGGTTACTATCATTGCCACCCTCCCTATTGCAGCCATAGCCAACACTCTTGTTGCTGCTACAACCTGCAACCCTAGAGTAGCCATCTAACCTTAAAACGCTACCATCATTGCCATCTTTACCCCCTACTATCACCCCCAATAGCAGCCATCTGCTGCAAACATCTAACCCTAGATCGCTGCTGATACCTTTTCCTGTTGCTGCCAACACCATCTGTCAACCTATGCTCCTAACTCGTCAACAAAAGGACTTAAATATTACAGATCTTCAATTCTATGCTATGGTCTCAGACAATGCAACTGACGTGAAGCTTGAAGCCTTCGAGGCCTGCATGGAGGATAAGTTACATGTACTCTTCGAAGAATTCAGGTTGGGTCGATCAGAAAACCTAAAAAGATCTCAAAGCCAAGAAAGTTCAGATTGCAAGGAGAACCAATCCAAGAAGGACGATTAAGTGTATGATTCTGCATACCCACGCATGAGGATGGACTTCCCCAGATGGGAAGATGCAGACCCAACCGGATGGATCTCGCTCGCTGAAAGGTATTGTTGCTTCCACAAGACTCTTGAAGAATCTATGGTTGACATCGCCACTATACACTCGAGGGAGATGCGATCTAATGGAACAACTGGTTCGAACATACACATGGTGTACTTATGTGGAGGTAATTCAAAAGCAGACTGTTGATCTGCTTTGGACCATCGAAGTACGAGAAAATGGACGACCAACTCACAAAGATTTGTCAAACCTCAACCGTGTAAGAATATCAAACCAAGTTTGAATGTCTTTCAAATCAAACTCGAGATTGGTCTGAAAAGTAGTTGTTAGAGACCTTCATCGAAGGATTAAAGTCAAAAATCCAATGTGAATTAAAGGGGCGACAACTTATACATTGATGGTTGTTATCTCCTTCATCTGCATCTAAGAAAAAAAGCTGAACATCGATACCCGAAGGACTAAGATCGTGAACCAAGTAGCAACCATCAAGCCTTCAGCCTCATCTATTGCCAACCAAACCTTTTAGCCCAAGAGATTTACCCGAGAAGAACTCTGAGAGAGATTGATAAAAGGGCTATGATGGCACTACGATGAACTATAAAGTAGAGATCACTACTACAAAAAGGGAAAGCTTTTGATATTTGAACCGATTGAGGATCTAGAACTTGAGGACTTAGATCACAAACTTAAGGAAAAAGATATGGAGGAAGAGCTGCAGTCGGTCATCAACACCGTATATGTAGCTAGCTACGCCAATTGACAAATAATAAAGATCGATGGATTCCTCAAACGTCAACCGATCACAATTCTCATCGACACCGGAAGCACAAATAACTTCATGAATAGCATGGTTGCTACTCGATTAACCCTTTGAATTGAAGATTGCAATAGGTTTGATGTGAATGTCACAGATGGCTGAACCTTATCTTGTAGCTACAAGTGTTCACAGGTGAAACTAATTATGTAAGGCCAAGAGATCACCACAGACTTCTTCCTATTGCCGTTGGATGACTACAAAGTGATGCCCGACATCAAGTGGCTATCTACTATGGTGATATTTCTTAAAACTTTTTAAAACTATTTGTGAAAATTTTCAGCCATGGGAAATAAGTGATCCTAAAAGGAAAATACGAGGACAAAGTTTCGGCCATTTTGACACAACGCATGGAGAGGGTGCTGCACAAGACACATGTTGGTTTCCTAATCCAATTGTAGGGGCAACAAATTAAAGATCCGATAATGCACAAAGACCCAAACCTCTCCTCATCTTGTACTGTCATCGCTGTTGTCGTCCAATCTCATATCGTAGCCTTATCATCTCCTCATCTTATATTGTCATCGCTGCTACCTTCCAACCTGACATCACAGTCGCCAACAACAGTGTCGTCGCCCTTCATCTCCTCATATTATGCTGCAGTCGCTGCTGCCTTCCAACCTTAGATCGCATCTGCCAATAGCATCATCGTCGCCCTATCATCTCCTCATCTTGTGTTGTCATCGCTGCTGCCTTCCATCCTCAATATCGTAACTGTCAATAGCACCATCATCACTCTATCATCTCCTTATCTTGTGTTGACGTCACTACTGCCTTCCAACCTCAGATCGCAACTACTAACAACACTATCGTCGTCGCCCTATCATCTCCTTATATTTTGTTGCCATCAGTGCTGTCTTCCAACAACACCATCATCGCTCTATCATCTCCTCATCTTGTGTTATCGTTGCTGCTGCCTCTCAACTTTATATCGCAGCTGCCAATAGCACCATCATCTCAACCACCTTTCTGCAATTTCTCACCATCTTTGCTGTAGCAAACATCAGCCACACCCTCATCAGCCGACACACATCCTCTGCTGATCTACTAAAGTGATCAACGCTACCTTCAATAGACCACATTAGCTATCAACACTGCCTTTAGCAGATCGCAACAGCGATCAATGCTACCTTCAACAGATCACAGTAGTGATCTGCTCGTTGCCTGCACACCATGGCCCGACGCTGCCTTCTTCAAATCAGCTGTGTCACGTTGCTCCAGCGTTGCCATCATCGTTGCCCCTACCACTACTATTGCTGCCCTCATCTGTCGCCTGCAGTCCATGCAGCTGCAGCTGCCATTGCTATTGCATTCCTCTACTGTAGCGATCTCTCATTGCCATCTCTGCCTCCCACTTCAACTCACAACCCTCTACCATCCGCTCCAATGGTCGCTGCCATCTTTGCTTCCATCCAGCCTCTACCATAGCAATCTCTTGCTGCTATCTTTATCCTAGTGTCGCGATGTTGCCAGCCTCTATCGCAATAATCTCTCACTACCATCTCTGTCCCAATGTCACCACTTCCCCTACTTCCCACTGTAGTGTTGCCATTGCTATCTCTAGCCCTCTGTCACAATCGCACAACACTGTTATCGTTGTCCTTTCCCCGTTGTTCCAGCGTCAGCCATAACGCTGCTACCTTCTGCTTATAGCATTGCTCCTCCCTTGCTCCACTATGGTTGTGCCATCAATGCTGCCCACGTTTCCTCTTCTCCATCGACAGCGACAACAGCGCAGCTAGCACTTGCTGTCCTTCCCTTTTCCACGTTGCCATCCTTCCCCTGCCTGTGGATCTAGCACTATCGTCCTCGGTTCCTGTGTTATCCAGCGCTATCAGTGTGCCTTCAACCTGCTTGGGGTTCTATCAATTTGATATCAGAGCAGGTATCTTTTCGAAACTCTAGGAGGGTCGATCCCCTATAAAGATCAGTTATCCCCAATAGAAACCTCTAGGTTCTATTAATTGGTACCAAAGTAGCATTCTTGACATATCACTGTTCATCTACCACTACCATCTTCATCTGTCGTTGCCATCTTCCTCGGTTGTTATCGCTGCCATCTTCCTCGGTTGCTCCCCCTGCCATCTTCCTCTCCATCTATTTTAGCCGATAACTCTATTGTCGCTACTATCTCCCTCTCTATCTGCTGCAGCCGACCCCTCTATTGCCGCTACCATATCCCGCTCTATTTGCTGTAGCCGACCCCTCTACTATCGTTGTCATCTCTATCTCTATTGCTGTAGCCGACCCCTTTGCTGACGTTGCCATCACCATCATCATTTGCTGCAGCCGACCCTTGTGGTGTTGTTGTCATCTACATCTACTACAACCGACCCCTCTACTATTGTTATCATCTCCCTCTCCATCCACTGTAACCAACCCCTCTATTGCCGTTGCCATCTTCATCTCAATTTGCTGCAGTCGACCCCTCGACTTGTCGCTGCCATCACTGTCATTATCTACTACAACTGACCTCTGTGGTGTTGCTTGTTGGGAAACATCAGCGGGTGCATCACATGCACAACGGAAATCAAAACAAAAAACTAGTTTCTCACGCAGATCAAATCATCATGTAAAATATTGGGATCGCGAGAAAAATATAAAATTTGATAAAACCACGATGTGTGAGAGATTGATTTTACCTAGGGAGATCGTATATCCCTGTATTCTAGATCCAGATAGAGAAGATGAAGGAGGTCAAGCATCATCTTCTCTAGCGGTATCCACACGATGGATCTCTGTAGCGAAACTCCTCTAATCTGATCTCGTAACTCTTAAACAGAGGGAGGGAGGAGAATAGGAGGTGGTGGCTAAAGCTGCCGCCTATCAACCATGAGTCTCATCTCCTATTTATAGAGAGCCACCAAAAAACCTATGGTTCCTTCCTTAGTGGGTATTAGATCTTCATCTAATTACCCACTAATCTTGTATTATTGGATCTCTATCCAATAATCTCCTTAGGCCTCTAATTGGGCCTTAATCAAGGAGCTCATCAGCAAAGGGTCTAATCCCTAGCAATCTCCCACTTGACCAAAAGCAAATCACCTATGTGTCTAATCCCCATCAGACCCCTGTGATGCTGAAATACACTCTGAGCCAGCGGCTTTGTCAGTAGATCTACAATGTTATCTTCGGATGGAACTCTTTCCATTGCTATATCTTTTAGGGTCATGATCACTCTAATCAGATGAAATCTCCTAAGAACAATTCTGATGAAACCTGGGTTCCCTTGTTAGAGTTATCGTCCTGTCACTATCATAATATATGAAAATCGACTCCACGTTGTATGGTACAACTCTCAAATCTCTAATGAACTTCTTTATCCACACCCCTTCCTTTGCTGCTTCTGCTACAGCAATATATTCCGCCTCTGTGGTCGAGTCAGTAGTAGTATCATGCTTAGAACTCTTTCAGCTTATTGCTCCTCCATTTATGGTGAAAACATACCCTGAATTTGAGTTGCTATCTTCAATATCGGACTGAAAACTCGAGTTCGTGTAGCTCCCAACCTGGAGGCTACCTCCTCCATATACTAGTAAAAGATCCTTAGTCCTTATCAAGTACTTAAGGATACACTTTACTGCCTTTCAGTATTCTAAACTTGGATCTGCCTGATACCTGCTCGTGACACTCAGAGCATATGCTATATCAGACTTTATACATAGCATCACATACATGATAGATCTTATCGCTGAGGCATAAGGTATATTATCCACGTCTGCCCTTTCTTCAAGAGTCTTTGGGGACATACTCCTAGAAAATGATATTTTATGTCTCATCGGTATGAGACCTCTCTTGAAATTCTTTATGCCAAACCTTTTGACAATGGAGTCTATGTACCTAGACTAGGACAAGCCAAACATCCTTTTGGATCTATCTATATAGATTCAAATCCCCAAAATATAGGATGCTTCCCCTAAGTCTTTCATTGAGAAGTTTCTAGATATCCAAGCCTTTACTGTGGAGAGCATTCCTACATCATTCCCAATGATTAGAATGTCATCCACATATAGCACCAAGAATGTGATAGCACTTTCACTTATTTTCCTGTACACACAAGGCTCATCTTCGTTCTTAACAAAGTCATAAGATTTGATCACCTCATCAAATCTTATGTTCCAACTTCGGGAAGCTTGCTTAATTCCATAAATGGATCTAAGCAACCTGCACACTTTATCTGGACTCTCTTTGGATACGAATCCCTTTGGTTGTATCATATATACCTCCACCTCGAGGTTGCCATTGAGGAATGCCGTTTTGACATCCATCTGCTAGATCTCATAATCATAGTGTGCTGCAATGGCCAAAATAATTCTAATGGACTTAAGAATGACTACAGGTAAAAAGGTTTCGTCATAGTCAACTCTTTATCTTTAACGATATCTTTTAGCTACCAGTCTTATTTTATAAGTCTCTACCTTTCCATCCACTCCGATCTTCTTCTTGAAGATCCATTTACAACCGATGGGTATAATACCCTCAGGTGCATCCACAAGGTTCTAAACCTTGTTAGAGTACATAAAATCTATCTCAGAATTCATGGCTTCTTGCCGCTTCCCGGACTCTATACTCATAATAGCCTCCTCGTAGGTTTTAGAATCAACATCCTGAGAGTTATCTCCACTGATATGTCTCACATATCTTTCAGGAGGGTAAGATACTCCACTAGACCTACACAAAGTTAGAACTTGTGTGTTAGGTACCTGAACAGACTCGGGCTCTAGAATAGTGCTTGAGCTAGGTTCTCTAACCTCGCTCAATTATATCTTGCTCCCACTGTTTCCACCAAGAATGTGTTCCTTCTCAAGGAATACAGATCTCTTAGCAAGGGTATTTTCATAATTGTAAATGAGATGATAATTCTCAAAAATTTTAAAATTATTGAGGGTATTTTCAGAATTCTGTACACGAGGACAGTCCTTGAAATTTTTAAAATTTAAAAGGGTAAGATCATCCTTTTCTTAAAAGGATGCCTTAACCCCTCTTGCCCCATCTGCGCCGCCGTCGCTGCTGCCCCTCCGTAGGCGGCAGATGCCCTTGCCCGTCGACAGCCACCCTGCCAAGGGGTGGCCACCCCTGCGACCTACGCTGCCGCCCTTGCTGATGGTCGGGCTGGTCGTGGGCGGTAGCCCCTTGCAGACGCCCTGTAGCTGGCCCACTTTGTGGGCATCGCGCTGCAAGCGGGTGTGCCCGCGGGCGGCTGTCGCCCCTGCAGGCTGGCCGTAGCCAACCATGCCCACAAGCATCGCCCCTGCGGGCTGCTGCCCCCGAGCGACGTCAGCCTCCCTTGCTGGCTGGCCCTGGCCGCAGCCGGCTACCTCCTTGCTGGGGCCCTTGGCCAAGGCCTGGCCATGGCTGGCCGCCCCTGCTCCTCGCTACCTTCGCTGCGAAAATGCAACAAGAACGCGTAGAACGATTCTATGCGATTCAATCTCATCACACACAGTTTAAAACCAATCTTTCGTATGAAAACCTTAGCTCTGATACCACTGTTGGGAAACCTCAGTGGGTGCATCACATGCGTAGCGGAAATCAAAACAAAAAACTGGTTTCCCACGCAGATCAAATCATCGTGCAAAATATTATGATCGCGAAAAAAATGTAAAAACCAATAAAACCACGATGTATGAGAGATTGATTTTACTTAGGGAGATCGTATATCCTTGTATCCAAAGCCGGATGGAGAAGATGAAGGAGGTCAAGTGTCTTCTTCTCTAGCGGTATCCACACGATGGATATCTGTAGTAAAACTCCTCCAATCTGATCTTGCAACTCTTGCACAGAGGGAGGAGGATAATAGGAGGTGGTGACTAAAGCTGACGCCTATCAACCATGAGTCTCCTCTCCTATTTATAGAGAGCCACCAAAAAATCCCTAGGGTTCCTTCCTTAGTGGATATTGGATCTCCATCCAATTACCCACTAACATTATATTATTGGATCTTTATCCAATAATCTCCTTAGGCCTCTAATTGAGCTTTAATCAAGAAGCTCATCAGCATAGGGCCTCATCTAATGAGAATAAAGGCTAATTGGATCTCTATCCAATCCTCTATTCGCTGAAGCATCCACCATATGTGTGTGACCCTCTAGGCCCGATACTGAGCTGGCTGTGAGTCACTCCCATCAGAACTCCTTCTGATATAGTGAATTATTATCCCCATAATAATTCACTAACTCATCGACTATGGACATACTAGACCACTACGTCATAGTCCCCAGACGGTACAGGGGAATCGAATTTATCAGACATGTCTGTCCATAGTTACTGTGTATCTATAATCCCTCATCCAACTAATATCCTAGAGACCATATATTAGACATGATACTATCAGGTCACATACGGAATCCGTCATAGTCTCGCTCTAATCAGATTCTCCCGGAGAACTCTTTCTCTCTCAATTAGAATGACTCTAGTAAGAGATTTGTCTGAGCAAGCACATATGAGATATTCCTCTCATGATAACGAGAGTAGATGATCCTCTATTGACACTCAATTATCTTCGTAAGGTTGGCTACCAATCCCGATAACTAATTGTACCAGATCTAGAACTTTTCAAACCTGTATGTGTAGCGTCAAAGAAAGGAGTACTCATACAAGACATCTTTGGTGTCTCAAGTCTAAGGACCAGATACACAACTGAGACAATGAAATCATTATCTGACATTAGGTATTATTAACCATACAATATTTCATAAGCAGGTCAATCAGTGAATTCATTCTCCAATAAGCACCTATACTATATCCTTAGTGTCTCCACACAAGTGACTATGAGACCAGCCACCTCCATCATATAGACGAGTATATAGTACACCGGTTTGTCCAATTATCTCAATGTCCCTCTCGAGTAACATATGACCGAGATTATTTAGGATCTGTGTTTAAAGGTGAATCGATCTTATTATTGTGATCTCATCATGATCCGATTCCCATTACACAGAACCAAGAACATCACAGTATATATGCTATAGATAATATAATGTGAGAATATGTCAATATTAAGCAAAAAGATCACATGGCGTGTCATACGTGCCATCACTCACGTGATTAGCTTGCAGGGCACTTGTAACTAGTAATATATACTGCCCCTTCATTTCCATTTGCTGCAACCGACCCCTCTACTGTCGCTGCCATCACTATCATCATCTGCTATAGTTGACCTCTGTGGTGTTGCTGCCGTCTACATCTATAGCCAGCGACCCTGATGCCATCTTCTTCAGTTGCTACAGCTTCCATATTCCTCGATTGTTATCACTCCGACCCTCCCTGTTGTAACCGTAGCCAACACCCTTGTTGATGCTAAAACCTACAACCCTAGAGTAGTCGTCTAACCTTAAAATGCTATCGTTGTTGCCATCTTTACCCCCTATACCACCCCCAACAGCAGCTATTTGCCACAGACTTCTAACTCTAGATCGTTGTAGCTACCTTCTATCGTCATTGCCCGATGACGCCATCTTGCTGCCTTCTTCAGTTCAGTTGTGTCATGTTACTGCAGCGTTGCCATCATCATTGCCCCTACCGTTGCTGTTACGGCCCTCATCTGCCACTTATAGTCTGTGCAGCTGTAGCCATTGTTGCTATTGCCTTCCTATACCATAGCGATCTCTTGTTGCCATTTCTGCCTCCCACTTCAGCTCACAGCCCTATGTTGTCTGCACCAACGATCGCTGCCATCAATCCTAGTGCTGCTTGTTCCTTGTCACTGCTATCTTTACTACCATCTCCCTTTTTCCTTCAACCGTAGCGAGCATCATTGCCTGCACAATGCTACCAGCCTCTACCATAATGATCTCTCGCTGCCATCTCTATCCTAGTGTTGCGATGCTGCCAGCCTCTGTCGTAATGATATCTCGTATCCATCTCTGTCCCAACGTCGCCACTTCCCCTACTTCCCACAACAGCACTGCCATCGCCATCTCTAGCCCTCTACCGCAGTCACACGGCCCTGCTACCATTGTCCTTTCCCCGCTCTTCTAGTGTCGACCACACTATTGATGTCTTCTGCTTCTAGCACTGCTCCTCCCCTGCTCCACTACAGTCGTGCCATCAGCACTGCCCATGTTTCCTCTTCTCCACTGGTAGAGACAACGGTCGCAACCACCACTCGTTGTCCTTCCCTTTTTCGTGTTGCCATCCTTCCCCTGCCTATGAATCTAGCACTGTCATCCTCAATTCCCGCGTTGTTTGACACTGTCAGCCCGCTTGGGGTTCTATTAATCTGATATCAGAGCAGGGATCTTTTTGAAACCCTAGGAGGGTCGATCCCCTATAGAGATCAGTTATCCCTGATAGAAACATTTGAGTTCTATCAATCTGGTACCAGAGCAGCGTTCTTGGTATCTCGTTCATCTACCACTGCCATTTTCATCTGGTACTATCATCTTCATCTGCATTGTCATCTTCCTTGGTTATTATCGCTGCCATCACCCTCGATTGCTCCCCCTGCCATCTTCCTCTCCATCTACTGCAGTCGACCCTCTGTTGTCGCTACCATCTCTCTCTCCATCTATTGCAGTCGACCCCTTTGCTGACGTTACCATCTCCCTCTCCATTTGCTGTGGTCGACCCCTCTGCTATCACTGTCATCTCCATCTTCATCTGTTGTAGTCGACCCCTCTACTATTGTTGCCATCACCGTCATCATCTACTGTAGCCGACCCCTATGGTGTTGCTGCCATCTACATCTACTACAGCCGACCCCTCTATTGTCGCTGCTATCTCCCTCTCCATCTGCTATAGCCAACCCCTCTGTTGCCGCTGCCATCTCCATCTCCATTTACTACAGTGGACCCCTTTGTTGTCGTTGCCATCACCGTCATCATCTACTATAGCCGACCTCTGTGGTGTTGCTGCCATCTTCTTCGGTCGTTGCTGCTGCCATCTTCCTTGGTAGCTATTGTTGCCACCCTCCCTATTGCAGCTATAGTCAACACCCTTGTTGCTGCTGTAACTTGCAACCATATAGTAACCATCTAACCTTAAAACGCTATCGTCGTTGCCATCTTTACCCCCTATATCACCCCCAACAGTAGCCATCTGTTGCAGACATCTAACCCTAGATCGCTGCTGCTACCTTCTCCTATTGTTGCCAACACCATTTGTCAACTTATGCCCGTGTCTCGTTAACAAAAGGACTTAAACATTACAAATCTTCAATCCTATGTGATGGCCTCAGGCGATGCAACTGATGCGAAGCTCGAAGCCTTCAAGGCCTGCATGGAGGACAAGTTACGTGCACTCTTCGAAGAATTCAGATTGAGCCGATCAGAAAACCTAAAAAGATCTCAAAGCCGAGAAAGTTCAGATTGCAAGGAGAACCAATCCGAGAAGGATGATCAAGCGTAGGACTCTGCATACCCACGCATGAGGATGGACTTCCCTAGATGGGAAGATGGAGACCCAACCGGATGGATCTCGCTCGTTAAAAGGTATTTCCACTTCCACAAGACTCCTGAAGAATCTATGGTTGACATCGCCGCCATACACCAGAGGGAGATGCGATCTAATGGTACAACTGGTTCGAGCATACACATGGCGTACCTATGTGGAGGTAATTCAAAAGCGGACTGTTGATCCACTTTGAACCGTTGGAGTACGAGAATGTGGACGGCCAACTCGCAAAGATTTGTCAAACCTCAACCGTGCAAGAATATCAAACCAGGTTTGAACATCTTTCAAATCAAACTTGAGATTGGTTTGAAAAGCAGTTGTTAGGGACCTTTATCAAAGGATTAAAGCTGAAAATCCGATGCGAATTAAAGGCGCAAATACTGTATACATTGATGGATGTCATCTCCTTCACCCGCATCTAAGAAGAAAAGCTGGACATTGATGCCCGAAGGACTAAGATCGTGAACCAACCAGCAACCATCAAGCCTTCGGCCTCTTCTGCTGCTAACCGAACCCTTTAGCTAAAGAGACTTACCCGAGAAGAACTCCGAGAGAGATCAACAAAAAGGCTATGTTGGCACTATGACAAACCATGGAGTAGAGATCACCGTTGCAAAAAGGGAAAGCCTTTGATGATTGAACCGATTGAGGACCTAGAACCTGAGAACTTAGATCACGAATCTGAGGAGAAAGATATGGAGGAAGAGCCACAGCCGCCCATCAGTATCGTACATGCCCTAGCCGACTACGCCAACCCGCAAATAACGAAGATCAACAAATTCCTAAAACATCAATCAGTCACAATTCTCATCGACACCAAAAGCACCAATAAATTCATGGATAGCAAAGTTGTTACCCAATTAACCCTCCGGATTGAAAATTGCAATAGGTTTGTTGTGAAGGTCGCAGAGGGTCGAACCTTATCTTATAGCCACAAGTGTTTACGGAAAAACTAATTATACAATGCCAAGAGATCCTCAGAGACTTCTTCCTATTATCGTTGGATGACTGTGAAGTGGTACTCAACATCGAGTGACTATCTACTCTTGTGATATTTTCTAAAACTTTTTAAAACTACTTGTGAAAATTTTTAACCATGAAAAATAAGTGATCCTAAAAGAGAAAATAGCGAGGATAAAATTTTGACTGTTTTGACACAGCCCTATCATTGATGACTTAATCATGCCATGCGCATTCGGTTCCGTGGCTCTATATTTCAGCGGTCTGCTTTGAACTCGCAGTGTTACTGGTTATAGAGCTGCTCCGATATTGGCACACAGCATAATCATGAACAATTTACATCACCACAAGGTTGATGAACAGGTGCTTTGGTTCATGCCTTTACTCAGAACCCCATCGACGGGTTTTATGCACAAGAAAACTAGTTAAGGGCCTCTTTATCTCACAGTTGTTACCATGGACAAAAGAATTGAGGGAAACAATTGGAAAGACAGCGGTTGCTATCGGAGGTCCACCACATAAAACTTCAGTTTAGGGTTCATGTAGACATTGGAGCAGTGGTCATAGATGCGACCCCCATCTGATGGCTGTTGGTGAGGATGGAAGCCATGTTGTCGGCATTGCCTTATGACTGACATGCCTCCTGGATTTGTCAGCCGAAATATCCCATACTTTCTGTACACATAAAAAAGAGAGATCATCAATGCACAGTCACTCATCAGAGGCAGAACGGCAGCCCAGCGAGCATGGTTCATGTTATTACTAGTTTTGAAAGTTCAAATGTGGAGGATCTCTTACCTACCCCCAGCAACCACAGAAACTTGTCTTTGTAAATGTTGCAAGGGAGCAATCTTACGGTAATAAAGTCTTGGCCTCGCCCATTTGAAGGTAACTTAATAACATATTAGACAAAATTGAGCCCCACCCACTCGTTGAAATGCAGGATATCACTGAAACCCGACGTCAGTTCTTTACTCTTGGCATGCAGAAAGACAGAAATTATGACCCTTGATACTTGAACCACAATAAAGCCACCTCTCTATAGTGCCAAGACATTCCCTCAAATTAGGGACAGCTTATTATCAGCCAAAACAAAAAAAGAGTTTTAGTTGCCAACCACCAAGCTTGAGTTTAACCTGGCCAAATCAAGAACTAAAGTATTGCGAAAACTTTAGGCCAAATAGGTTTAGAAAATTTTAAGCTGGCAGAGGCAGCTACATGTTAAATCTCAAGCAGACTGGGTTCCTCATGGTTACAAGTGAAACATGCTCTTATCGTTGGAGGGCAGTATAGCAAATGAAGCATATGAAAGATAAAAACTCTTACCTTGAACCATCTTTTGGTGCCATAACTATTGCAATGGCCTCAGGCAACAGGATCTGTGCAAATTTAGAAAGTTAAATCAGACAAAGCACAACTGTAGTTGGAGTGACGATAACGTCACAGTAATCCTGATTCCTCCTAGTCAACAAACAACCTCTAAAACAGGGGTTGCTAGCACAATGTATATACTGTACCTGATAAGCATATTGAGTGTGTAGATCAATTGAGGACATGAAACATGACTGAGTAGGATGAGTCTGCAAATTAAGACAAGATATATAGTAAGCCAATCCAACTACTACGTAACATTTGTATACCTGAACATGTCCATCAACTCAACCAAGAAGACAATGTCATAGTAGTACCTAACTCCGTAAGTAACTAACAATCTATATCAACAGAATAAATCGATTGCTGTGGAAATATGAAGTTCATGCTCTTTCACATAAGAAAATACTCAAAAAATCAGAGAAGTTAGTAAATGCTAAATGAAAGTTCAGACAGATGATGTGGCACTAGTACCTAACTCTAAGCTTCCAAACTAAAAGGTTATCCAAACAACACAACATCATGATGGTGTGCTGACAAATGTAAAAAGTGATCACGCCCCTGCAACTAACTGGCAAATTATCATCAATTCACTTGTCTAAAATGTGTGCTTAGTAACTAGAAGCACTGTGACATGTTTTCATCTGAAGAACCAAATTTTAAATACACTTGTACATAACCTGTGCACCATGACTAGAACTGTTACAGCATATTTTAGTCTGGAAAACCAACTATAACAAGTCTCCTCGTTGATATTCATGAGAACCTCATATGGATTTGGGAAATACTTCAGTGGCTAAGGAAGAAGGCACAATGATCTCCACCTTACATGCATGTCGAGTCTATAGGGGACCAAGTAACAAATATGAATACGAGGATTGAAATTTCGTACCATACTGATGTACTGAGCTTTGCTCGGTATGGTATGGTACGAGCATACCGAACAATACATCTCTCTCTCTCTCTCTCTCTCTCTCTCTCTCTCTATATATATATATATATATATATATATATATATATATATATATATATATAATACAAATATAAAAAATAATATAAAAAATCTAAAAGGAGGCGTACACTGCCTCGGCGATGTCGCCTCATCTACGGCATTTGGCGAATACGACATTCGGCGAAGAAGGCAGCGAAGATGTCAAAGGCCTAGACATCTCCGGCCTTCAATGAAGAACACGACAAAGAAGTCGTAGAGTCCCAAACGAAATGATGAACGAGACAGCCTCTTCCACTGCTCTAGTCGTCACCTCGCCATTACCTCCTGGATCGGGATCGTCGAGGGACGGTGAAGCTGGATTGGGATCGAGAACGGGCTTCCTAGTTCTCCCAATTCTCTTTCTCCCTCTTCTTCGAACGCCCTCTCCTTCCTTCTCCCTCAACGCTTCTTCTTCCCTTGCCATAGCCAAGTTGATGTCACCCGATAATATGCAATCGCGATCGAAAGTGACCGTTATCGATCAGTTTCGAGCGATATCGATCAAATTTTCATTACCGCTCGAAACAACCCTGTATCGTCTGATACAGGGCTATATCGGGCAAACCACCTGCTACTCTGTAGCCAGGCCACAGCTAGGCTGATATCGCTCGATAGTGGGTGATCACGGTTGAAAGCGACCGTTACCGACCTAAGCAACCCTGTATCTGATATGGGCTATATCGAGCGGATTGCCCGGTAGCAGGCGGTTCGCGTACTGGTAGGTACTACCTGGTACGAGCGGTATGATTCGTAATTTAAAACCCTGCATGAATATCTATTAGAAACTAGGAACAGGCAAGTCCGCTTCTTTGAATTGGACAAGCCAAAGCAATCGAAACTTTCCATAAATTTAACTATTTAAAGATTGGAGATGAGTTATATATTTTATTTAATGGATTGAAAACCATCCACATCCCTGGTTAGAGAGACCTCAGACAAAAGGATAGTTTTAAGTTTTAACAATCATTTCCTGTGATCAGATAATCATTTTTCTTTACATCTGGGTGCCAATGGATCTAACTTTCACTTTTCTCTTAGATTGACCTTACATCCTAATACATCCATCTATGTTAACATGCTAAACCTAATTGTGATATAATAGCATGTTTAGTCTCATACAAAATTTTGAATGTATAGAGGATGATAAACTTATTTTCAATCTTGAGAAATTAATTCAGCTAGACAAGTAATTAATTCAAAATGTTGAAAATAAATAATTATCAGGTATATTGCGACAAAACCAAATTGTGATGTCCCAAACATTTGGGGTTGACTACATTGATATTTTTTCTTTGATTGTGCTTGTTGTACAAGATAATATTTTCAGTTAAATCAAAGATTATTCAAATCTCTATTTACTATTCTTAGTAGTCTTCTCATATCTTCTTCTACCTCTCCTTGCATCACTAATACTAATCGGATCACCTTGTTTAACTACAACATCCATATGTTTCCTTTAAACATGTTCATCCTTTCTTGAAGAATTTCCCTCCATTAAGAGAAGAAAGTAAATTTTCTCATGAATATTTGATTTACCAAACAAATTAGTTATGACTAGCTGATAGTTAAAGAAATTTTTCTGAAGAGAAGAATGCAAGAATAAGTAGCAGGGAAACTAAAGGAAATTTTAGTAGGTAACTTAATTTTTTTCAGAATGCTCTCAAAAGCTAGCAAAGGAAGTTAATAGTCATTGCTAATAGATACGCACATGAATCCATCCAAGGGGAAACAGTAACTGCTTGTCCTGATAGTCGAAGATTTCTTCTTCATTTATTGTCTGACACTGAATTATACAAAAATTAATCATAATAGACCATTATGTCATATCATGCAAAAAATGCAAACAGCTATGACTGTCTTACTGAATTAGATGTTGCCTCCTGCTTGGGGATGATAAGAGCTGTCACATAGAACTTCCTGTTTTTCTGCAAAAGCAAAACATTATCTTCATGAATTAATCACCAAAGTTTCTTGGATATTTTATATTGAATACAGATACAAAAACTATTCTCTCTTACAAGGGAACCTGCAAGAACACCACAAGTTTCTAAATTTCTGACAGTATTTGATTTTGCAAGTTCCATAAAGCTTTTGAACAGAACTGTTGACTGCAAGGACCAGCGAGAGAATAATTGTCATAAAAGACAAAAAGGAAACAAAAGAAGATAAACTATATGCAAGTGATTCTGATGCCTCCACCAATGGAAAATATACTTCAAAAAAATGAAGAAACATCAGAAGCTCTGGACTATAGTTTGGTCTACCCACAATGTGAACTTCTTGAGGAGATTCAGCACGAATTAGCTCATTCTGCAAAGAAACAGTTTGTGGATTTGAGGATTTAGAAACTTGTGATGCTACAACGACATCTTGTACTTCTGCAAGGGTGGGCGGAGGAGAGAGTCCTTTGATGATGTCCATCTTAGGATTCACATCTGAGATGTCCAAGCTGATTCTTCGACATCGTTCTTCATGCTGTCGAGTTACATTCTCTGTCAGTGAAAGAACTTCAAGCATACTTCTTTCACTCTCCAAAATGTCATTTTCCTTCACTGCCACAGGTGTAGTCTCTGTTGGTTGAAGCAGGCTGTTGCATTAAGGAAAAAAGGAAAAAGAAAGGATAACATAGACAACATATTTCAAAACAAAAACAAAATATAGAATATAACAAGTTCTGAAATAGAACTAGCCAATTATGTCCAACTGGAATATAGCAAAGCTCCATAGACTCAGAGCAATATAATGATGTTAATTTATCCATCTAACTACTTTACTGCTAAGCAACCTTGTAACTGTGTTTGCATTCAGTTTCCTCGTGTTAACACTAAAAACAAAGACCTACGATTTGTTCTACATTACACTACTCCAAACTGTTAAATAAACTTATATAAAAATATCAGCACAAACTGATCGTTTGCAGTTTCAACACGTGAAACTGTCTGATATCTGAATATTAGGAAGAATCAACTTGCCAGTGCAGTCTATACCTAGATTTTATTTAATAGGAATCAGAAATGGTGAGAGAGGTCACATTAATTTAAACGAGATGAAAAGATACATTTGATGTAAAATCAGGCAGGACAAGAGTTAAAAATACTGTCAGTTAACTAAACTAACATCTATCACCATACTGAAGAGCCTAGGCATAAAAATCTTGATAACAAGATAAGCCTATTTTAAAGCTCCACTACCATTCATCAATAAGGAATACTGTAAGAACTACATCAAACAAAGAATTTAAAAGCTTTAACCTTGGCATCTCAATTGGAGTCAAGTCCAAATTACTTGGGTATTGTATCTACAACAACAAAAGAAGTGTTTTTATTATCATTAAAGTATGAAACAAGCTAATGAAAAAGAACTATACCCCATGATCAACGCTGGGTGGTTGCCATGGTCCATGAAGACCATTTGGACCCAAGATTGAGTGTCTTGATAGGGTTTCCTCCTTAGGGCATGGGATTCTAAGAAATCTACAAGATGTCAAGAGAGAGAACTAAGCATAAAAGAGAAAATATCATGTAATTGTTGACGATCTTATAAAATAAAGGAGCACTTCCAATAAAGAAATGTTGCAAATTTTGCTGCTAAATTCTGCAAAATATCCAATGCTTTTTTTTACAACTGGAGATTTTGACCTTAGTAAATGCACTTGCTGTTATTTCCTATGTAAAAAAAACCTGAACTGCATGATTTATAGCAGGTCAGGAGTAAACATAAAGATCTCAAACATCAGAGTCTACTGTCTAATTGCACAATAATACAGAATTCAGTCAATACAAGTTTAAGCTTTACAGGTATGCCAACACCAAATGTGGAACCAGAAGTAAAGAAGAAAAATATTGTATTATTAAATATAATTTCATGTATTTTACTTCAATCTTGTGCGAATTCCTGATTGTATAGAATAAGGCAAGTTTTGTTCAGATTAATTTTCCATAAGATGAATCATATACCCAAATGATGACTGATGATAATTATGATTATTTCTTCTTATAAGTTATTGTCTTTATATTGACCCTAGATTTTGTAAGTGGCATAACTTAAGATGCAACAATATGCATCATGTGATTGCTGAATATGTCAACGATTGTCTTCTGTACCTTTTCTGTACAAATTCTGGAATCAATTTTAGTTCCCTGAAAATTAGCCTGGTCATTTTCCTACTCTTCATCAATAAGCATGTGATCAATGTAGCTTCCTCCAGTAATGAAAGCTCTTGCACATCGTCAGTCAAAATTCCATCTGACAAAATTAAGTAGACTTTTGGAACTTTATATCTAAAGCCTTACAATTTCCGAAACTGATCTTCTTTAGTGTTGGTCAATAGCTTGTGTCCCTCACTATCTTGCATAACTGTTCTATGAGCCTGCAATATATGAGAAGGATGTGCAGAAATCTCAAGAGGTAAATATATATATCAGTGACATGTAAACAATCTTCTTATGATGGTCATCTTTGTCCATTTGCAGGATGACCAATTACAGTGATAGCAACCATTTATGTCACAATGAGAGACCACAATACCTGGCTAATTATGTTATTCTCTAGTGTCAGCCTTCTAAATGATGGCCGCTCAAATGAATCATCAAGAGAACCATCTTCTGGAATTTGTTCCGGTCTATTTACTTGGCTTCTATTCCTCTTATTCAATTCTTCAAGTAGATGCTGTACATCAGGCTTCAACGCTTCTAGTTCATTCAAGGCATCAAACAGTCTCTGCTTAAAGGGTACCAGAAGTCAAAGAAAGATCTTCCCTGAAGGTTTCAAATTTCAACTTCACAAGATGGATCCCCATGCAGAGACTAATCTCAAATCTATGATTTTAATCCCATAAAAGAAAGATTTTTAAGCCCATCAAATAGGTAAACAAAAATACAAAAAGTTCAAAATAGCAAGTATAACAGTTTAAGCATAACTGACAAATAAAAAACAGAGGTACCTTTCTAAAATAAGGTTTTTCATTTTGTAGCACCGCCTGATAGTCTTGATGGCACGGTATGGTCTCAGTAATCAGACTGCATTAGGAAATACACCCATTCCACATAAGTAGTTCTAACAATGAACTAAGCACAACAAAGAAGAAAAACTGAAAGTTTCATATGCTACTCTTCTTTTATATGTTCATAGAAGTATTCTAGACATAAACAAGTGAGGTAGATATACACATACAAAAAGGAATACTGAAAGCTACAACACAATTCAATGTTGAACAATCATTTCTCATACAAAGTTAGGTAAAACAACTACTAACAGGTGGTCCATTAATTAAGATAAAGAAGCCTTTCAAGAAAATAATATATGGAAAATAATATGATTTTATAGCTGGCTAATTTCAACAATTTTGCTACTACCCTGATGAAAGTAAACCTATTGGTTGACATTAGGTATAGTTGACTGTCAATGGTACTGGTAAAGGTCATATTATGGCTTAAAAATGTCATCTCAGTGAATAGAGGTCAGAGGGCATAAGCCTCCACTATACTCTCATCAGATGGGGCAGGTCAATTCCGGGTGGTGGTCTAGCCAATTGGGTTGATGATAATTGTGTGATTTTCTCAATTTTGTTGTTAGGCCAGTGGTACAGGCATTTGTCACGTTAAATTTGGTGGTGGTCTTGCCGAAGCTAAATGTTGTCTTTAGACATGCAAACAGCCACTGAAGAAGTGATGACATGCAGTACATTGTAAGAGAAAGTTTGTAATTGCCTTTCTTTCTTTCATGAATCAGTGACACCTGTTGTGCTCAACAAAAACATGAAATGAATCATTCCAGAAGCTGAGTGGTATCCCCATTCCACATCAACTTGAACCCTTACATTTATTGCTCTTAATGTTCCTTTTATTGTTTGTGCTACCACAAAACATGAACCATCAATATTACAATCATATGTCAAAGTCATGGTTTACACATCAAGGTTATGAGATTTGACCTTAAATAGCACTGGTCTTGTTCAGGGTAACCACTAGATCAACCAAGTCACATTAAGAGCCAACAAAAAATGGCTCGGAGTATTCTAAATACAGCAAGCTTCATTATTAAATCTAAGACCCACCTTTAGCATTAGAAGAGTAGAGTTAAAACATAAGAAACATAAGTAATATGAACGCTTATGTCCACATACACGTACAAATGCATAGGTGCTTTCAAGAACCAATTCCTAGTTATGAGTTGATAAGTACATTTCAAACGAATGAATTAAGATACTATCAAACAATTCCTGACCTTGAAAATCTCAGGAGCATAACAAAAAGATCAATAATATTCTTTTCGTTCCGATAAATGTCTGCCTGCACTAAGCCAATAATTTAGTGGATCAAGATTTAAAAATTAAGAAAAAACTAATTAAACCTCTGTCAACATAATAACTCAAATTGGAAAAGTACACTCACATGATCAGCAATCAACTGTGAACTAGGTAGAGCACCAAGCAGATAAAGATGTAAAAATCACTTATAAAAAAGTATTCCTTAAGATTATTCTCGGTCATTACAAGCAAGAAGGGTATAAGAGAGAGATAACCCTGACCGGAAACAAGTTCCACAATACAATTCATATTAGTATAGACAATATGACATGAATCTTTTACTATAATTTAACTAATTATCCCCTTAAATATTAACAAACAGAAGGGTATAAGAGAGAGATAAACACCATATGATAAAAAAAAAAGCAACAGTATCAAAACAAAAGCAGCAATGCTCTCTCATAAATGAAAAGCAAAACATCTACCACCATCAGCTGCCAATACTCTAATGCATACAATATACGTACTCTTGCAGAATAACTAACATTCCTTCTGAAAAGTTAAATGATAAGCATATTACAAATATAGGAAAGATGAAGAAATTAGTCTCTTGAGGGAATAAACAGTCTGTCGTGCCAATTATTGAAATATGATTTACGAAATCTTACAAGAAGCATGAAATGATCAGTCTATTGATGAGAGCAATTATCAAAACATGCACAACATGATATGGTCTATAGAAGTGTTTATTCATATCCAATAAAACAGCAACCAAATGTCACAAGAGAGAAGTATGGCTCAGTATCAATAATCTAGGAAAAAAATATTTATGTATGAAATATAAAGGTAAAAAAGGGTAGATAATACACGTGCAGATAAAGATAGCAAGCTACAAGTAAATGAGTGGAAGATGCCAGATATGCAGAAAATGGATTGAAGGTAACCCAAAATCAAGATAATGAGTTTTTCTTGGCAAACTATTGGAACCTAATTTATTGCACCATCTTGATCCTAAATGGAGCTGTTACCTCTTGGAAGTTATTTTGGTCAAAATGCAAAAACCTGCAAATCTAATGTTCTGCCACCTAGTACTGATAGCACACAGCTCCTTAGGTGGTGACAAGGTTTTTATCTCCAACATGCTCACCAAATTATTTTTTGTTACAAGAAGTCTAGTTACAAGGCAATAAAAAAAATAAATATTGTTTCGCCTGATTAGTATGCTTCGGAGGCACCTTGCTTGAGGTTTTAAAGACATTGGTAGCACATTTCCCAATCATCAGGCAGAGTCAAGAGTTGTGGCCTTAAGTATAATATCTCTGTATTCAAACATCAAATTTCTTGACCATTAACTGGAATATGATAGATCTAGTACACAGAAAATAATTTCAAGAAAAAGATGAAGAAATTTGGAATCACCATGGAGAGAATGTACTGAATTTTCAGAAAGCAAAAGATAGCATCACATGCTCATACTTCAACTGCAACACTGCTTAACAAATATAACAAACAAGCTAATCCATTAAGTAGCAGATAGCACATTGGACGTCCTAAATAAGTCCTAAAAACTTGATTCTCTTGTTTTACAAAACCAATTCAGCACATCACCTAAAACTGGTGAATAGCCACATATTATGCAATGCATCAGGCACCAAGCTTTTGAATCAGTGTTTTATTGAAAAACTAATCAAATGACTGCCCTCTTTTCAGAATGCTGGTATTTAAGTTCTTCCATAACTTAGTGTCTTATAAACCAATTCTGAGTTCCCAACACTTTCAATGTGTCAGTGTGTCTGTAAGACTGTAACAACTATAAGCAGTTAATTGTAAATCATGAAGAACCAAAAGCAAGAGGGAGGAGGATTTTTCAAACATTTTGAAAGAAGTTATTATGATTATGCTAAACAAAATGCTCTTTTACATCTACTCCCAGAGATTAAGGGTTGTTCCTGGAAAGAAAAACCTAATTTAAATAATTGATTCTTTCATATCAATTGAGAGGAGTCTTTTCACGTTGTTTATGAGTACATGTAATTATGCGATCCAAACTTGCAAAATTCCAATAACCTCCCAGCTTTCTGACCAAAGACACACATAGATCAATAGCAACGAGATATCAATAGTTCAATGACGCCTCATGTTAGACCACATCATTAGACAAACAACAAGTCCGTGAACAAGAAGATCTAAGCATCAGAGTTCTTTCACAAATATGAACAAGTCGGGGATGCTAAAATGTCCGGATTAGCCTCATCTTGCATCATCGATCAAGAACAACATATCTTGCCTCGATCTAGACCACAACGAGTTACTCAACCGAAATGTACCAAGAACCGCCACCAGAAAGCAAGAAAGATTTTATATATATACAAGATTCATAAGGCGTAGATGATCCCGGAAATGACGAGAACCTGTTTGAGAAGATTATGGGCAATCCGGTAGTAGTGACGGAGAGAGATCTGGTTGTCCACGTCGAGCCTCTTGGCGCACTCCGATATGTCGATCACTCCGGAGGAAGGCTTCATCTTAGGGTTTCTTCCTGTTTCCTTCTCAAAGTCCTCAAATCCGCATTCAAATCAAGATGAAACGCTCCACGGTTGCACGTCCCCACAATCCCAATATCCTGTAGAAGAAACGCTTTAGCCGCAAGAAGAGATCGGGATCTTCTCCCGTAAGTCGTCAATGGCGGGCGTCCATCGCGAGGAGGGAAGAGGACGCACCTTTCGAACGACCACCTTCCGAGGGCCGAATTGGAATAATACTTTAGGCTTCTTCATTAACCAATGCTTCTACTTCTCGTTGCGTGAGATCCGTGGAGCGCATTAACGATTTTGACCTCGAACACAACGATCATGCCTTGGTGATCAAACCGAGGTGGATGTAGCACGACTATTGAGGACATGATCGAATCCAAACATGGGAAGGGGTAGGATTGGGTTCGTGGCACGTAGGATGATCTTTGACCAACATGGTTGGATCTCAATTTGACTCACGAGACTTAAAAAGTTTATATGTAAAACATAGATGCATTGTAAGACTGTCAATAGAGACTAATCAAGCTAAAATAATTAAGAAGAATTGGACCCTCAGTCAATTAGGTTCATCGAGCATGCCATGCCAACCTTAACAGATTAATATTATTTTTTTAATTATTAAAATATTTATTCTAAAAATATACTTAAATCTCTCACCATTTCAACCCTCCTTGTTTTCCCTCTCATCCTTGTTCATCGATTATAATTTTTTAAAATATTAATTTGATCAAATTGATGAAAAGTTGTGTTGCTATAATAAAGACACTAGAGACCTAGGAAAAAGGGGTGCTGTGGATGGAGTCCTTATGAGATTCAAACTACTTGTAATTATGATTAAGAATTTAATTAAGAAAAGTGTATACCTTATTGTTATCAATATATTATATATCATAAGATTTTGATAAGAGAAAAAGGTATTAAGATGGACACTTTGGATGCTTTTGAGATTTTTTTTTTTTTTTTGGTGAATCTAACAAGGATTAAGAGAAGAGTCATTTAGAATTGATGTAAGAGAATATACAAGAGTCTTGCACTTGAGTTTGGGTGAACACGATAAAGTTTTTTTATATTTATTTTTTTATATAATAAAAAACTTATTTATTTTTCTCATATAGAGAGATATTTTGGGTTAGTCTTATTACTTAGATAACTATCATAAATCTTTTGCCAATTCTTTTGATATATTATTTAATTATTAATCTCTAGTATTGCTCTTATGAATCAATTTAAAATCGCTTGCTTGCACTTTCCAACGAAGTGAAGGTTTCCTTTAATTTTGCTGGAATGAAATTGCTACAGAATTGACAAGTGGAGTTTCAGAAAACAGAGAAAAAAATTATAATCACCAAAGGAATTGAGAAAGTTGATTTTTGAAGAATATTGACTTAAATAAAATTGCAGAAAGTGGGATGCCTCCCATTTTACACTTCCTAAGTAGCAAATTGACTCTATGTTATTGATAAAATATATACTGCTAAGTTATTGTTACATAATGTTCAATGGGGAAGGATAAGATAGTTTCTACTATCACAAACTTTATTCTTGTCATTAATGGCAAGAAAGACAATCACAACTTCCTTCTTACCATTTATATGGGAAGAAAGATAATTATAAATTTTATTTGTGCTCTTTATGATCATATATAAAAGTTCATCTTTAAGATAAAGAAAGGGATAGGACTTAACTACACTCATCTATATTCGTATACCTCGAATTACTAATGTAAGCGTCGAATGAATCGGGTTAGAAAATCTCTTTCAATCTCTATCTTCATGCAGGTGGCACCTTAAGGAGCATTATGCTTCCACCTCAGAGACACTCCAGACAATCCTACACATATGGATCTAGACCATGTCAGGATAAATAAGACGTTGATGATATTTTTTCCTAACATTTTAACATTAGAAGGAGAATGTGATGTCGTAGTAATTTACACTCGTCAATCCTCTCATAAAACGCTCTAGCGAGGAGACTCTACCTCTAACCCACAACATTTTTACTCAAAAAGGACAACTATCATCCTTTGTACTAGCGTTTATACAATGACTCAGGCCTCTCACCCCAGGGATAAACTCAAGCCACCTACTCGTCCCCGCTGAGGTATTCCTAAACCTCACCTATTATGTGAGGATACTCATGGGCATATTGTAGGCTATCACCTCTCTCCTAACTCATGAAGCCCAACAAGTAGCACTACCATCTCAGCTACGGTCGACACCTCAACCACCATCGGCACCCATCGTAATCCCCTTGATTGATGTGATGATAACTTCTCAAGATCTTCCGAGGTCCACAGACTGCTAGCCGAAGGAGAACCTCGCTCCTCAATAGTGGAGTTCAATGCACCATCACACCATGTCTCGGCTCTACCCGAATATGAGACCCAATTGATGGATTCAATTGATGACTCCTTGAGGGTGTATGATAGGACCCTAGTAGGGTCGGGTCCTAGTCGATTGAGTCATGATTGTAATAAAACCTAATTGGCATGTAATAAACCCTTATTAGTGGATCATCTTTGGTTGAGAAAGTCGGCTAGGGTTTGATGGATCCAAGTCCTACTAGGGTTAGGATTCATCTAGGAGAGTTTCACTTAAAGTAGGAGTCCTACTATGATTAGGATTGAAAACCCTATATAAGCATGTAACTCCTTCTCCTTCATCAAGCAATAAAACTTCAGCAAATTTATTCAGCCCGATGGCCGAATATTGGAGGGCCGAACCTCTATAGAGTTTGAGGAGGGTCGATCCCCCTATAGTGATCAGTTATCCCCGATAGATACCCTAGAGATTCTATCAATCTAGTTGAGGCAAATAGATTAACACCTAGACATGATACGATAGGAGTTACAGCAATCCACGAGGGAGAATCTGGTCGATCCCACCTTGTGTCGGACCCCATTCACCCCGAACATCCAAGAGAAATCAATCCCAACCAATTTCTACCTCCCATGCTGGAAGCCTTTGACAAGAATATCGATCTAGTTGAACACACTATCGCCTTTCGTACCCATATGTCTCTCTATAACACCTCAAACGTTCTGATGTGTCATGCATTCCCAACTATGCTGAGAGGCCCGGCGTGAGAGTAATACACTTGTTTGAAGCCACTCTTGGTTAGCTCCTTTGCTCAGCTCACAAAGGAGTTCAGACTCTACTTCCTTGAGAATGTACACTTGAGGCCATTAGCGACAATGTTACTTGTAGAAAGAGACACTCTTTGATTTCATTGCTTAGTTCACCAATGAAATCCGAGATGTGCAAGAAGCCCATCCATTACTCATGATTCAAGCCTTCATGATGGAGCTCGGGTCCTCCATAGGGCCATTATTGACCACTGGTGGAGAGGTCGTTATTGACCATAGCTGAGGTCCTCTATAGGGCCAACCAATACATAATCGTCGAGGCGATAGTCTCAATTAAGCATAAGGAGATGTGCAAGAGGCCGTGATAGGAGTGCCCATCATTGGTTCTAACCTTGAGGTCACCTCGATGAAGAAAATAAGATTGACTTGAGTTGCCTCGTCGGAGACCGAAGTTGACCCCCCTTAATATAACGAGAACCGAGGTCTTCTTACATATAAGAAAAAAGATTCTTAAAGGACCCTTAACCGATAAAGATATCATTGGAATGGATGGATAGATCCAAGTATTGCTACTTCCACCATGACTATAGCCATGAAACGAAAGATTATTGTGATTTAAAGGAACAAATCAAGGAGCTCATTTGTCAAGAGATTTCGAGAACCTTTACCCTGACCTCAAGATCCAATGGAGAGGCATATCGATGTCATTATCTGGGGATCTGTCTAGGAAGGGGACAACACCTTGGGTCGTAAAGCCTACACCTAATCCACCATCGAGAAGCGCTCGTGATCAAAATATGACTCAGAAATAACTTTCAAGTATAAGGACACAGAGTACCTCGACTCAAACCATGATGACACTGTAGTGGTCTCTATAAGAATGATTAACGCCCAAGTCAAGAGGGTCATGATCGACATAGGTAGCTTCGCCGACATCCTTTATTTTGATGCTCTTAAAAAATGTAAACTCTCGACTAATGATCTCACTCTTATGACTCTTTGTTAATGGGGTTTACAAGCGACTTCATCTCCTCTCTCGGGACCATGAGCCTGCAATCATGTTCGACGATGAACCCTGCTCCAAAATGATGATGACCAAGTTTATGATAGTTGGCATCTCCTCAATGTCCAACACACTTATAGATCAACCCATACTCAATAAATTAAGGGTTGTGGTGTCAGCCGATCACATAGTGATGAAGTTTCCAATAAGAACTGACCTTAGAGAGCCGAGGAGTGATCCGAAAGAGTCTCGCCAATGCTATCTAAGAATAGTCTCCTTATCAAAGAAGGTCTAGCTTGAGGTTGGTGGTTACAGGTGCCCTGCAAGCCAATCACGTGAACATGTGACACGTTGCACTGCATTAGTATTATTGGCATATTCTCATATTATAGTATTTGTTAAATATATATAATGTGATGTTCTTGGTTCTGTGAAATGAGAATCAGATCGTGATGAGATCATGATAATGAGATCAATTCACTTTCAAACACATATTTTAAATAATCTCAATAATGGATTACTCGAGAGGGATATCGAGATAATCGGACAGACCGATGTACATATACTCGTCCATTTGATAGAGGTGGCTGGTCTTAGAGTCACTTGTGTAGAGACAATAAGGATACAGTATAAGTGCTCATTGGAAAATGAGTTCATTAATTGATCCGCTTATGAAATACTGCATGGTTAATGATACCTAACGTCATATAGCGATTTCGTAGTCTCAATTGTGTCTCTGGTCCTTAGACTTGAGACACCAAGGATGTCTTACTTGAGTACTTCTTTCTTTGACGTCAGACTTATATGTTTGAAAAGTTTTAGATATGGTACAATTAGTTATCAGGATTAGTAGCCAACCTTATGAAGGCTATTGAGTGTCAATAAAGGATCATCCACTCTTAGTATCATGAGATGAATATCATGTATGCTCTCGCTAAGATAAATCCCTAATCAGGTTGGCCGGATTGAGAGAATAAGTTCTCCGTGAGAATATGATTGAGGCGAGATTTAGACAGATTTCGTTTATGGCCTGATAGTAAGTACCATACCTAATATACAGTCTTTGAGATATTAGATAGATAATAGATTATAGATACATGGTAACTGAGGATATATCCTTTGTACCGTTTGGGGGACTATGACATAGTGGTCCAGTACATCCATAGTCAATGAGTTGAGTGAATTATTATGAGATAATAATTCATTAAGTCATAAGAAGTTTTGTAGGACTCACAACCAGCTTGATATTGGGACTAGAGGGTTACACATATGGTGGATGCTTCAGCAGATAGAGGATTGGTTATGAGTTATTCAATTAACCTTTGTTCTCATTAGATAATACCCTATATTGATGGGCTGCTTGTATGAGACCCAATTAGAGGCAAAAGGAGATTATTGGATAGAGATTCAATAATCAAATATTAGCGGGTAATTGGATGGAGATCCACTACTCACTAAGGCAGGTACCTAGTTTTTTTGTGGCTATCTATAAATAGGAGGCAGGGGAGACTCTTATGTGATAGGCTATACTTTTCGCCGCCCCCTCCTATGCTCCTCCCTCCCTCTCCCTCTCCCTCTATGTAAGAGTTGCAAGCTTTTGGGTTGCAATTGGAGGAGTATTGCTACAGCAATCCATTGTGTGGATACCGCTAGAGAGGAGGACGATTAATCTCCTTCATCATCTCCATCCATATCTAAAAAATCAGGGATATACAATCTCCCTAGGTAAATAATCTCTCACATATTACGATTTTTGATGTTGCAGCTTTTTATGCACCAATCTTTGCATGATGATTTTTATCTACGTGAGAAACCAATTCTTTGTTTTGATCTTCCGCTACACATGTGATGCTCCCGCTTGGTTTCCCAACAGTGGTATGATAGCTAAGGTTATTCATGAAAAGTATTAGTTTTAAACTGTGTGTGATGAGATTGAATCGTATAGAACTGTTCTACGCATTCTTGTTGCGATTCGTACCGAATGCAGCAAGGACGGGGGCAACCACTTGTGGCCAAGTCGCCTGCAAGAGCGGCTGCTCTTAGCCAGGGCCCTTGTAGGGGCGATCGCCTACGACCATGGCTCTTGCAGGGGCGTCCTACAACCAAGGGCGCCCGTGGAGGCGAAGCCTGCAAGCAAATCAGCACCCACGGGTGGGCCACCTACGGGCTAGGTGGCGACCGCCCGCGGGCAAGGGTTATCATCGATGGCGTTCAGCACTACCGTCTGTGCAGGGGCAATGGATGTCGCCGCAAGAATAGTGCAGAAGGGTTAGGGTTTTAATTGACAAAAAAAATGATTTTGCCCCTAGGAATTTGAGAAATACCACTTTCTGTCATGCTGTCCAGAATTTTGAAACTACCCTTAATAATTCTAGAAATTTCTCGTATGTCCCGAATTTCAAAAAATGATTAATTATATAGTTTAATTAATTATTATTATCTAGTAATCCTATATAATGATATATATATATATATGATGTATGATGTCGATGGATGATCATGAGTCATGAGATATGATGTGTGTATATGTTACTATTATTATTATTGGGGCTTGTGAACCTTAGTTTTTCTCATTTATTGACGGGCTTGTATACTTGTGATTATTTTATAATTACACGGAGAGGCGCAACGAGAGCGTGGAGGTGACAGCAGGACCTATGATGTCGTGACGGGAGATCACGACGCATAGTGATATGACGAGGATCTAACGAAATCGATGATGACAATATGAACAATCATAAGGTATGGAGATGCGTCGATGCACACATAAATCCTACTGTGAGTGATTAGGCCCATTGGCTCGGGCTTAATCAAATTAGGTGACGGCTTATGATCATCCAGTATGACTTGCATATGTGATATGTGTTATCCACCTACTAGATATAGATATGTATGTATATATGTATGTATGTATATATATATATATATATATATATATATATATATATATATATATATATATATATATATATATATATATATATATATATATATATATATATATATATATATATATATATATTTACATGTGTTGTAGATATATATTAAATATGTATGTATATGACACGACATATTAGGAGACTAATACAAAACAAAACCCCTCCTACGATAATATTAAATCGATGAGCATGAGGTAATAAAATTGACCCACGTGGCCTTCCATCATTATATATAGAAATTGAATCATGACATAGGTTGAGTTGGTGGAGTCACTCGAGGCTCACCTATCTACATAATCGAGATCTTATCTACGACATATAAATGTCACTGGTGACCTAAAGACATAGTATGCTTGGACGAGTCATTCGAGAGTATATCATTGATTCAAACTCATATTGTAACGATGGTGATGACTTAATTAAACTTCATGGTTGGTCGAGCAGTTGAGACCATGATGATTCAAAGGTTGAACATGATGGGAATCACAAGGAGTTGTGATTGGTAAGAGATGCATACCTATTAGGCTTAGTGTAATTGGTCGAGTCACTCGATGTTGCACTAAGACGCTAATTTGATCTCGATCCCCACTAGAAGTCAGCCGGAGACTTTCGTTTCAATGCTAAGGGTGTCACGTGATTTGGTAGGAAATTTGTGGGAGCAAATTAAGATAGAAGTCTCCATCATCTCAAATATGATCAATGAGAGCCATCATGTAATGGTGATACTGCAAATAAAAAATGAACAAGTCAGCAAAGAGAAGCCAAAAGAGATGATAATAGTCTAACTTACTACCACTTCATTTTGGTAGCAGCAGGTGTTAATTAGGACCTTCGAGGGGGAGTAGTAGAGTTGCTTCACCATCCCCGATCATAGGGGCCCATGATAGTACTGCTCTATAGTCAGGCCTTCACCCAACACATTTTGCATCTTCCTTAAACCTTCCCATCGAAATTGCAATGGTATCTTTAGGGTCAGGTCCGACAGGTTGATCATCTGCAAGGTCGTGAAGGGTAGGGGCTTCTCCTTGCATAGGTCCAATATCAATCATACTCCCCTTTTTTCTCGAGCCTAGCCTGAAACTTTAGCCTCTTAGAGGTGTTAGTGTTGTAGCCAGGGGAGGCTCCATTTCTTAAGTTTGCTCTTTGGGCATGTCGCCCCTTTGAGGGTGTAAGGCCTTCTTTGCTATAACCATGTATTTCATTTTGGTCAATCGCTACTACTATGAAAATCAGAGGGAGGCGGACCCAATGCTTCTACTGATGGTTTTTGGGTAATCATCGGGATTGAACGAGGCTCTATCGCACCCGACAAAGAGTCGAACTCCTTCCTTTTTAGGGCGTCAGATTCATGTTTGTAAAAGATCGAAATCACAAAGTTGAAGATTAAAAAAAATGTCAAGTAAAGCGAGGGAAGTTTGCCTTGAGGAGCTCGATTGAGACCCGCATCGATCAGCCACTCATCATCCATCTTTTGGATTACCTCAGAGGAAAAAAAAACATGTCCCTCACCCAAAGCGCTTGATCTACCTCCTCGTTCGCTAGAAAGGGATGGTTGTTATCAATGTAATGTGTCAAAAGGTAAGGCTAAACCCCTAGTCTTGACTTAAATTCACGAGGAAGAAGAGCTCCTTCTAAATCTTGTTATTGAAAGGGATATCGCTGATCTTGAAGCCCCTCCGAGTGGTTAAGTAGCAGCTTTTTTTTTCTTTGCACAACTGAAAACAAGCGACAAAGAGGATGTGGGTTGGAGTAATGTTGACATGCTAACATTTCCCCCATAAAACACTATCAGATAGTGCCGTGAGTTGGGCACCATTTAGGAATGTGATATTCCCCACCATTGAAGGTAAGGACACTTATCATCAGGTGAAAAGGAAGACGAAGACCCACTTTAAGAGCATCACAAAACAAGTAAAAAGACTATGGGATAGGATTGAAAGGGCGTTGACCGGGTCAGGGAACTTGTAGGTCGAACTTAGCCAAAATAAAATGCATAATTCATAGGCGATCCAAGAGATGTGTGCTCACCAAATCAAATCATAGTCATAAGAACTCCTCATAGAAGTCTCAAAGAACCCTCAGGTTCACGAGAGAGGTACCTTCTGATGAAAAGGACCGGACCTCCTCCACGCTCGGATTGTCCAAAGATGGAACACAAACCTTGATTGACTGACGGTTAGAGGATCAAGAAGAACTTGTACGAGAGAGGAGAATATCTCGACTTGAGACAGAAGAGCAGAATCAACATCGGGACAAAGGACTCGAAAATTGACTCGCCTTCTCGGGAAGTGGGGTAAGGGGGAAGACAATTTAAGGAGGCCTCGAGGGTGAGGTTGAGAACTTCCAAGGCTTTTAAAAACTTTGGACTCTTGAGGCTTAGATGGAAGAATGAATCACATCCTACGGGGTGGAGGGGATTTATAAAGATGAGATTGGTCTCTCTCCTCCCATGATTAAGATAAGTGTCCCCTTCAAAGGTAAATCCCAATAGGCCTACCACGACGGGAAGGTCTAAGACTTGCTATGACAAAGAGAGGATTTCTCTTGACTACTCACGTCCATACTCATATACCTCGGATTATTAACTTGAGCGATAGAGGGATCGGGTTGAAAAATCTCTTTCAACATCGATCTTCATGCAAATGACATCTTGGGAATATGATGTTTCTACCTTAAAGTCATTTCGAATAATTCTGCTCATACGGGTCTAGACTATGTCGGACTAGTATGACATCTACAATGGTAGTGAAGGTAGGTCTCATGCAATTGTTCTAAACACTTTCTTGAAAGAAAAAAAGACTAAAAACAAGTAAGTTTAAGTCAGGATTTTAATCACGAAAAGAGTTTATTTGTTCAATTGTATAAATGATAATTATTCTTTCTAAGTCTGATATTGATGGAAGTCTTAAACATCGTATCATTGTATAATATAGACCGAGTCATATCAATTTTTTTATGGTTGTTCAGTTTTTGAGACACTATATTTCAATTATCCTATTTGATCTATCGATATCGATAAAGTAAAACATATTCTTTTTACTTACAGCTCAACTCATGGTAGAGACATCACTAGAAAATGATAAATAAATAAAAAAAAACTCAATCAACGGATATGTCACATCCAAATATTTTCTATTATGAGAAATATTTTTCTAAATGCAAACTATTAAGGGTGGATCGATTATAAAAGATAAACAAATATGTCTTTTGGGGTTTGATGTCTCTCCCACCTCTAAATCCATATTGAAGTCTAATTTAAACGTCAAAGAGAGAGAGAGAGAGAGAGAGAGAGAGAGAGAGAGAGAGAGAGAGAGAGATCATTTCCCGACATTAATATTTGTGCAGCGAGGCAATCTTGAGCTCAAGAGACATCGGGAAAATCCAATTCCTCAGACGACATGGAACTATTCAGGACTAAACCAAACTAAGTTGATCAATCCACTCAAAGATAAGCACCAACTTTAGATGATAACATATATCCAATACTATCGAAAGGAAAACCTATAGCAAATCTTTTTGAGAAGATTTGTCACATCAAATAGGAACAAAGCCTAGCCGCCACTCAGATAACAACGACGGCACTATAAAAAAATTCTATAGGAATTGATGTTGCAGCCATAGTCTCACATGCAATCCTACAACTAAGATGTGTGACAATTCCATTCATTTAAAGCCGAGTTTTGAATTTACAAGGTTATGTATTATTATTATTCCGATCTTTAGTCCACAAAAGTCTCTATCGAATGAACTGTTTGAGATATATGTGACACAAAGAAATCCTATTCTCTTCAGCACCAAATGCGGCGGAAATAAAGGGGATGTATAGTATCTTGACGGCCAAAGTACAAAGTGTCCAACACTTTGAGGCTCTTCGAGATGAGAGCATGCATGCATGCGTGCGTGCGTGCATGGATAGATGGCGTGTACTGGAACTGTAGCAAATCTCGGCACTCCGGACACCGAGTGGAAACACCTTCATGGCGATGTGACCATTCCTGGGAGTTCAGTTCCTTCACGGGTCTGTCTTACGACACATGCTTCATTTTCTTTGGAGGCTCCAACATTTGCGTTCCAGTTGCTCTCACCTCTATCTGTGGGTTATCTTTGCAGAGCCTCTGTGACATATGACTTGACAATGAAGCACTCGAGTGATAATATATATTCTCAGGAAGAATATATTTGACTATGCAAGTGTCCTCTAAATCTGCAATTGCTGTGTCAACCTCTGACGTAACAGAGACGTTGGAAACCATGCACGCAGGTACACACTTTTTTTTTTCTCTCACTTCCTCGGTGTCTTCCTTTTGCTTTTCTTCTTCCTTTTTTTTTCTTTTTTTTGCCTTCTCTCTTTCACAGTTCACAACATCCAAATCATCTTCTTCCTCTCTTCCTGGACCATGGCGGCATTCTCATGGACAAGTAGGGCTGGTTGATCTACGAAGGAAGTTTGACCTTTATCTTGTTTAGCAACAAGTGCAGCTCAATTAATTCTTAATATTTTTTTTTTCTGACATGACCAGGTTCATCCACAACCGTCAGCAAATGTACGACATGGTAGGGAAGGTTATTTGTTAGATAGTCTTGGTGCAATGTTTGCCAAATCAGATATTTGTTCTTATCGTACTGCTAATTCATCATTTGTCAATATTGTCGTGTGGTAAGGAGATCTATAGTCATTCATACTAACAAGTCCTCTCAGTTTAACCGAGGATATTATTTCCTACAGTGATCGACTCAAACTCATTGGTCTTTACGATTTATTGTTGTTATTGCTATCGAACGAAATGTTAAGTTCCTTCTCCTGAAACGCAAATTATTTGTTGAAAAGAAACTAAGTTAAATCGAGATAAAATGAAGAATAAACTAGCTAATGTCATGTTGACCCCTAGGCTGCTCATGGATTGTGACATGACCTAGAATTCAAGTTCGTCTTCCCTAGACCGACGAGTTGAAGGAGATCCTTAACTCTCTTGCCACATAACACGCCTACTCGTCAAAGCACTCCCAAACAAAGCAAAGGAAAAGATCGGCATCATGTTAAGTGGATTGCTCACTTTAGTCAAGTCTTGCACTTGGAGATATGAATGCATGCCAAATTATAACTACGGTTGGTTAAACTCACAAGCCAGTCAAGCATGCTGTGTTGGACAAGCACCTGAGCATAACAAATAGTGTAATTTAGGTAATTGCTTCCAAACACTGCATTTCTTGCCCGCCACTCGTTTCTTCAAGATGGTTCTCTTCTTCATCTTGAAGCCACTTGGAAAGATTGCATCTAAAAGATGGAGTGAACCATATGGTTCTCTTCTTCATCTTCATCCCTTGTGCAATCTGCGAAACAAAAAAGTGTGGTGGAAAAAAGACCATCCAAATCTAATAGCGGTAATGTTCGTCGTCATACTGAGACCTAACACCTGGATGTGAGCCTGGTAGAAAATGGATCGAATCTATCATCAATCATAATAATAATAAATATTATCTGAATAGAAAATGATTTGAAGAATACGTATGTGCTCCTCTCTCCTCTTTCTGCTTCTTACATTTTACCTCCAGATGTTTCTTCACATACAGCGTCGACTGGCTTGGACATTGGAGGGTCTTTATATGGAGCTCCTCTTTATATCAATTGCATCTCCTTAAGATTGGTGTTGTTGAACGATCTTTTGAGTGCGCGATAAGATTCAGAAGACGATCGATAACCGAACTCAATACAAATTCTCAAACTGTGACCATGCTCAAATCAAGTTTGCAGAGGCTTTACTACTTACCAGCAAACTAATGATCGATCACGGAAGCTGCCTGCCTTTACCAGAAGTCAGTGCAAACCAACGAAATAGGCTCGAGTAGCATATGCACGTGTCAAGCACTCACCCAGGAATGAGCATGGCTAGAATCCACAGGCAAACAGTGCACAGTTGTCTGCAAATGGAGGATGACGAAGAGAAAGAGATGTCATCCATCAATTGGATGTGATGTATCCATGTTCACCGATCTTTATCGACTCGTGTCATTCTGGTGAAATCGAGGACGTCTACAGATACAGTTTTCCTGAAAGCTTTGAAGTCTACAGATACAGTTTTCTTGAAAGCCAAACTCGCTACAAGAAATCATGAAGTGTGGAATGCAAACCCAAGTATCCTCACAGTCTTTTTCCTGCAACATGCAACAGACTGGAGGAAGAAAGGCTGAAGCATCTCATGACATCTTGGCTTGCATGAGAACCCTATTCATCAAGAATCGGATGGGGATACAACAAGCTCCCACTGTTACAGGGTTCACTTTTACCTAAATGATACAAGCAAAAGGGACCTCAGTTTCTGCTCCACTCAAGGAGCTTTTGAACATGTCATACAATTCATCCATGCACCACAATCCATCCCCGACACCGCTGCCGCAGTCATTGTTAGCCACAGTGTGATGATCTGATGCCGGCATGGGTGTCAGGTCCCAGGCGTCTAGATCATAAGCATTGTTCATGGAGCTGCTGATACTGGAGAGTTGATCGAAGGTGACGCTGTTGGGATCAGACATAGCAACTGGAACTTGAGGAAGCACAGTGGAGCAGGATGTTAACTGAGCTTGATCGGTTGTTGGAGCGTTGGTGTTGGCAACTAAGTTTTGCATGGTCTGAGAAGAGCCTATCTTCTCAAGCAACCTTGGCGTCCGGTGGCACCGGAGGGCATCCCGGAACATGGTGCTGTTGGCATCAACCTTCATATTCCTCGCCTGCTTCTGCACTCGAGTCCTCCAGTAGTTCTTGATCTCGTTGTCCGTTCTACCCGGTAGCTGTTGCGCAATTCTCGACCACCTGTGTATGCTACCAAAAGTTTGATGACTGGAGATCGCTCATCTTTAATCCAAAAAGAAAAGAAGAAGAAGGAATCACCTATTTCCCCACTTCGAGTGGAGTTCGAGGATTAGGAGCTGTTCGTCCGGGGAGATATTACCTCGCTTTATATCGGGCTTCAGGTAATTCAACCACCTCAGCCTACAACTCTTGCCGGTTCTCTTCAAGCCTAGGAATCGGCCAAAAAGACGTGCAGGCTATTATAGATCAGGAAGAAAGAGAAGAAAGGAAACACTAGCCTTTCTTATCAGATCAGATGCATGGATGGCTTACCTGAGAACTTGGCGAGGAGATTCCAACGACCTTCGCCATGGCAAGCAATGTAGTGGGTGAGGAGTGTGTCCTCCTCGAGAGTCCAAGGCCCCCTCCTTACCTCCATTTACGTACCAATCCAGGAAAGGCTCTCAGTAATAGGGTGGCTTGGAGAAGCTACCTGGAGAAGGCGGCCAAGTTTCCATGTTATATAGAGGATGCCAAGATGAGCTAAAGCTTTCTAACGAAAAGACCGACAAAGAAGTGGTATTCTAAAGATAAACTTCTCTATGACTCGTGGCAATCAGAAAGGAATCTGTGGAGGTGATGGACTCGTGGTTATTGACTTTGAGGTTTGTACGGGAAGAAAGGAAAGAGAAGACGAGGAAGCTGTGGGACTGAGTCATTCGTTCAAGCCACCTTTGGGCGGGGTTTTGAAGGCATTCCTGGATCATCTTCTACATAAACGTGTTTGACTTAGATTACAGTTGCTGATACTATTTAACACATCATCCTGATGAACAAAACCGTCACAATATTTTTCTTCCATTTCAGAGATGGGTACAAAAACTTGAATATTGTTAGTCAATATTAGGAAAGATTGGAGAAAAAAAGGAGTAGTAAGATCACTCACTGTAACAAAATCAAAATATGTATAATTGCCTACAATTTATAGTTATATATGTTTGCAGTTGTAATATATAGTTGTATATGTTTACAGTTTGCAACTGCAGTCAGATTTATACCTACTGTTAATAATCGTGTAACTATAACTATAATTTTAGCAACCGTAGGAAAATATTTACATGTTACTACAAATCACTGGCCATCACGGTGATAGATGAATTTTTTTCAGCAGAGAAAAAAATCACACTAATAGATGAATTTTCTCTACCAAGAATAACTATGGGAATGGATGATCTTTTTTATTTTTATGAAGAACAACCGCACTAATAATTAATTTTACCCTAAAATTATCAATCACAATAATAGGTCATGCTTTTATATTGCAAAAAAAAAAAATCACAATAATATATTACTTAATCTTCCAAAATGCAATCAGAGTTAATGGTAATTCGTTTGATTACGATTCATCAATTTCTAACCTGGTTTCGTAGTTAAAGTTTACGAAAAAAGAAGACTGAGTCAAGAAAATAGAAAAAAGTTAAAACTAAATATTGATAGTAGACTGATGAAAAAGAAGAAAAGGTCTGTGTATCACAATTGTTTTTATTTGTAGAGCATAATAATCCTTATTAATTTACTTAGACTCATCAATTTCTAATAAGAATTAAAACCTAATTTGTTGTCTCCATTATGGGATAGAGGAGGATCATTGTTTTTATTTGTAGAGCATAATAATCATAATAAAACACTGCTTTATATCTATATGAATGCAATGAAATTGTCTCTGGACCACAAACCCATATTATTGTCAGGCATGATATGTGCACTCATAAATAAACCATTCAACAAAGAAGCAATTAAAACCTAGAGGAAAATATACATAATTTATATGTGTACAACCAATCTAAATAAACCCCATCTCAAGCCTAGTGGGAGAATGTGATGTAGGCTTTCACTTTCTTTTGTAGGCCTCCCTTACTTGTTTCCTCATCAGTCTCTATTGTCTACTGATGACAAACACAGAGATTATTCATATATATATATATATATATATATGATTGATGAAGATAGATAGAGGACTCATGAAAAAGTTTGGTGATATATATTAGGTCTGACTTAGAGTTTAATAAAGTTAAGAAGTTTTTGGATTTAATTAATACTTAGTTATATATGTGTATATATATATATATATATATATATATTATTTTTTAAAAAAATTAATTAAATAAATTATTCAAATATATAAAAATATTTAAATGATTAAAATCTCAAATAGTTTATTACTTATACTTTCCTAAACCTAAGAGAATAAAAATATGCCAATCAGATGATTATAAATTGAGTGATCATAGACCCTCTCGAGTTTGCCACTCTTAGTGCAGTAAGATGTAATTTTGATATGACAGTTGAAGAGAATAAATATATAGATGAGACATCAACTTTTAAAATGGGGATCATAACAAGTTGGTGTTTCAGTATAAATGGTAAGTTGGAATGCCTTTGCAATCTCATCTTTTCGATGTTTGCTTTTGAGGGTGATATGGAGATGGACAACCTCTACAAAAGCCAACTGTGACGCTCATCGAATAGGTCATTCATTCTATGAGACCCCACAATAAAACAACTCCGGACCAAAGGATGAGGCCATTGATAGGAGTAAGAATCAAATGTTCTTTATGAGAAGTACAACAAATCTCTGGCGATGTTGATAGGATATTATTGCACAGTATTCTTTTAGTGCAAAATGACCTCTTGAAACATCAATGACCAGGATGAAGTAGAGAGAACTCACGAGACTTGGTTCCTCTCCACCTAAATACTATGATCCTTATATAAAAAATTATATAAGATCAACAAGCTTTATAAAGTTTTACAAGCTACTCAAAATTTTATAATTTTCACAGTTATAGACCTAATTAATATGAACCTCAGTGATTTACACAGTTAGATATCACATCTATTTATGAACGTAGGATGATATCTTTATATTATCTTATCATATATCCATGTCTATTTGATTTTATTTAAAATTTTACCATATCATCTAATCAATTTATCTAAAATCAATCCTACCAGATAGAAGTATTAAAATCTCTTCGTATAATATTTTTACTTTAACCTTCACATATAAACATAGGATGATGACATATCCATATCTATTTAATTCTATCTATAACTTTACCATCTTGTCAATAATTCAATACTACAAGAGAAAACCTTTTAAATGATGTTACATCAAACTTCACACGTTAATCTCCAAGTGGTTTGTGTTCCACGCCTAAACTCATCATGATCATGTTATTAGTGTCCATGTATCCTTCCAATACCTTATATATTCTTTACAAAAAGGATGAATTGTCGGAAAAATTCTCTTTTTGGATTTTTTTTTTCTTCTTCTTCCAAGAGGTACCTATTTTTATTATCGATCTATAGGGTGAACCGGTCTAAAATTCCTCAGTTATAGAGTTTTTTTTTTTAATAGACTTATATTATTTTGAATGTTTGAATAAACCTATAGGGTTTAAAAAAAACCAGAATCTTCCTATTTAGTTATTTTTGTTAGTAAAATAATAAAAAAATTGTTTAAAACTTTATTTTTGTTTATGAGCTGATCTCAATTGAGTTTTAAATCACTCGAGTTAGTTATAGCATTTTTTAATATATTTATAATTTATAACCATACTACACGAATCTCACATCAATGTTTCTCTCTAGAGAAGATGACGGTGGTACGGACAGGTGAGAACAATGTATGAAAATTATCATCATGTTCCAAGTAATAATGTGTTTGTTATCCACCAACATCTAGCCCTAGATTCTGTCAATATACGCCAAGCTCTCCTCACAAGGCTACGACGACATTTTATGGATTGCTGACCAACAGTCGTCTTACTATTGTTACAGAATAATTGCATGGTCGTTTGTGTGCAGCAATTCTCCAATCTCAAGGAAAAGTATTGATATATATATGTATGTAGACAATAGTGATGAGGAAATTTATTTGTGTTGGGTGACGATATACGTTATGTGCGAGCTATAGTAGCAGCTGACATGACAACCAAAACGTTTCAATTCCTAACATCCATCCATGAACAACACATGATGTATCATCGGTCATCACATCAGCTCTAAATGGGTTGCTGGCCCGATGTGTCGCAAAATGACCCAAATCAACTACAGTAATTTGCTTTGAAAAAACTCACTAATTAGTTTTTTTAATCGTATGATGATGCCTCTCCATTGATAAATTATCACGGAAGATTTATTTCTTTTCATAAATGAACAAGTATGCCCTTATCGTCTTGGCCTTATTGTGTGAGTTTTGGGAGGATTGAAAATGAATCCACCCTAAGTATATCAAAACAAATCGAATTGGACAGGTCTAATTTGATCTTCTCCAACATACAATAAACCACTCATCTTATTTCTAAATTGGAAGAAGAGGAAAGAGAAAAGAAGATGGAGGTGAAGCGAATCAGCTAAAGATGCTTCTTGTTGGAACTTTTGTAGGTACGTACGTCTTCCAACATTTTAAGAGGCGTAAATAAGTTATGGCTGCAGCAGCCTATGTTTCTTGTTGGAAAGATATGAAAGGATCCAGAAAATTTCATGTTCAGGTAGAAGGATGCTGGTTTCAGCGATTAAATAAGTTTGGTGTATTTCTCCCGACTATCCCACTAGTTGTCATGCAAGAAGCAAAAATGAAACAGCAAACCATGTTTTAACTCCACAGAATAATCACAAGATTTGCTAAACCATAAGAGCATACTCATCGCATGCTGAAACTAAACACAACAAAGTCATATTTCATGCTTTGCTATGGAAAAAGCACAAAAATTTCTAGTCCGGACAGAACCGTAGCTACCTACCTACACCTCCATACTGATTTAAAAGAGATGCTCCGACGACACAAACATTCTCAGATGGTTATTTCCCAACTATTTCCCTTGATTTGGGATGGCACCTTCTCAGTCTCTATAGCTTTCATTTTGGTAAGATGAGGTTCGACCGGAAGTTGTTGTTCTAAGAGGATTGAAGGGAACTGAAGGCCACGTGAAGTTTCTCCCAGTTAAATAAATCCGTCCCGGGGTTGACAGCAAAATAGACTCCAAAGGCAAGCATAAGCACAAAAATACCACTCTTCATGCAACCAGAAGTAGGTGTTAACTTCCCCAAGATTGCCTTGCAGCATTTGTCTGCATACTTGATGGATGCAATTTTGCTGGCATCCATACTCCTCGATAGGGCTTCCTCATTCTGCATAATATAAATTATAAAAAAGCTTTGAGCAACATATTAAGCCTGAGCCCAAATTGATACATTTGAAACAAATAAGCTACTCCATGGTACCACCATTCATTACCGATCTACCAAAAAAAAAAAAAAAAAAATCATATCTAGCAATTATATAAAATATCCAGAAATAAAAAGCATCGCAGCAAGTTACTTTAGCTCTCAAATTCTGAAGTGTTTCTCTGAGAGGATCAGGAGAAATTCTGGCCGAGTATTTTCCCCATTCACTTAATAGATTTTGAAGAACAGCAATACTTGCATCAACATTTTCGAGGTGAAGTTTTTCCTGCATAATAAACCAGTTAAACCTGTTGGATGGTTGATTAAAATAATGAAAGAAATGAGGAATGAGTAAGAATTAAATTTTGTATAAGCACTCACCCATTGACTGTAACATTCAGCATTCTGAAACAAACACCAGATGAATATATCTGTTGCTTCTTTTGTTAGTTCTGGATTCTCTGCACATATGTCCATCTTTAAATGAAGCCACAACTTTAAAGCAACAAACTAGAACATATCTATAGTGTGTGAAACATTTGAGTTAATACTTTCTTGAATTGCTTGAACAACAGCAGGCAAAAGCTGCTGTGCTGCTTGTCTCGTGGTTTTCGTCCCAGTGGAGCCTGCAAGAGCCAGCTCTCTTAGAGTAGGATACACCACCTCAAACCTCTCTGTGGCCTGTGAAAATCTATGTTTCAGGAATGCCAGTCCTAAAGTTGAACCTAGGTAGGTGATTTTTTGCATGGAAACAAAACAACCTTGACACGTGCTGTAGGAGCAGTAAATGTTATTCGCATTAGCAAATCAAGTGCATTAGGCGGCACCAGGCGTTCCCCCTTTCTGACAGCACCATTTAATAAAATAGCTCGAGCTTTTGGCCTGGAGAGAATCCTGAAAACAAAAATGCAATGAGGAAGCATGACAGCAACAACAATAACAACATAGCCGTAAGAAAGTATGACTAAATCAATAACAGCAGATCTTACACAATGGCATTCTTTTCATAATGACTAACCTTTCAACCAATTGCAAAACCAAGTCCCTAGATTGTGGGTTCCCACTCGATTTACCACAAACTACAGGAAATAGGTAGTGTGCCCATAAGTACATGCCAACAACTGGATCTCCCTGAGAAGCCTATAAAAGACAAACTATTCTCAGTATTACAGTAGTCAGGCTGGGTTCTGGATTCCCTCAAACAAACATGTAATTTGGAAGACAACATATTACCTGTGCAAAAAGCCAAACAATAACCGGAAGTTTCTCTTGTCCACGATATTGATAATTGTCCTTTAATTTGGGCACAAGGCTAATAAGTGTGTCAGGCTTCCGTCTTAAGACCATTGCCAGAACAACAAATATTGCAACCTGTAATTAGTATTATCATATGCAATAATGTAAGTGAAAACTCCAAATTGAGAGCTCAATTGTGTGTTCATGCATGCACACAAACATTGATTTATTTTATATCTTGAAAATAAATAAACACTACCTTCTTTAGAGTATCTAGATATAAAATAATATTTTGATTAATGTTTAATCAATAAGTGACTAGTGTTTACCTAATTAATTAATGAATAAACACTAATAAAGGTATAATTTCCTATCTTAATCTCCAAATAAGGTATTATTTTATTTATTTTTAATTAAAATAAAAATCTCTTTTATCTTTTTCGAAGTCCTCTTTCCCTATATATACCAGTGAACTCCCTTTTTCATCCATCTTCATGGGAAATGAGTTTCAATGCAGAGAAATATTACAGGAGTCTTTGTCACTAGATAGGTTCTCCATTCTTTTATTTGAAGTATTTGTGTAGCATTTCAGCTGCTTAATGATCTAGAATCTGTTGATAGTTATAAATTTTAGATTTTTGATACAAACCTCCTCCTAACTCTTGATTCAGTTCGTAGCAGACCAATTTAGTTATGGTTCAAGCCAATTATAGGGCTTGAGGGCCCAATAACGCTCTAATTTTTGGTATAATAAATTTAAAAGATTGATTTAATATTATTTGATGAAATTTTATATTGATAAAACTTTGATCGAGATTGATATTATATCCCTAACTATGTGTTCACACGGCCATCAGAGCCATTCACAATGAATGAGCACCTGCGAATGAAACTAGAGGTCTTCCATGCCATACCAAGCATGGTTTATCTTGACATTTTAAACATATATAGATGTAATGTATGTATGAATGAAATTATAAATATATGGGGATGTTACATATTAATAAGAAGATTTGTTTCTTTACGAGCCAGTATTGGTAGGGCAATTTTCTTTAAAGATTAGTGGACCATCAGCCATGACAACTAGGCAATTCCTCTGTCCGTGTTAGAAAAACATCTTCTAGCTTTGGTGGATGAGAAACTCCAACTGTTGTTGGAAGTGTGACATGAGTTCTCTCCATCCACTACTAGGAAAATATAGTAATGTCCCATGAGATTAATGCCTCTCTAGTCACTGTTAGGAGAGTGAACCATCGAGTGTCCAATATATATATTTATATTGTATGGGCATGTCACTTGATAGTTGTGTTTGAACTATGACATGAGATAGGTATATGATGATTTTACCATCCACTATTGGAAATGGACCATCAAATGTCCGATATATATAACTATATTGTATATGCATGTCAGTTGACAGTTGTGTATGCTTGAACCATGACATGAGATGGGTATCTGATGATTTTATATATTGCATAGAAATTATCTTCATTAGATAATTAAGAATGATTCATATGTTCTTGTTGCATAATAATTTTCATGATGCATTGACCTGTGTTATTTTAGGTGTATTCATGATATAAAAGTTTTAGCATAAATGATTGAACATGTTTCATGAGTATTGAAGATTGTTTTCATGATTTTGAGATTTTTGGGAGATTCCTACTTAGCATGATTCTTGAATTGTCTTATTTATTTTTCTTTTTGATAGAGGAAAATCAAGAGATCAAGTTGGGAATGATGACCTAGCGCCAATAGTTATAATGTTTCAAGGAGTTTTTGCTTTATTTATGGAGAGATAATTTAAATTATGTTGTAATACTAATAGGCATATTAGTGACTGAGAAAATACAAAAAAACTCTGTAGACATAGACTTTTAAGGAAAAGCTTATGCATGGTCTGAATTTTCTCGGTGTAAGGATAAGTCATATCAGGGCATAACATAGTTAAGTTGGATTGTGACATATGCAATAAACAAGATGAAAATCATGTAACTTTTAGAATTTATACATACACTTTATGCTCCTCCAAATGCTACCAGCACATATTTAGCAAGCAGGGAAAAGAAATAAGAAGGCATAGATGAATGTTACCTGAGCCTTTGATGGACTCTGTTGAATCAATTTTTTTGAGCCCTTGACCATGGATTGCTGACTTGTCAGGTCAATGAGAATGCTATCCAGGCACCACAAAACAAATTCACACAGAGGTTCAGGAGATTTCAATGCGATCCAATCAATTGAAATCTTGTAAACAGATTCAGATATATGGCACACAGGAATCTGTTCCAAATCGATAGAAGTGAATTAGAATTTTACCAATGCACTAGGAAGAAATGCATAACACGCGAAATAACACATCTCGAAACACTTATAGCAATAGATGCAAGCAATATGGTTTGATAAGTTAGTATTAGCAATTAAAAAGAATGTGATGTCTTAAGATATTGATCCACGACCACAGAACAGCATGTATGAAATTTTTTTTGTGACGACCATCTTAACAAAAACATGAGCAGGAGAATATTTCATTGAAGTTGGATTGCTGAACAACCTACTACACAGCACAACAACAAATTTTAAACAGAAAACACAGATTAATTTGAAATTTCAACTTACGGTATTTTTTAGCGAGAAAGAATATGAGAGAGAAGAGACCTAAGATTTAACGTAGAAACCACAAAAAAAATAAAAAAAAGAAGCATATTAAGAACTAAGTTCTAAGCTCTTACTAATAACGATTATAAAACACTAAAATGAATGCTTGATTAACATGGGAATGTCAAATGCTTTCATCAGGTTTTCAATAATCAACATTACCTTTCAGTTAATAGCATATTTATATCTTTTATCAAGTTTGCCGAAGCGGTTTATACGGAGCATGATATACATGAAAAATTATGTCAAGTAGCAAGCAGAGGACTTTCAAACAGATGCATGGCATGCACATGTCATAATAAGCCATTGAAAACAGTCTCCACTTGGTAATAGGAGACAATCGCTTACCTTTCATACACACTCAAGTGGATAAGCCGAGTGATTATCTTTCGTACACATCGACTTTTGATGTAATTGGAAAGTTCTCCAGCTATTTGACTCGTTGGTTAATAAAGGACTTTCTTTAAACGATTGGAAAATTCAAGGTTTCCAAAGAGCAATAGCCCAAAGTGAAAAGCAGCATTCTGAAACATTAGCCATGACCTTTGAGAAATACATGTCTTTGTGCATACAATGCATACTATGAAAAGATGCTCATGGATAAAAGTATAATCCAAACCATCCTATCACTAGCCACAGATCAACATGGAACAAATTAATATCAAGATAGAAAAATAAAGTATAACAATAAAAAAAATTGGAAGCTAGGAAAATTTAGAATATTTTCAAGAAATAAAAGAAAACGTTCTGACTGAATTAATAGTCCGTCATCATTGTATAACCAAATAAATTATGCTTGCATGTGCATATAAGAGATAAAGTTAGATCATCATTGCCAAACTGACAGCTTTCTCAATTGACCATTCACATTTCATGTTAAGTATATCAAAGACAATTTCCAAATGACCAAATAAATTAAGATTTTCCAGACTTCCATAAAGGATAGAAAGAAAATAAACAAGAATCAGGAAATGGAAGCATGATTTTCTTGAAAAGGAGAGATCGAGGGAAGGAAGTTCACCAAAAAGAGGCAGAACAAACTTACATCAGCGATCTTAGCAACGGGTGATTCCTTGAACATCTTAGCCCATGGGAATTGTGAAGCGCTAACCGAGGCAAAGGAACGTGCGAAGAAATCTGCAAATCTCATGAGTTGAATATCCTGTTGAGATTCGTATGTGGCCTGAAAAGATAAGAAAAGGTCATCAAAGAATCTTTGTGGTACACAAAACCCATTTAAAGGTCTGATCATTCAAACATTTGATCTTATAATTCATATTTGTATCCAATTTTTGAACCACACAACACAAACAGATCCAATCCTCACCGAGATTTCGGCAAGAAATGTAGCGAGATCGGCGGCATCGATCTTGGCGGCGGCTTCCGCCACAGTGAACTTGGGCTTCTTGGGCTTCTTCTGCTTCTCCTTCGTCGTTGCCTGCCCCGAGTTCTCTTGGGCTCTGCGCGCGACCTCCGCCCCACTGTCGTCGTCCTCTTCGTCCGAGGCAGCCATCGCGGGCCTCGATCTGGCATCACCGGCTTCGGCGAACTCCGCCGCCGCAGCAGCGGACTCGATGGCGCGCCGCCGCTCGCGGGCCTTCTGCTCGAGGGAGTCGAAGGCGTGGGAGCGATCGGCGGGGTGGGGGAGGCCGTTGGGGCGGTTTTGATCGGGATCGGCAGGCGGCTGGGGCCTCCGCTGGCGCTTGGCGTAGGTGACCTTCTGCCAGCCGTGGTGAGGATCGGCGGCGGGGGCGGCGCCGCCGCCGAGGACCGAGGCATCGAAGGTCTCTTCCATGGAGGAGAGGAGAGGAGAGGAGAGGCGAGAAACACGAGGGGGCCGTTCACTTCTTTGAGAGAGAGAGAGAGAGTGTAAAGAAGGGCTTCTTCCTTTTCGGTCGGGTTGTCCAATTCCGGACTGGTGGTGGAATAAGGTCACGAAGAAGTACCTTATTAACGTTGAGACCATTCGTTCACCGTCCACGTGGTTTTGTATGCTACCTTCATTTCCGTTGTTGGTGCCACCAACCTGTAAAAAAGGGCACAGAAGGAAGCTTATTTGCATATGAACCATCCATTAATTAAGCTGTTCTTTATTTCGATATGGATAATTAGCATCAGCTATTATGTTCTTCCGCGAGAGTAAGGCGAGCGGTGAGGGTTGGTGGGAAACGAACGGTGTGTATGGTGATGGAGATGTCGCAGTCTTCTGCAGCTTTGGATGTTGATTCGATGTTGTCGTCAAAAAAAAAAAAAAAAAAAGTGACTGTGGTTTGAATCAGCTTATAACAAAAAGAAAATATAAGATGATGTTTGAGATAAAAATTTTTACAAATCTAAAAAAGATCGGATGCTACGTTAAAAAAATCTCAAGGTGGTGGGCGTTAACAAATTATTCAAGAATATTATAAAACATTAGGTGACACTTCAAGATGTAAAATAACTCATATAATCTCTCATCTTTGAGATTCCTATTTTGATTATGATTTCTTAACTAAAATCTTAATATCAGCATTAATAATATCTTCCTATATATCTTTTAATGGTTGACTATATAATTTTTTCTTTTTCACAGGAAGGTAAAACCACTCTTATGCTCTTATGCTTCTAATGAGAATAAAAACAATTACTCCAATAAATTAATATTATCTCAATAAGAATATTATTGGGGGAATCTATCATATCTGATGATATCTCTTTGTTATATGTTTTGGTTAAAAGATTTTTAGTTTCTTTTGATTTTACATCTTTTAAATTTATTTTTACTTGATGTAAAAGGATATATATCATTCTCATAATATTTTTAAGATCAACCATGCTTATCTACCTGGCTTAGCTTCAAAAATCCATGAAATAATTTTATAAGCATCAATATTCTATTATCTTCTTCTCCATTAAAAGTCAATCTTCTTTCTGATCTTCAAAAAGTAACTCCAAATCTCTCAAACCCATCATATCTTTAGAACCATCTAATATTTCTTTTAAGTTTCTAATCTAAGAAAATTTCTAATCCTAATTTCTCATCTTCAGTAATCTTTTCCCTTGAATCTAGTTATTAATGAGATCCAGAATAAATCATCATCTATATCTTAATCTTCTTTTTTGACATTGATGAAACTGTCAAATCCGTCGATCTTTCTTTATCAGCTAATCGATGACATGACAATCTTATCATCTTTCTCCTCTGCAATATAATCCGTCACTTGCTTTCTTAATCTTGATTTCTATTTTTATTTGATAATTGTCATGATCAGATCTACTCCTTATCGATATTATGATTTTTTTTTTTTCTCTTTAGAATTTTTCTCTCTATAATTTCTCTCTCCTTATATTTTTTTCTCTCTCTAACAATAATATTTCTCTTTCTAACAGATCTGTTTTCTCTCTTTTTCTCTTTAAAGAGATCAAATCAAACCTCTCGATGGGATAAGATAGGAACTCTCAACACCTATTTTTCTTTCGACCCTCACACACTCGGATTCCTCTCTCTCTTGTTATCTATATTTTCCAAATCTATTTTTTTTTTTAGGATTAAACGTGCTTTGATTCCATGTTAGGCAAAAATGATCAAAAAGAAATAAAAAAATTAGAAGAGAGAAGAAATAAAAATAAATTTAATCATACAACCCTCATTCTAATTCTACTTGAATTTAACTTACATTATCGAACAGAAAATTAGTAAGGGAATTTTTCTTTGATAAAAAGGTTTAAAGATATGATATATGATAAAGATTTCGAGTTACAAAGAAGGGTTAATTTGTAGAAAAGAAGATAAAAAAGTACTGACGATGAAATTAGAAGAAGTTCATTGTCCAGATATACAAAGAAAATAAAATTTTCATGATAAAAATAATGAAAAATAGAACTTAAAAATAATTTTCATGATAAATTATTATGTCTAATAATAGTTTTTGCTTTGAAGCACGTCTCTAATTCTCCTCCTCTGTAGTCATTCTCTGGAATTGTATGAACTTTTGATACCCAACCAGCTTTGCAAGAGATTTAATGGCTTGTGTTCTCCCACGATAGAACAATGGAGGTTTTCAAGAACCAGTAACAAAAGTCTACAAGGAGGAAGCACTATTAATTTTTTTTTCTTTTAGTTTCCCTTTGATTAGGGTTAAAATGGACTACGTTGGGTTGGGTTTCTGCGGTAGAAGCGTAAGAAGGATCAGCTGCCATCTAACTAATAGAACAAGAAATGTTGACCCATAAGTTGCAGAAATGCGATTGGCGTGTTGGATCCGATCACATCTAGTTGATATTTTGAATGTGCTATCTAGTTTAGTAGGTAAACGTCTTGCTCATCACAAGATTTTGGAATCAAATCTCATCTTCATCACTTATTTTTACGGAATAAAACGAATCTTTCAACCAAAAAAGGTCAAACACCAGATCAGGTTGAAGGTATGTCTATTTCCACTTTTTAAACCTTTATCTTCTCTCTCTACACAGACACTTGTATTCCTACTGTTAAGAGAGAGAGAGAGAGAGAGAGAGAGAGAGATTTGGTGAGGGAAAAAAATTAGATCTGATATGAAGTCGGAAAGTAGCTTTGACATGACTTTGAAGGGTGATAAGCTCAAATAATTCATTAGTAACATTTCTACTGCCTCTTCCAAACTGCACTTAGATGCAGTACTTCCTCTCTCTTTGTGTGTCTGCGTATGCTCCCTTTCCTCCTCCTCCCTCGTACATTGTAAGTCTCATGAAACGTATATAAAGACTATACTCTCTTTTCGACATGCATAAATCACCAGAAACGACGTTCCAAAACATTTCTGTGGGCAAAAACATAAACCCACAGCATAGGAAAAGAAGAATTGTCCATATACTTACTAGCAGAGAAAGAAAAAAAAAAAAAAAGGGGGGGGCTGTTTATGACACCGTATCCCAGAAAGCAGTGCACTGCATATGATATGTACCTGTGCCTGTCTCTTCTGACCTAAGAGGCGGTGGAGACCAGACATTCTCATTAGGTTACCAGTGTTCGAACTTGTGAATTAGAGAATGGGATAAAGTCTACGTAAACCTTTTCATGCAGGCGTGGATGCTCATCTTCCTCCTAATGCAAGTAATGACTCATCTTCTACCGCGTTGAATAAGGCAACAGCATGCAACTTTTACTGCAATGGCTATATTTGTTCACGTCCTCTCTCAGTTTCACTCTATTGTACAACGGATAACTTGCTGTTCCTATATACTTCTCTGCCAACACCTTACTCTTTATTTCTTCTTTCTCTTTGTTATCGTCGATCCTCAGATAGTGGTGTGACCGAGTAGCAAAGCTTGGGAGGAAGGTTAAGAGGCAGAGGATGAGTTGGGTGGGGATCAAATCAACTGTTAGGACGAGGACAGCTCGACAAGGGTACAGAGACAGGTGCTTCACAAGGATCCGGCAATGAGAGACAAAAGGCAGGACGGAGAAGGAGAGACTTCAAATCAAGTGACATGACCTACGAAAAAGCTCCGCTGATCTCCCTGTCCCCAACCCATAGCCGCTTCCTCCATCCAGTCTCGACTCTCAGTGTTGGGGCAGTAAGTTCCCCAGGAAATCTATGGCATCCATCTTGTCACTCCCACTTCACTTCTTCCTTTCTTTGTCTTACTCCAAAGAAAAAGAACTGGTAGGAGGTGCACCAATTCATTCACAAGGAATCTTTAGATGGATTCTGCACTAGATCATCTTCTGTGAGATTGCAGGTTGTTCATCACCCTCATTTTCCTTCCATCTTCTCTGACGGTTCCCTAATAATTTCAAACGTTGCCACCGAACGAAGTTTAGGTGTTCGTGGCTTCCTTTTCTCCATCTCTCTAAGGGAGCAGCGCAAATAATTTAAGATAGTACTGCCCAAATAGGCCACAGGTGCAGTTGACAAGAACAGCACCTCAAAGTAGGGTACACTGTATGATGGCCCTAATCAGAGATAGGTTCCATCTTAGACTGTAGGCCTAGCGTGCCCTTCTTAACGATATATCCAAGCAGCACTTGGTAAGAGGTGCCCTTGTCCTTATTGCCCTCCCGGGGATGACTCCCTTCCTGTGCAGCACGACACTCACATGGTGTGAACCCAGCAGGCCTTCTCCATGCTGCATGCCATCAGCCTTCCCTAGTAATTATCAATGCAGAAGAGCTCAGTTGGGGTAGGGTTTGTAGGGGGGAAGGCCACGTCCCTCTCATCACCGCTCTCAAGTCTCACCCCAAGCAAATAAAAAGGCTAATGTTACTGATCCCCAAAGCTAAACACTCGTCTTCTATGACACAGAAACCAAGGCCCTTTTACCTTTGTGATGTATGAGAAAAGGGAGAGAGAGAGGTGCAGCAGGGCGAGAGAGTGGAGAGAGAAAGAGACGGCTGCTGCGCAGGGAGGAACTGATGAGAGGCTTTAACACACAGCCTTTGCCTTGAGTGCCGTAGCAGCAAACTGCAGTTTTCTTTGCTCCCAAACCATCTCTCGTTTTTGGTTCTCTTCTACTGGATGTTTCTTCTTCCACTTTCTTCTCCTTGAGTGCAGTGATCCCATGTGAAGCTTCCATGTCGCCCTTTAACTTCAATCCCTTATCTCGATGTCACCGTCTTATATATATAACAAGTCCACTTCGATTTGGTTGCAGGAGGCCAGAGGGGAACTCGCTAGATCTCAACAACTTGCCCGCGGAGGAACAACACGGCAAGCAACCGCTAGAGGAAAGCTCGATGAGTACTGCGGCTTCCGCCGACTCCGCTCGTAAGTTTGCTCCAACTAAATCGAGAAGGAAGTAATTCTTGTTCCCAAGTGATTTTGATCGAAGGTTGCAGGGTCGAAGAAGAAGAAGAAGAGCGTAGGAAAGGGTGATGATTCTGGGAAGGTGTATCAATGCCGGTTCTGCTCCCTAAAGTTCAGCAAATCTCAAGCACTTGGCGGGCACATGAACCGACATCGCCAAGGCAAGAAAACGACCTTGTAGTTGTTGTTGCACCATAAAAGCTGCAAGAGCTGATGTGACATTCCTGATCACTGACTTTGGATTCTCTTGGTAGAGAGGGAGACGGAGACTCTCAATCGTGCTCGTCAACTGGTGTTCAGCAGCGAAGCTCTCGCCCGTCCTGGTGCTATCGGGTACATCACTCTCTATTCTTTCAACCTCTTCCTGCTATTTCTTCCTCATCTTTTATTGAGTACAGATTGAGAGATCTAAATGTTGGAGGCTTCCATCAATACGGAGACCCATGCCTACAATTCCGACCGGTCTATCAAGGGCTCCCAACACAGCCGCCGAACCCATCGCCAATGCAACAGCAACTCTACCGGCCTCCTCGTCCTTCCACCGGCAACTACTACATCGGCCACGTTGTCTCAGGAAGTCCCCAGTGTCAGCGGCATCATCATCCCAGCTACGGAGCTCATCTTTCTCGTGGTCGAGCAGATCATGAGAAGAACTGGGGCTGTGCTCATGGCCATGTCCAGCATATGAGCCGTAATCTTCGCAGTTAAGTGCGATAAGGCAGATGAGAAGATAGCTCAACTCCAATTTGGGCAGCTTACAATGTGATGCATGCAGATGTTGGGACAATAGGAGAAAAAGACTAGAGAATGGTGACTATGTGCCCTTAGATTTCCGAGCACGAGCTGTCAAAGCTAATGCTCTTAGAGTTCTGCATGCTACCAAACACTGTAATCAGTGACTTGATGCAGAAAGAAGCCACCTACCTAAACTTGTAGCCTGAACAGTCTATGCTCACCTTCAACCCAATTTTGTAACGTAACCCATGAGAGATCCAAAACAAGATATGGTATCGAGGAAGGATGAAGGGTTCATTGCATCTTCTCCATCTTCTCCTTTTGGGCTTGGACTCGTGTGGTAGGTATCATGGGAAGATATGGTATAAACGTGTCAACGTTATCTCTCCGGGAAGGCGTCTCCCCCTACCCCGAGGGGAATCATCGACTGCCATGGGCATCATCTTCGTGAGCCGCGCGTCCACCGAATCGCCACCGCCGCTCCTGCGACGACTCTTCCGGTTGATTAATGCCCTCTCCTGCCCCGCCCGCCGCTCTGCTTTCTCCATTGACTGCTCCTCGGTCTGCCAACCCTACTCGAATCAATTCGAGGAGCAGAGGCGAGGTGGCAAGACACGAGGAAGACAAGTGAAGTGGCTTAGGATGGCATGATGTCCAGATTAAAAAAGCACTATAATATTTATGATCCAAAAAACAAAAAACGAGATGATACTAATTCGATTTCTAATCAATAAATTTATTATCAGTGATGGAGAATATAAAATTTGTAAAATTAATATATTAGATTTAATTTTAAATATGAGAAAAGGAGGAGATACATAATCATATATTTCTTTTCATTCAATCAAAAATTAAAATATTCTTCAAATTTTCTCCATGACCCATTAGTTTATCCCTAAACTACCCTAGCTTCCCATTATATTATAAGGCTCACATATAACACATTAATATTAACAATTCTCCCTGTATTGTTCCATAATACCCATAATTTCTCCAAAATTTTTAAACTTGTCTTTTGGTAATACCTTAGTGAGTATGTATGCTACTTGATCATTGGAGTTGTAATGCTTTACTTGAATTTTATTTTTTCTATTATTTTTTTAATGAAGTGATGCTTGAGGACAATATGTCTGATGCGACTATAGTAGATAAGGTTTTTAATCATTGCTATTACGTTTATTGTCATAAAACATCTTTATTCTTTTAATTTGCTTTTCTCCAAGATCTTCTATAATTTTTCTCAGTCAAATTACTTATAAAGTAGCAATAGATGCTGAAATATACTCAACTTCAGCATAGGATTGTGCCATTGCTTGTTGCTTTTTTAAGCTTCAAGAAAAATATAATTATACTAAAAGAAAAAAAATATAACTAGAAGTATTCTTCATATCATTTGTCAATCTACCCTAGTCACTATTACAGAATCCAATTAGCTTCAAATCTTCTTGCTTGTCAAATTCGATTCCTAATCCTTTAGTACCTTACAGATGTTTGAAAATTATTTTTGCAGCAAAATGAGTATGACTAGGACAATTCATGAATTTAGAAAGCATACTTGCAACAAATATAATGTGGTTGTAACATATGACAAATTTGTTGAAGTTGATAGAAATAAAGGATAGAGTTAGCACACTAAGGAAGAATAGGAGAAGGCTAAATCTTCTGTATTTCTCTCAATATTTTTATACTTTTACAAACTCTATATTTTTCATGACTCAACATATGGGGTTTATATAGTTTCCCAAGATATATTATATTTATGCAGTAAGAATGAATCTTTCTTTCAATAAACTCTTTCAAGAATCAATAGTCAATTTGACTTGTCCTTCCATAAATATTTTCTCTTGAAGAAATGAACCTTTCTTTTGATGAAATTAATCTCTTCATGATAATTGCATAAGTTTAATTCCAACATTCTCCCCCCTTAAACTTGTTCCATCCAACATGCCAAGTTTCCTTCGAAGATGTTGAAATATTTTAATTTTGAGAGGTTTTGTAAAAATGTCAGCCACTTGTTCACTTGTCTTGACATGGTGTAGCTCTAATTCTTTGTTTTTGACATGATCTCTTATAAAATAAAATCTTGTGCCGATATGCTTTGATATTTCATGATAGACTGGATTCTTGGCTAAGACAATAGCTGATTTATTATCAATATAAATTTTGGTTGACTTCTCCCGTGGCATATGAAGTTCCTGAAGTAATCTTCTTAGCCATATTGCATGATAAATACAAGAAGATGATGCTATGTATTCTGCTTCACGACTTGATAGAGCAACTATATGTTATTTTTTTGAAGACCAAGTAAATATAGCTCCACCAAAATAAAATACAAATCTAATTATACTATTTCGATCATCGTAGCTTCCAGCCCAATCACTGTCACTATATCCAATAAGATCCAGTCTTTTTGATGATGAATAGAATATTCCATACTCAATTGATCCTTTAATATATCGTAAGATTCTTTTAGCGATATTTAAATGAGAAGTCTTAGGAGATTCTATATATCTAATTATTAAACCAACTCCAAATAATATATCAGGTCGAGTGCATGTCAAATATCTTAAACATCCAACTAGACTTTTGTAATAAGTTGGATTAATGTATTTACCTTCGCCTTCTTTGGTCAACTTGGTGCCATACTCAATAGGTGTATCTGTAGGATAACAATCTTCCATAGAAAACTTCTTTAGAACATCTTTGCATAATTTTCTTGTGAAATAAAAATTCCTTCATTATTTTATATAATTTCGATACTAAGGAAATAAGACATTAAGCCCAAGTCAGTCATCTCAAACTCCTTCATAGAGTATTTAAAATCTTTAATCATAGAGCTACTGCTTGTAAATATTAAATCATCTATACAGGCATACAAACATGATATCTCTATCAATGTTAGATTTTGTATAAAGAGCATGTTCATGTGGACATTTAGAAAAATCGTTATGAATAAAATAAGCATCTATCCGAGAATTTCATGCTCATGGGGCTTGTTTAAGCCATAAAAAGCTCTCTTTAACTTGTATACTTTGTCTTCTTGTTCATAAGTAATAAAACTAGGGGGTTGTTGAACATATACCTCTTCTTCAAGAATTTCATTAAGGAATGCTGATTTGACATCCATTTGTAAAATTTTTCATTTCATTTGAGCTGCTAGGGAGATAAGTAATCTTACTGTCTCCAATCGAGCAACTGGTGCGAACACTTCTTTATAGTCGATCCCATATTGTTGTTTATATCCCTTTCGATCAATCATGCTTTATATTTCTCCACCTCTCATTGTACATTTCTTTTTGTTTTTAAGATCCACTAAACAACGATCGCTTGGTGGTCTTCTAAAAGTGTAGTAAGCTCCCATGTATCATTTTTGTTGATTGCATTAATCTCCTCCTTCATATCTTGTCTCCATTTTTCTTCTTTACAAGCTTCTTCAAAAGTTAATAGATCATATCCTGCAAAAAGATAAAATAGAGAAAGTTCATCATTGTTAGTATCAATCCTTTGAGTCACATCATATAGCTCTGGATCGGTCTTATCCTTCTTATAATTGGACTTCTTGAATCATGTGACCTAGCTAATCTCGGTGATGATTCTAGTAAAGCCTTTTCTGTGCTTGCTTGTATTATATCATCCTCTTCTGATGATATAGCTTTCCTATGCTGTTCATTACTTTTCCAGTCCCAAATCTGTTGTTCATTAAACTCAATATCTCTTGACATCATAACTTTATTTGTGATAGGATTGTAGAGTTTGTATCCACTGAAATTCTTACCATAACCTAATAAAATGCATTTCTGACTTTTATATTCAGGTTTTGTTCTTTTTTCTTCTGGTATCTTGGCAAATGCAATACTTCCAAAAATTCTTAAATGATCAACTCTTGGTTTCTGTAGGCTTCATACTTCTTCTGGTGTAGAATTACCAATTCTCCTTATTAGAAACCTGTTAAGCTAATAAACTGCACAAGCAATAGCATCCCCCAAAATTCTTTAGGAATCTTTCTTTCCTTTAACATGCATCGAACCATATTAAGTATAGTCCTATTTTTCCTTTCTGAAACACTATTTTGTTGAGGTGTGTATGGCATAGTAAATTGATGTAAAATTCTATTATTTTTACAAAAACTTTCAAATTCATTTGATGTATATTCATCATCTCTATCTGTTCATAAACATTTAATCATGCAATCACTTTGTCTTTCAACTAAGTCTTTAAATTTTTTTAATTTGTTAAACACTTCTTTCTTTTCCTTTAAAATATAGACCCAAGTTTTGCCACTAAGATCATTAGTGAAAGTAAGAAATACCTGCTTCCTCTAAGTGATACTGGGCTAATAAGGCCACAAACATTCGAGTGTACCAGATCAAGTCGATGCCATGCTCTTTTTGTTCTGCTGATTTTGAAAGTCTTTCTTTCTTGCTTACCCATAACACATACTTCACATAATTTTGATGGACGATCAATTCTTGGCATTCCTGTCACCATATTAAACTTCTCTAGAAGTTTTAAAGCCTCAAAATTTAAGTGTGCATATCTAAGATGTCATAATGTAGAAATGTCCTCAATATTAGATGCCTTATTGAAGGTCTTCTTTCATTCCAAGTGACAAGGAGCCTTACTTTCCAAGGTCTTTATTGGACACCTATTAAGAAGGTACACAACTGTATACATTTCTTCAGCCTAAAACATATTAGGTAAATTCCTGTCTTTGAGCATTGATCTTGTCATTTTCATCATTGTATGTATGATCTTAGGGTTCCACCACTCTATTTTCTTGAGGTGTATAAGAAAGACACTATCAATTGTCTTTCAATACCTTCATCTTCACAAATTTTCACCATTGTTCTTTGTGATAGATACTTGAGGCTACCAAAATTCAAGTGGTCCCTTGTGTCCAACCATGAATCATCCATCATATTGCTCTTCTAGCAACATATGTTATATATCTAAGGGAAAGTGAAAAGCTCCTATTCACCATTCTTATGTCATTATTTATCATTTATTTATTTATTTATTTTTTGGTAAAGATGGTGCATCTATCACCTTTAATATAAGAAATATTTATTCTTCATTCATTGTCCAACACTCAATAAGTTCTGATCTTGATCATGATCATGTACAAATAATACGTCATGAATTTTTTCAACTCTTCTTTTTATTTGAGCACTAATTATATTATTTCCTTTCGCTTCTATAAGTGCAATATTACCGATTCTAACTTTAGATTACAATGATGTATTCATGTTGAAGAAAATATCTTCATTGATGTCATGCGATTTCTTTTTCTTTTGAAAAGCTTGCTTTTTGAATTGTGTTGAAATAGCAATCTGTATTTTTTTTTTTCTTCTGATCCTTTGCTAAAATTTCAGTCATAATTTGTTACGCCTCTTCCTTTTACTCAACTTCTACCTCTTCTTCTTCCCTGGTTTTTCACTTTTAGGTTGCTCTCTCTTACTTTATGATTGGTTATTTGATTTCTCCTTATCATTCTTAGAAGTAACATTCACAGTTTTCTTTAACCATTGGTCATACCCTTCAGAAAACTCATAGGTTTTTCAACGACACATAATGTAGAATAATTTTTTGTTTCATTAATCACAGCTACAATATAATCAAACTTTTTTGGGATCAAGATCTTCCCTATAATTCTAAAAGTTATTCGATATCTCATTCTCTTTCATTTTTTTACGTTCTCTAACTCTTTTCTTAAGATTTGAAGTTTGATAGCCCTATCTTATACCTCCTTGAAGTTCTTTTTGCAAAAGACCTCATGCATCCTTTGTTTTTGTAGCCTTTATGGTCCTTGGGAAGATTGCATCTGAAACACCCTATTGAATCTTTGCAAGAGCCATTATATCTCTTTGTTGTTTCTCTTTTAATATTTTTTTTTTGATCTCTTGTTACCATTCTCAATTAAATCCCATACATAGATCAAGTGAAAGAAACATCATTCTCATCCTCATAAATAAGAAATCATAGTTTTCATCATTGAAAATTGCAACACTTCTATGTTGTAGGTTGAGATTTGAGTTGCTGCCACTTGTCGTGGTTGATCTTCCCCAAATATTCTTCTTCCTTGTAATTTGAGTCTTCAAGAACGATTAAAAAAGGGCTTTCACTTTGATACCAAATGACGGAGAATATAGCAAACATTTGTAGGATATGTAACATTTGATTTTTAATGTGGGAGAAGAAAGGAGACACAAAATCATGCATTTCTTCTTACTACTCAATCTAAAATTACAATAGCCTTCTCATAGTTTCCAACCCATTAATTGAGAACCCTAACGAACACTTAGTTTATTTCCTAAACTACCTATACTATTTTATAATAATTTCAGGCTCACATGCAACATATTAATATTAACAGTTGAATAATTGATTCAAAATATTTAAATTTAAATGATATAAAATTATCACCGGATGATATCTCACGGGTGTACAAGGATGATATGTCATGTGCGGTACACGTGATATATAGTCGGATGGTAATTTTATATCAGGATGATTTCTGGTTATATTCAATAATAGATTGACTTTGATACCATTTATAATGATCAAAGATAATTTATATGATTAGGTGAAAATTTGATCAATGGTTTAAAGTGGGGAGGATGGAGCCGACCAGATTCTTTCATCGGAATTGTAGAGTTTCAAGTTATATGGAGAATACTTGATCGGAGATTAGACCCTTTTATGTTGTGAAAAATGATGATTAACCTCCTTTGACACTGACATAATTTATCATTATATTAGAGATTTTGCCAAGGATCATTTGGTATCCTGGCCTACTTACCTAGAGAATTAATTTTGATCAATGTCTAAATTTTGATGATTTGTGAATTAATACCCATCAACTCATCCGTCACAAGATCTACACCTAAGCAGAGCTCCACGTGATCAACATCATAACAACGTCACAATCAACCTATCTTATCAAAATTCACCGATAAGGTGGTTATGCCACTAGTCTTAGGCTAGTCGGTATGTAAAGCCCATAGACCAGGTTTAAAGGGAACTCTCAGCGTGGAGTCGGGGGTGATGGTGGGGTGTATTGAATCTCGAATTTTGATGATAAAATTACCAGGATCAAGCTTGGGCATCAGACTAAGGTTTCGACGATGCAGTAGGAGTTCGCCAAAGGGATCAGGAAGCTCACTAGGAACATGCCGGGAGATCGCCGGAAGAAGACCGTAAGACTCGCCACAAGAATGCCGGAGGCTGTCAGATTGACGGGAGTTAGGTCTTGTTTAAGCTTGATGGTAATTATGGTTGTAATCATTAAGTCATAGTTAGAGATTGAGTCCTAATTGAGTCAGATTTAAAATAAATTTAAATCAAATCAATTAAGCAACTGGGTCCATTATAGGGGTTTGATTGAGCTCAAGTTGAGTTCAATTAGTTGACCAAAGAATTGGTCAACATCAAGTTCTCGAAATTCGAAAAGTGGAGGGAACCACTTTTTCAGAGATTCTGGCAGGTAAACCGCTAGTGAGCGACGATTGTACCATTGCTGCCTAGGTTTTCGAGTAGCTGACGATGGGTAAACTGCCTAGGTTGGTGGGTAAACCACCTAGGTCAGCGGGTAAACCGCTTGTACCCTAGAATCAGGGTGCTTTCAACGGTTTAACTCCCGTCTTCAATTGATTGTCATCATAAAAAAGAGGGAGATTATTGAATCTCGGATTTTGATGATGAAATCAATTAATGAGTGTTTGTCTCATATGTGTGTGTTAGATGAGGTATTGCATGTCTAATTACGATGGAGCAATTGAGTTACAACCAGATGATGGGCCAGGATCAAGCTTGGGCATTGGGCCAAGGTTTGGACGATGCAGTGGGACCTTGCTAGGAGTTTGCTAGGAGTTCATCGAAAGGATCGGGAAGCTCGCTAGGAACATGCTAAGATATCACCAGAAGAATACCGTAAGACTCGCTGCAAGAATGCCGGAGGCTACCAAATTGGCGGGAGTTAGGTCTTTGTTAGAACCCTAGCAGATTCTAAACTCGGGGTTGATCAGTATAGGGGATCGACCTCCTTGGAACTCTATAGGGGTTCCCTCATCCAACTTGCTGTTCAAAGGCTATAGAAAATACTCTTCTATTGATGATAAAAAGCAGAGGATTACAAGACTATTTATAGACCTTCTAACCCTAATTCCTAAGAGGACTCCTACTTCAAGACTTCTACTCCTAACCAACTCCTAATGCAACTCTAAGTCCAACCTCCAACCGACCCATCTAGGGGTGGCCGGTTGCTTTATTATTTCCTAATCCTATTATAACTTAATCCCCTCCTCAACCAACCCCCTCTTTAACCAGGATAAGGGGTAGTTAATTAGGGTAACATGCATCTTACTCTCCCTTCAAATATCTTCCTTAACTAATCCTAACCTAGTAGCCTCCTTACTTTTCTTAATAGTGGTCGGCTAGATAGGATTTACATGAATGCATTTAGATTTACATGATTGCTCTCTTTAATGAAACTAAATTAGGACTCCCCTAGCAAGTGTCCTAATAGACCCGCCCTCTTCAAATCAGTCTTGTCCTCGAGGCTAGTGCTCCATGAATTCTGAAAATTTGATTTTTAAATTGTTATAGTTCTCCCAAGTGGCCTCTTCTTCTGGAAGGTTCTCCCATTGTATTAGCACTTCAGTAGTGGGTCACCGTCATCATGTCATAATTCTTCGGTTAATAATGGCACTCGATTGAGTTTGGAGCTCTCCTTGGATAGTCATATTAGATAAATATCTTTGAACTGTTTCGTCCTGCCCTAATTTGAGTTTCAAGCATGACACATGAAAGACTGGATAGATTCGAGAGTCGACGGGTAAGTCCAATCTGTATGCTACTACCCCGATGCGCTCCATAATCTGGTAGGGTCCATAGAATCGAGGTGAAAACTTTATCGATGCTCTAGTCTGGATCGATGTTTGCTTGTATGATTGGAGTCGTAGAAACACCCAATCTCTCACTGTAAATTCTCTTTCGCCTTTGTGTTGATCATATTGCTGTTTTATCCTTACTTAAGCTGCAGAAAGATTATCTTTTAATAGCTTCAGCATTTTGTCTTTGTCCTATAGTCTCATGCCTACTTGTTCTACTTTAGAGGTGTCCAATATATATTTTGGGATTATAGGAGGAGGTTGGCCATACATAACCTTATAGGCTGTAGTTTTCGTGGATGAATGATAAGTTGTGTTATACCATCACTCGGCCAAAGGGAGCCACTTTGTCCACTCTTTTGGTCGGTCACTGGCAAAGTATCTGAGGTATGTCTCTAAACACATGTTCACCACTTCAGTCTGACCGTTGGTTTGTGGGTGATATGTTATGCTCATCTTTAATTTAGTGCCATATATTTGGAATAATTCTATCCAGAATTTGCTCGTGAAGACCCTATCATGATCACTTACAATATATCTTAGCATTCCATGTAATTTTATAATATTTTCCATAACGATTCGGGCAATGCTGGAAGTAGTGTAGGGATTGCGAACTACATAGAAGTGAGCATACTTTGTAAGGTGATCAACAACAACAAGAATCATACCTTTTCCTTGTGATGAGGGCAGCCCTTCGATGAAATCCATTAATATATCGGTCCATATTGAGTCCGGGATGGGTAGAGGTTGTAACTTTCCGGGGCTTGTCACTGTTTCACCTTTATGTCATTGGCACACATCACATTATGCTACAAATTTAGCAATAATATTTTTCATCCATTCTCAATAAAAATTCTGCTTAATTCTCTTATAGGTTCTAAGGAACCCAGAATGCCCGGTGGTGGGTGTGAAATGCATCTCTTGAAGAATGGTCTTTATGCAACTAGAATTTGGTGCAAGCACAATGCGTCCCTTATAGCGTAGGTCTTTTGAGTCCCAACTGTAATAAGCCACAGAACCTGGTTCTTCCTCTAATTTTTTTATGATCTTACTGGTTCCTGGATCATCTTGCCATTCTTTCCTAATGTGCTCAATGAAGTTGCTAGTCGGAAGTGAAATAGCCGAAAGTTCAGCTTGCTCGGGTAGTCATGAAAACACATCTGCAATAACATTCTCTTTCCCATTTTTATAAATTATTTCATAATCATATCTAAGAAGCTTTGTACCCATTTTTGCTGCTCAGGGGAAGATACCTTCTGCTCCAAGATATATTTCAGGCTCTTATTGGTCGGTCTCGATTTGGAAGCGTCGTCGGATTAAGTATGGTCTCCACTTAGCCACCACGTACACAATCGTGAGCATCTCCTTATTGTAAATAGTTATCTTGAGGTGGGAAGGAGATAAAGCCTTGCTTGTATATGCTAGGGGGTGGCCATCTTGCATTAACACAACACCTATTCCCACTCCGGAGGCATCGGCTTCAATAACAAAAGTCTTGTCGAAGTCGGGTAGTGCTAGCACGGACGTTATCATCATTGTGGTCTTAAGTTCGTCGAAGGCGATGGAGGCTCTATCCGATCATTAGAAATTATCTTTTTTCAGCAAGGAAGTGAGAGGCACACTGATTTTCCTATAGTCTTTCATGAACTTACAGTAGTAGCCTGTTAAGCCGAGAAAATCGCGTAGCGATTTTATGTTTCTTGGGGTCGGCCAGTTCTGCATTGCTTCAATTTTGGAAGGGTCCACCGCCACTCCTTCCTTTGATATGATATGCCCAAGATACTCCACCTTCTGTTGAAGAAAGCTATAGTTTGATTTTTTGACAAAAAGGACATGCTCTCGAAGAATCGTCAAAACAAGTCGTAAGTGCTCAAAATGACTTTCAGTAGAAGGGCTATAGATAAGGATGTCATCAAAGAAAACCAACACAAACTTACGAAGATAATTCTGGAAGATATCGTTCATAAGGCTCTGGAAGGTGGAGGGAGCATCGGTAAGACTGAAGGGCATTATCGAAAATTCATAGTGATCGTTATGTGTCTGAAAGACTATTTTCGATATGTCGATAGGACTTCAGTAGGGTTGAGTTCTAATCTCCCTAGAAGTAGTCAATAAAACTCTATGAGATTGTAATAATACCCCACCTAATCACTTTTATCCTATAAAGAAGTGTGGTTATGGTTTAGATTGGGGCTTTAGGGTTTAGTAGCCATCGCCCCCTTTACTAGGTTGGTTGGCAAGGGTTTCCCCCTACTTAGGTCGGCTATAGAGCCAACCTAGTCAACACCTGTTCCCACTTAGGCAGGTTGGCTATAGAAGGGGCAAAGAGATAATTTACTTAGGTAAGCATCTCATAGGCTAGGGTTTAGAGCTCTATAACCGCCCCCTCTCTTTTATCAAGCAATTATCAACTTTTATTCAGCCTTGTGCCGTGTCTAGGAGGGAGGAACCCCTACAGCGTTCTAAGGGTTGATCCCCCTCAAGGGTCAAAATTTATCGAGCTCCTTCTAGAGTTCTATTATCTGGTACTAGAGCTGCGTTCCTATTGTCCTGTAGCCATCTTTGCCGCCTCCACCTTCCCAAGCAATTTCCGTAATTGCTTTTGATGTCGTCTCCACCGTCGCCCACCAAGCCGCAGATCCATCAATCTACTGTCATCCTCTGCATCAATATCTAAAAATCTAGTATAATTTTATCACCCATCCCTCTTCAATACTGCAAGATCTTTTACCTTACACGTTGAAGAATTTTTCCAAATCTTATCCGCTGCAAATTTCGTTCGTCGCAAACGTTATCGTTGTTGCAGAGGTGAAACACCGTAAAAAATTTTAGTCGCATTTTTGCCTCTTGAAACTGGTTTATTTCTTCTCCTTTTTGGCCAAAATTTTATATAATTCTATAAATCAACTTAGCTTTCATCTGAGATTGGTTTTTGAAAAAATTCCTTCTGGAACCGAATTTATTGTGCCTTCTTTCATCATCATGCAGTGCTGGAATTTTACGATGAAGGATCTGTCTTATATTTTTTGCCATATTTTCCTACTGTTACATTGCCAAAAGTTTATCATTACTTGATTTAGTTATGTTTTTATGTATCATTTCTAATGCATGTCATATATCAAAAGTCGAATCATAATGAGAAACCTGATTAAATTTATTTTTATCGGAGGCACAAAACAAGGTATTCAAAGCCTTGACATTAAAGAGAAAGTCTTCTTCTCCAAATCATTCCAATCGTTCATTGGAAAAGAAGACAGTTTGAATCCGTTTTCAATAATAGTCCATAAATCAAGGTCTAAAGAAAGTAAGAAAACTCTCATCTGGGTTTTTCAATAAGTGTAGTCCGTCCCATTGAATATAGGAGGACGAATAATAGAAAAATCCTCTTGAAAGTCAAAAAGAGCCATTCTCTTATGTGTTAAACCAAATGAGAAAAACGTGGCTCTGATACTAATTATTATGATCAATTGACACTAAGAGGGGGGTAGGGGTGAATTAGTGAAAGTATAATAGTGCTTATTTAAAAATTTTCTTTCGTAAAGCGTTAACAATGGAAGCTTCTTTTGATATTTCGATAAAACTGATTTGAGAGAAATTGTGAGAATGATGCTTGTAACTTTCTTGAACTAATTAAGAGAAATAGAAAGAAGTAAATAAGGCAAGAAAAGAGCACTCACAATTTATAGTAGTTCGGCTTCAACCGGCCTATGTCCACTCCCGAGTCCTCCTTCTTGAGGCATACCAGCGTCCACTATCAATTTTCTTTGGGTGAAGATCAAACCCTTACACTTGAGCTTATAAGGGAGACAAGATTTATAACTCTTTAATCACTCCCTTACCCCTTTCCTTTTTCTTACAATCCACACAAGTTTTTCACATAATTTTTTTCTCAAATTGTTTTGTAGGATGCAAGAAAACTTGAGGTATTTTATAGACCCCAAGTGGCTTTAGATTTTTGGAGCCAAAAATCATATTCACCCAGAAAATTTGGGTATGGGCGGTTTACCCGCCGACCTAGGCGGCGCAGCCGTTTGAATACCAAGGTATGGATGGTTTACTCATCGGCCCTGGGCGGTTTACCCATCGGCAATCGCCCGGAAACCTGGGCGACAGTGGTTTACCTGTCGGAAACTCCGCAAAAGTGGTTCCCTCCACTTTTTGAATTCTGGCTTGAACCTGATGTTGACCAACTCTTTGGTCAACCAATTGAGCTTAACCTGAGCTCAATCAAACCCGTAGTGGACCCGGTTGTATCTTTGAGTTGATTTAGATTTTATTCAAATTACACTCATTTAAGACTCAATCTTAACCTATGACTTAAAATTATAATCAAAACATGACCACCAAACTTAATGACCTTACTCCTGCAAACCGGCAACCTCCGGCTTCTCCAGTGGCGAGTCTCATAGTAACCTTACTCCTAGTGAGCTCCCACCGCATCGTCTAATTCTTGGCCTGATGCCTAAGCTTGATCTTGGGTTTATGTCTGTTCTGTAACTCATCCCGTCATGGTTAAACTTATACGATGCTAAATATGACTTAATTAAAATATAATTATAATGGCTAATACATCCGTTATAAGACCATCATAACTCCCGGCAAGCTTTTCGGCTACCCCCGACAATCTTCCGACGAGTCTCGATCTTCTTCTCGTAAACTCTTTTGTACCATCCTGGCAAGCTCCTGATACCCTCGGTGAGATCCCGATGCATTCCTACCGAGTTCCCAACCGCATCATCCGAACTCCGGCCCGATGCATGGACTTGACCTTGGCCAATCCTTATTGTAATAATCTTTCTGTCATAATTAATCATACATTAATCAATTCTAACAATATATGTTAAATTAATAATCTATCAATTAATTTTATCATTAAAATCTGATATTCAATAGTCTATAATACATAAATGACTTGCTCATATTTTTACTTTTAAGATTGAATTATATATAATTGAATATTAGATTAGGTTATGAGAATAAGCATGCATATAATAACTAAAAGTTGTGGTTGAATTTATTGATCTTAAGTAAATTAAGGCTTGAATGAGTTTGAACACGATGGAAGTAAATAAATGTAAGTTTTAAACCTCATGTATATGGAAGATAATAAGTTACTTAGGTATGGATGGAGTAATGAAAAATTAGATGGAGATAAAAATTAAAAAGGAGTATTATACTAAATATTTAGATTCATAAGTGAGATTGAAAGATGAGTTTATATCAAAAATATCATCTTTATCCAAATAAAATTAAACTCAATTAAGATTGCTACAATATTAAAATTATATTAGTAAAAAAAGAAAAACTTGAGATAAAATTATATTAGTAAAAAAAGAAAAACTCAAAGCAACCTCTTAAGTACATCAAGCTTATTTTGGCCTCATCTTCTTTACCCAATTGATAAAGCATGACCCTTTCTCTCCTTCTAGCTATTATCTCATATTATCTTTGAGAGGTAAAAAAAACCTAGCTCTAAGAAAGATTGAGATAAGGAAAACTCAATTGTTCCCTTTATATACTTATGGTTTTAGTTTTACAAATTATAAGCTCATTTTTTTCAACTACTTTTTAGTAACCTAAACTTCAAATTTATAATTTGATTTTTAAATATGTTTTGGTTGATTTTAGGGCTTTAAAGCATTTGGTATAACCTTAATCTAAGATTGGAGCATGAAGTTATTATTATTCCAATTTGAAAATCTCTTGTTTTTTGAGAAGGGGTTTTGTAATTAATTCTCTTAGAGATATGATTAGGCTGATCTTTTTATATATTTTAAAAAGTACTCGTAGAGTTCTATGAGATTGGGAATTGAGTGAATAAGATTTATAAGTTTAATGTCTCCTAATTTTTTATAAAATTTTATGATAATTCAATATCATTTGATTAGCTAGAATAATAAAATAAGATTGCTTCACAGTATTATGTGATGATTTGATTAATGCTAGCTAGTTTATTTGATTATAGAGTAAATTCTTTAAAAAAATAATAAAAAATTTAAATAAATATTTTAGTTAAGTATAGTTTATTTTATAAGGAATTTTATCAAACTTTTTCTATAGATTATTACAATAAATTATTATAACTCAATGAATCAAGAGGTAGTATTTTTAGTTAACATATCTCATGAACATATCCTCTCAATTTGATAGGTGTATCATTCTTTAGCACATCTGATCATTAAGGAATATGATATTTTATTGGTATCATCATTTTTTTAGTTCATCAAGTAATTATAAGTTTAATTTACTACAAAATAGTAGTCATATAAATTATCATATGCATAATATATTTTGAAAAGAATGTTATGAATTATATGATCGCCATGAGCTAGGCTTGAGCAAAATATAAATATTTATAAGTATTAAAATATATGAATTATGATGAAAATATATTTTGTGTATACATATATGGTGACGTGTAGTATAGGAATACACATGTTTTCCATGCATATGGTGTAGGAGTGCACGGATATGACATGCGATGTGAGAATACATGTATATATTGTGACATGCGGTATTGGAGTACAAATATATATGATTACGTGCGATGTGAGAGTACACATATATCTTATGACATGTGGTGTGGGAGTTCACATATATATTATGATATGAGCTATAGAAGTCTATAAATTTGGTATGTTTCATATAAGCATTTCAAATTATTTCGACATAGAATTTTACATCCTTATTGTGCATATGCTATGTCGATTGTTGCTAAATGTCTTATGTCCATAATTTTGAAGAGTTATATATATATATATATGAAAGAAATTATAGGATGAAAGTTTATTTCTAAATGTCTTATGTTCATGATCTTGCACAGTTATATATATATGACATGATGCATGCTCACCTGAATAACGTTATGAAGGCTTATAATTAATGAGTGACTTCTCACTATAGGCCATATTTTATAGATAATGATACTAACATCCAACTCAGATGATTAGATAGGAAAGTGGGCACGTGAAAGCCTATATCAACGCAAGTATGGACAATGACCTATGGGCATTTGGTGTATAAAAAATTTAGACATGTTATGTTATGTTGGATCCATTATATTTAGAGTTTTCTTTGGTTATATATTATAATTATATGCAAGTGTCTATGTATAGGAGAAATCCTATATTTTGTTGTATTTCATATCGATAACTATAACGTAAAAATAAAAATATAATATCCTATTTAAGGTATAGATAAAAATTGGGAGTAGAATGTTACATATCACCTTCCACCCTGTGTCATGGACAGTGATGCACTAGAGCAGTTAAACACCATTTATGATCATTCAAGATTTATTCTTTCGAAGTTTTTTTTTCTTCTTTATTTTCTTGTCTAATCTCATAAAATTTCTTATGACACTTACTACTCTCTAAATTCCATCATCAGTTAGTGTCAGTTGAATTGTTGATGACATCGTTCTTGATCACATAAATGTTACAAAAGTGCTTGGTGTCTCATTTAATCCAATATTCCTAGTAGTGCAGTGGCATCAATTTTGGGACCTAACGGTAGCAATATCTCCAATATTCATCAAGTACAGCAAAACACTATGTATCTTTGAATTGTTTATTGATAAAAAGGCCAAAAAAAAAAAAAAGTATAAGATGGTAGCATTTCATTCTTGGTAGTCGGCAAGCCCTTCTTACCCACTTGTTGACTGTGTGAATGATAATAAATTTTTCGTTATTATCAGTTTATATGAATGGGAATGAAATGGTCAAATGGTAAAGCATACATTAGTACAATGCTTAAACAATTGGTAAATAGCTCTTCTGTCTGTGTAGGTTGGGTTGGAGCAAGGGGCTAGAATTAAACTTCATGGACCCTCGTTTGGATGCGCTCCGATTCATGGAAATATTGAGCTGCATGGTTCATTTTGATCAAGTTGAAGGTGTCACGAGCCTTGTTCCAGTCTTCATAACTTCTATTGGACAAAGTCCATCACCCTCGCATTCTTTGTTAGTTGGATGAATTGGTAACTTGCTGCTGTCACCCTGTGCAATGGCATGTTTACAGGCGTAAAGGTCATTTTTGTTCTGTACTGTTGTGTTGTTAATTGTTGATGATGGAGTTCCTAGTTGCAAATGAATGGAACAATAGATGGGTATATAGACATTGTGCAACAGATTACATATTTATTGAGCTTGATGAATTCTGAAATGAAGTAGCACTTGTGTTCTTCCTAAAATGGCAAACTTCAATAACCTCTCCAATTCGATCCTTGGTCGAATGACTGCATCTGTGTAGATGAAGAGGCAGGGAAGCTCAATCTCGATCCACTTCCCAACATAGCATCTCCTTGTCCCACAAGGGAGCTTAAACTTGCTATTTCCATGGCCTCTGGCTGTTTATTATGCCCATACAACTGCAGTGCCCTCAAAATTGCATGAGTTGGTGCGAAACCTGCACCCAACGATCCCGATGCCCATGGAGCCAACACCCAGTTCATGTATTTGTTCACGTCCAACATGCTGTCGCTGTGGTACATGCTTTCGTTTGTCTGCACGCCATTAGAGCTTGATGAGTTAATTAGTCCTGCAAGCTCGCATGGAGACTCGAGCAGCGCAGGCAAGTCTGGTTGAGGCTTCTTCCCCGCCGAGCTCTTCTTAAAAACCCTACACACAACCCATTCCTCCTGACCAAAACAAAGACACAAAACGATGAACGTAAGTAATCTATGATGAACACGTCACTGCTGTTCCGATAGGTTGGGTGGGGAAGACCTTTGTGCGGTTGTAGAGGAAGCCGGTGTGGAGCCTGTACTCGTGCATCACCCAACCTGTCTTCTCACCCTTGGGAGCCCTTCCCTTGTAGAACACTAGGGTTTTTTTCATGCCCACCAACACCCCACAGTGGAAGATTTCCTTGTCCTTCCCTGTCGTCTTCCAGTAGCCGGCGTCGGTCGCTCGGTTGGTCCGAAGCCCGGTCGGGTACTTCCGGTCCTTCAGGTTGAAGAAGTACCACTCTTTCTGCCCCATGCTAGCCTTCCCTGCAAAGCTCGATCACCGGACACGCTCTCTTCAACAACAGGTACCGAAGGGTTCACACAAGCAACAGGTGGAGAAGGAACACGGGAAAGATTAGTACCTGGCAGATCCCATGGCTCACACTTGTTGAGGTCGACATCAGCAATGGCTGCAGTGGCGAAGCCCAACTCTGTCACCTTTCTTGAAAGGTAGTAAGTGATGAGCTCTTCATCGGTGGGGTGGAACCTAAAGCCGGGAGGAAGACTCTCCTCCATTGTATCTTAAGTGGGATGAACATACAAAATGAGCAGAAGCAGCAGCAGCAGAAGAGGTATTAATAATGGGGAAGATGATGTCGACCACTTATGGAATCCATCTCATCCACCTCTTTGAAAAAGATGGTCAGAAAGAAAACAAGGTTCTTATTGCAGGATTACCATCGAACAAGGGGAGTGGTGTGGAGAAGAGAAGGGATGGAGAGGTCTTTTGGGTATATTGAAGGGTGACTGAGGTCATTTGAATCGCACTGCTAATGTGGATCTTCATATCCTCTTTCCAACCAACCCCAACCGATGTCACCCACCCGTGGGGGCCACGCAGCCGCACGCTTAGAGGACAATGAGCCAATAAAAACTGATAAGATTTGCTTAATGTCTCGTGCACGTGTAGATGAACGCAATCATATTTGGTCTCCCCTAATATACTGTATACACGTCGAAGGTAGGTATGATGGATCGTTTGCTTATCATTATTACGGTGATGATCGATCCACTTCGCAGGTCAAAATATCAGTTTAGAATAATAATATTCTTCAAAATTGCACAAATATTGGATCTAGTCTTCTCATTTCGATATCTGGATGACATTATTAAGTATTTTTTGAATTTCTAATGTCTTATGTTCTTGGACGATAAAAAAAAAAATTTAATATGAAAGAAACTCTGATAATTAAAACTTAGTTATCCTATATATATACTTTATGTACTTTTAAGTTCTATTGAGGAGCAAAACATGAGGAAATACTTTGAATATTCTAGAGAGTAAAGATTTTTAATAATAAAAAAAAAATCAATGCGTATGTTAAGAGGAGGGTGTACAAATGGTTTTATGTTCAGTTAACTTGATGTTACTTATAACTGATATCATGATGAAAAAACTGAGTTTTTATAAAATTAAAAATTGTTAAATCACGTTAATTTTAAGTTAGTATATTGATCTTTGAGATTTCTTTTCAGTTTGAAGCATTCATTCTCTCTCAGAAGAAATTAAAATATCAACATAATGTTGTGAACAATCTCATGCTTCATATATCTAAACAACTTTCTATAGTTACAAAGCATCTGCTCCTTCATGGGGATGCTTAAGCTGTCGTGACAGAAGGAAGCCTTAAACTTGCAAAACCTCGCTTGTTTGCCGTGTCCCCCCATGCATAATCCATCCATCGCTAAGACCAACATGCGTTGGCTTCTATAGCAAGTGAAGCTGCACAGCAACTTAACATGATGGTGGAGTACAGCTATCCTTAACCTTATCCTTTGTTAATGAGATAACATTAATCTGCTACAGAAACTAATAGCCCAAGAACAACTAAGCAAAGAAGATGACTATGATCTCCTCCTTTTTGTGCCTTTGTGAAGCTAACTTGTCTGAGACTCTCGTTTTAGATATATTATAGGTTTGTCTACACGCATATTATGGTACTTTCTTGTTTGGTGAGAGCGATGACTTGTGGAAATGACATTTAAGAGTACCACTCCTGACTCATTCTCCGGTTTTCACCACCAGATTGCATTAAGATAAGCCGGAGGCTAAAACATTACTTTGGCGATGCAACCACTTGTTTCTAGATTGCCAGTCCTTGTGTTGGAATTATAATTCTGTAACCGTTTTCTTTTTAATTAATTTTTTTTTATTATCATTAATATTTTTATTGATTATGATTTTAATATTTCAATTTTCATTCATTATAAATATAATGGTTATTGTTAAATTTTTTCATTCATGATAATTAAAATTTTTAATTATGATCCAAAATCTTGAATTAATTTTTAAACGTTACAAATTAATGATAATAAATATTTTTAATGAGAGAATACCTAATATATCTGTGTTTTGGCCTCTTAGGTCAATCTAAGTTGAAGTATTTCCTACATCATCTAAAGTGAAATATTGAAAAAAATCATTACTAAAATCTTCAACAACAATATTTGGAGGTACGTAATTTAAGTTTCTACATTCATTTAATTATGTTTCTATTAAAGTGGTTTAGAAATATATTTTTGATTTTAATTTTCTAACATTTGGTGTCAGAGCATAGATTATAGAGAAGATTTTATTTTTATGTTATTAAATATGGTTTTATTTCGATTTCTCTTTTAAAACTTTTGAAACATTTAGTATTGGAAATCATGAAGATATTAAAATTTTAATATTTTTAAATAAAATATTCATTATTTACGATGCTTATATTTTGTATGAATATTTTATTATTTTAATTCATGCTTATGAGTCAATATTCTATATTCAAAATATCTAGTGATCCATATAATCTTAATTAATTAGGGATTAGCCATAACATCTTTAATTAATTAAAATTATATATAAAGTTAAAATAAGGATCACATAAGGAATTAAAAATAATCTTGTGATTGATTATATTTAATATAATTATTGTTATCCCATAGGATATTTTATTATATTTATATAATTAATCAGGATAAAATATCAAATTATTTTCATAATTTATCCACAGGGATTATGAATTAATACATAATTTGATAGTTTTATCATAAAGATCATTTAAATCTATTAGAATTTAAAAATAGTTAATGATGGGGTACTTAGTATTCTTGATTTTTCTGATTTTAAGACTTGTGTGGACTATATTAAGGGAAAGCAGACCAATAAGTACAAGAAATGTGCTAATAGGAGTTTAGACATATTAGAAATCATTCATACTAATTTAATCAAAAAGAGAGAATCGATTATACAAAGATATTCTCTCTTGTATCTAAGAAAGATTTCCTTCATATCATTGTGACATTAGTTGTTTACTTTAACCTTGAGTTGTAACAAATGGATGTGAAAACATCATTTTTTGACGGAGTTATTAGATAAGCCATATAATATGACTTCTAAAAGGGGCAAAAAGGACTTCCTCTTATGACTATGGTTAACTTGTTGTATTAACATGCTTTAAGGTGATGTACCTTAAAGTAATACTACAGGAATATCCCTTCAATAACAATCTCAAGAACCTTACAATACTGATGGCTCTCAAGACATCATGCAATGATGATCTCCATCTTGACTAGTGCCCCCTGCCTCCCCTCTCAAACCCGTTGGTACAAATATTTATAAAATATGTGCTATTGTGTACACTTTTTTCTGTATCTCATATATCAAATTATATTTGATATACACATATATATTTTTATTTTCTAGATAATAAATCATAGTATCATTCAAGAATCATCTTTGAAATATAATATTATATAACCGAGTAATCAAGCATTTTCTTAGATCGTATAGTTTCATTAAAATTATTTTATGAAGGCTTTATATACTTTAGACATGAAAGGATACACAAAAATTATGCCCTTATCAAATTTATTTATTTATTTATTTTTATTCATGGATTAATAACAAAGCATAGGATACAATGTAATGATAATAAATAATGCATTACAATTTACTTCCAAAAAAATAAAGAAAAATAACTTCATAACCGAAAGCATGATGAGGAGGGTAAACAGGTTTAAGAGCAGGCGAGAAGATAAAAGGTTTAACTTCAAATGGTTCGCTGCCATCACCAACTAGAGCCTCTTTGATAGCAGTGGCTAAAAAACATAAGTAACTCAAGTTAATAAAATATTTTTAAATTTAGAAAAAAATCATATAAATCTTTACAATAAAGGAAGCCAACTAAAACATAGATTAATATATCAAAATTAAATTAATAAAATAAATAAATTGTTTAGTAACATCGACAATAGCCAAAGATAATTTTCTACTCCTATTACATGCATGGTTCTCATCTTATAAAACTTACTATCACTTATCCTTAGTTTCAGTTTCAAAACTACAATGATGGTAGCAAGCATGTTATTCCAAATTCTAAAGGTAATTGGAGAAAAAATATTGTTGACCTAAAATTTTAGTCAACTCTTCTAGAGCAAAAGATGATGTGGGAGCAATCTCTTCAGATGTTACAATAAAAACTTAAATTCTCTTCAAAAGAAGGAAGATACTTAAATTCTCTTCAAAAGAAGGAAGATTGCTAGGCTAACAAGGAGTTGCTTTCTAATCATGATCGTCTAACACTTAATTATTTGTAGTAAAATAGATTTTATAATATGAAACTTATATCTGGATTGTTGAATTGTTTATCGTCAATGAGACAATATGAAGATCAGGAGCTAATTGAAACTGTTGCATAATGGTTTTAGCTTTTATACTGACTTTGTTCTAATAGAAACTTAAATCTTCGTTGTATATGCCAAATTGCCTAATAAGAGAATAACGTATTTCATAATAAAAAAATATAGACAAACTGAACAAGAAAATGTAACCCTAATAATCTTTATTATATAAAAGTATCATTGGCTTTTAACATATTACTTATATCTTAAAATTACTTTATATCATTGGCTTTTAACATTATGCTTAAATAATACATTAAAAATTCTCTTTCATCTCTTTCACGTGCACAAATGAGTAAAAAAGGAATGAATATCTCTCTAGAGAATTAATTAGTAATTCTTGAATAATTTAATATGTGATACTCTTTTTGATATAACATACAACAAATATAATTAAATCTTATTTTGAAAAGTACATCAAATTATTATCTCGAAACACCAAATAAGTATTCCTATATAGTGAGAAAACCTAACTGTGATAAAGAAATGCAAACTCTTAAAATTTATAATTTGAGTAATCACTAGTTTGCCTCATTTAGCAAATTAGGTGATAATCCTCTTTTACATGATAAGAGTCTTCTAAATTTAAATCAAATGATCATCAACATAATCTTGTTGAAGCCATTATTATTTATTTTATATTAAAAGAATAAAATATTATAATTAAAGATTAAGTATCTAACTATAATTTGAATCGACACATCTTGTTATTACGATTTTACTACATTACTAGACATACTTGCAACGATTAAATTTCTTTTTAGTGTAAAATTTTAGAATCTAAAAATATCAATTTTAACAATAGATTATATAAAAAAATAATCTAATAAATCAGACATATTCAAAATCTAGTATGATATTCACATTATATTAAAATACCTTAAACTTTTATATGTTTTTAATATGCATCAAACTGTCACTGTATTATCGATCTAAACCAAAGGAAGTTAAGCCAAGTATCGGTAAGGAAATTTTAATAAATTTTTTAGCAAAGAGTGTTTGATATTTTAGTATTTCATTTTCTCATCAAAATTTTCGAGCATCACTTTTTTATTTAATATCATGTGCTAAAGTCCACTAAAATTTTAAATTAACTTTTAAAAAAATCAGTCCTCAAGGTTAATATGATAAGCGCATACTTTATTGAGCACCTATAAATAAAAATATTTCATATTTATACTATGATATAAACTGATATATTTATTATCCTATAATAATAATTACTATTCGAATGGAATAGTTATCTGTTAAGCAATTACATTAGCATATGATGATTCTCTTATTTTCTAAATATTTAATAGATATGTTATTTTTAGTTTTGTATATTACAAGATGCACTTGAGTTTAGTTACAGAATTTTTATTTCTTGCACCATTTGATTAAACCAGGTTAGTGTATAAAAAAATTTTCACTTTACAAAACCAAAATAAAAATAGACTTACAAATTACTCGAAAAGTGGTTAAGTGATGTATCACTTAATTATTTGTAGTAAAATGGATTTTCTAATTTTAAACTTATATCTAGATTGTAGAATAGTTTGTCGTCAATGAGACAATATAACGATTGAAAGCTAATTGAAACTGTTGCATAATGGTTTTAGCTTTAATACTGACTTTATTCTATAAATCTTCGTTGTATATGCCAAATTAACTTATAAGAGAATAACGTATTTCATAATAAAAAAATATAGACAAACTGAACAAGAAAATGTAACTCTAATACTCTTTATTATATAAAAGTATCATTGGCTTTTAACATTATGCTTATATCTTAAAAGCACTTTAGGAAGGTTTTTAAATAATACATTAAAAATTATATGTCTCGTGCATAAATATGAATGAGTATCTCTCTAGAGAATTAGTTAGCAATTCTCGAATAATTCAATATGTGATTCTCTTTTTGATATAACATATAACAAGTATGATTAAATCTTATTTTCAAAAGTAAATCAAATTATTATATCGAAACAACAAATTAGTATTCCTATACAATGAGAAAACCTAAATGTGATAAAGAAATGCAAACGGTTAAAATTTAAAATTCGAGTAATAACTAGTTTACCTCATTTACCAAATTAGTTGATAATCCTCTTTTACAAGATAAGAGACTTCCAAAGTTAAATTAAATGATCATTAACATAACCTTACTGAAGTCATTTTTATTTATTTTATATTAAAAGAATAAAATATTATAATTAAAGATTAAGTATCTGACTATAATTTGAATCGACATATATTATTTTCACGATTGTACTACGTTACTAGAATACTTGCAACAATTAAATTTCTTTTTAGTGTAAAATATTTGAATACAAAAATATCAATTTTAAGAATAGATTATATAAAAAATAACCTAATAAATCATACATATTCAAAATCTAGTTTGATATAATTCTTATTATATTAAAATACCTTAAACTTGTATATTTTTTAATATGCATTAAACTGTCACTGTATTATCAATCTAAACCAAAGGAAGTTAAGCCAAGTATCGATAAGAAAATTTTAACAAATTTTTAGCAAAGTGTGTTTGATATTTTCGTATTTTGTTTTCTCATCAAAATTTTCGAGAATCACTTTGCTATTTAATATCGTGTACTTAAGTACACTAAATGTTTAAATTAGCTTTTAAAAAAATTAGTCCTCAAGGTTAATCTGATAAGCGCATACTTTATTGAGCACCTATAAATAAAAATATTTCATATTTATACTATTATGTAAAATGATATATTTATTATCCTATAATAATAATTACTATTCGAATGGAATAGTTATCTTTTAAACAATTACATTACCATATGATGATTCACTTATTTTCTAAATATTTAATAGATATGTTATTTTTAGGTTTCTATATTACAAGATGCACTTGAGTTTAGTTTAAATTAGAATCCGAAAGTAGTTAAGTGATGTAAATATTCGAATCTTCATATTGAAATTAAATTATTAGTTTAATTTTTTTGAAACAAATTTATAGTAATATAAAATTTTATATTATGCATCATTGCATTTTTGTAAATATCTAAACTATTTTTTATTTTTCATTAAAGATTCTTTTCCTTCCATGACATCACCATGAATTCATCACTTTATATTTAATATTTATAGAATTATTTATGTCATAAGATCATACACAATGTCATATCTAAAAAAAATATGATAGGATACATAACTTAGTAATAGATACCATATATTCTGATATGGTAGAATTTATATAGTTAAAAGGAAGATCAAGACATGTTTAGTCGAGTCTGCACCACCATTAACTATCTCCAAGATTAGTAATCAAACATAAGGATAAATTTTTTTAAAATTAGAATCTTCATATTTAAATTAAATTTTTAGTTTATATTTTTGAAGTAAATTTATAGTATTATAAAATTTTAAATTATACATCAGTGTATTTATGTGAATATATAAAATATTTTTTTATTTCTTAAAAAAGATTCTTTTCCTTCCTTGATATCACCTTAAATTCATCACATTATATTTAATATTTAGATAATTATTTATGTTATAAAATCATACATAATATCATATCTCAAAAAAAATATATGATAAGATCCATATATTAGTAGTAGATAGCATATCATATGATATGCTAGAATTTCTATATTTAAAAGGAAGGTCGGGATATTTTAGTCGAGTCTACACCACTATTAAATATCACCAAAATTGGTAATCAAACATAAGGATAAATTCTTTTGAATATTTTATATAAACGAAGATTGGCCCATGGTACAAATATTTACAAAATATATGCTATTGTGTACGCTTTATCCTATGTCTCATATATCGAATTAATTTTGATATATACATTTATATTTTTATTTTCTAGATAATAAATCATGGTATCATTCAAGAATCATCTTAGAAATATAATATTATATAACCGAATAATCATGCGTTTTCTTAGATTGTATAGATAATAAATCATGGTATCATTCAAGAATCATCTTAGAAATATAATTTTATATAACCGAATAAGCAAGCATGTTATTACGAATTCGAAAGGCAATTGGAGAAAATTTGTTGCTGACCTAAAATTTTAGTCAATTCTTCTAGAGCAAAAGATGATGTGGGAGCAATCTCTTCCGATGCTACAATAGAAACTTGAATTATCATCAAAAGAAGGAAGATTGCTAAGCTGACGAGGAGTTGCTTTGTAGTCATGATAGTCTAACACTTAATTATTTGTAGTAAAATGGATTTTCTAATTTTAAACTTATATCTAGATTGTAGAATTGAAACTGTTGCATAATGGTTTTAGCTTTAATACTGACTTTATTCTACTAGAAACTTATATATTCGTTGTATAGGCCAAATTGCCTTATAAGAGAATAACGTATTTTATAATAAAAAAAAATATACAAACTGAACAAGAAAATATAACCCTAATACTCCTTATTATATAAAAGTATCATTGGCTTTTAACATTATGCTTATATCTTAAAATCACTTTAGGAAAGTTTTTAAATAATATGTTAAAAATTCTCTGTCACGTGCATAAATATGAATGAGTATCTCTCTATATAATTAGTTAGTAATTCCCGAATAATTCAATATGTGATACTCTTTTTGATATAACATATAACAAATATGATTAAATCTTATTTCAAAAAGTACATCAAATTATTATATCGAAACCCCAAATTAGTATTCCTATACAATGAGAAACCTAAATGTGATAAAGAAAGGCAAACTCTTAAAATTTAAAATTCGAGTAATCACCAGTTTACCTCATTTAGCAAATTGGTTGATAATCCTGTTTTACAAGATAATAGTCTTCCAAATTTAAAATCAAATGATCATTAACATAACCTTGTTGAAACCATTGTTATTTATTTTATATTAAGTGAATAAAATATTATAATTAAAGATTAAGTATCTGACTATAATTTGAATCGACATATATTGTTATCAAGATTGTACTACATTACTAGAATACTAGCAACAATTAAATTTATTTTTAATGTAAAATCTTTAATCTAAAAATAACAATTTTAAGAATAGATTATATAAAAAATAATCTAATAAATCAGACATATTCAAAATCTAGTATGATATATTTCTCATTATATTAAAATACCTTAAACTTTTATATTTCTTTAAGCCAAGTATCGATAAGGAAATTTTAACAATTTTTTAGCAAAGAGTGTTTGATATTTTCGTATTTCGTTTTATCATCAAAATTTCCGAGCATCACTTTGTTATTTAATATCGTGTGCTTATGTACACTAAATGTTTAAATTAGCTTTTTAAAAAATCAGTCCACAAGGTTAATATGATAAGCGCATACTTTATTGAGGACCTATAAATAAAAATATTTCATATTTATACTATTATTGTAAAATGATATATTTATTATACTATAATAATAATTACTATTCGAATGGAATAGTTATCTTTTAAGAAATTACATTACCATATGACGATTATCTTATTTTCTAAATATTTAATAGATATGTTATTTTTTGTTTTCTATATTACAAGATGCACTTGTGTTTAGTTACATAATTTTTATTTCTTGCACCATTTGATTAAATCAGGTTAGTGTATAACAATTTTTTCACTTTATGAAACTAAAATAAAAATAGGCTAACAAATTATTCCAAAAGTGGTTAAGTGATGTAAATATTAGAATCTTCATATTGAAATTAAATTATTAGTTTATATTTTGGAAGCAAATTTATCGTATTATAAAATTTTATATTATGCATCATTGCATTTTTGTAAATATCTAAAATTTTTGTTATTTTTCGTTAAAGATTCTTTTCCTTCCATGACATCACCATGAATTCATCACTTTATATTTAATATTTATAGAATTATTTATGTCATAAGATCATACACAATGTCATATCTAAAAAAAATATGATAGGATACATAACTTAGTAATAGATACCATATCTTCTAATATGGTATAATTTATATAGTTAAAACGAAGGTCGTGACATTTTTAGTCGAGTCTGCACCACCATTAAATATCTCCAAGATTAGTAATCAAACATAATGATAAATATTTTTAATATTAGAATCTTCATATTTAAATTAAATTATTAGTTTATATTTTTGAAGCAAATTTATAGTATTATAAAATTTTAAATTATACATCGTTGTATTTATGTGAATATCTAAAATATTTTTTATTTATTAAAAAAAATTCTTTTCCTTCCTTGACATCACCTTGAATTCACCACATTATATTTAATATTTAGATAATTATTTATGTTATAAAATCATACATAATATCATATCTCAAAAAAATATATGATAAGATCCATATATTAGTAGTAGATAGCATATCATATGATATGCTAGAATTTATATATTTAAAAGGAAGGTCGGGATATTTTAGTCGAGTCTACGCCACTATTAAATATCACCAAGATTGGAAATCGAACAGAAGGATAAATTCTTTTGAATATTTTATATAAACGAAGATTGGCCCATGGTACAAATATTTACAAAATATGTGCTATTGTGTACGCTTTTTCCTATGTCTCGTATATCGAATTAATTTTGATATATACATTTATATTTTTGTTTTCTAGATAATAAATCGTGATATCATTCTAGAATCATCTTAGAAATATAATATTATATAACCGAATAATCATGCGTTTTCTTAGATTGTATATTTTCATTAAAATCATTTTATTGAAGACTTTATATACTTTAGACATGAAAGGATACACAAAAATTATGCCCTTATCAAATTTACTTTTATTTATTTAATATTATTCATGGAATAATAACGAAGCATAAGATACAATGTAATGATAATATAATAATGCATTACAATTTATTTCCAAAAATATAAAAAATAACTTAATAATTGGAAGGTTGATGAGGAGGGTAAACCGGTTTAAGGGCAGGCGAGAATATAAAAGGTTTAACTTCAAATGGTTCGCTGCCATCACCAACTAGAGCCTCTTTGATAGCAGTGACTAAAAAACATAAGTAACTCAAGTTAATGAAATATTTTTAAACTAAAAAAATCATATAAATCCTTACAATAAAGGAAACTAACTAAAACATAGATTAATATATTAAAATTAATAAAAGAACAAATTGTTTAGTAACATGGACAATAGCCAAAGATAATTTTCTACCCCTACTATTACATGCTTGGTTCTTATCTTATAAAACATACTATCACTTATCCTTAGTTTCAGTTTCAAAACTATAATGATGGTAGCAAGCATGTTATTACGAATTCGAAAGGCAATTGGAGAAAAATTGTTGCTGACCTAAAATTTTAGTCAATTCTTCTAGAGCAAAAGATGATGTGGGAGCAATCTCTTCCGATGCTACAATAGAAACTTGAATTATCATCAAAAGAAGGAAGATTGCTAGGCTGACGAGGAGTTGCTTTGTAGTCATGATAGTCTAACACTTAATTATTTGTAGTAAAATGGATTTTCTAATTTTATTTAAACTTATATCTAGATTGTAGAATTGTTTATCGTCAATGAGACAATATAAAGATTGAAAGCTAGTTGAAACTGTTGCATAATGGTTTTAGCTTTAATACTGACTTTATTCTACTAGAAACTTATATGTTCGTTGTATATGCCAAATTGCCTTATAAGAGAATAACGTATTTCATAATAAAAAAATATAGACAAACTGAACAAGAAAATGTAACCCTAATACTCCTTATTATATAAAAGTATCATTGGCTTTTAACATTATGCTTATATCTTAAAATCACTTTAGGAAGGTTTTTAAATAATACGTTAAAAATTCTCTGTCACGTGCATAAATATGAATGAGCATCTTTCTATAGAATTAGTTAATAATTCTCGATTAATTCAATATGTGATACTCTTTTTTATATAACATATAACAAATATGATTAAATCTTATTTCGAAAAGTACATCAAATTATTATATCGAAACCCCAAATTAGTATTCCTATACAATGAGAAACCTAAATGTGATAAAGAAATGCAAACTCTTAAAATTTAAAATTCGAGTAATCACCAGTTTACCTCATTTAGCAAATTAGTTGATAATCCTCTTTTACAAGAGGAGAGTCTGCCAAATTTAAAATCAAATAATCATTAACATAACCTTGTTGAAACCATTGTTATTTATTTTATATTAAATGAATAAAATATTATAATTAAAGATTAAGTATCTGACTATAATTTGAATCGACATATATTGTTATCAAGATTGTACTACATTACTAGAATACTAGCAACAATTAAATTTCTTTTTAGTGTAAAATCTTTAATCTAAAAATAACAATTTTAAGAATAGATTACATAAAAAATAATCTAATAAATCAGACATATTCAAAATCTAGTATGATATATTCCTCATTATTTTAAAATACCTTAAACTTTTATATTTCTTTAAGCCAAGTATCGATAAGGAAATTTTAACAATTTTTTAGCAAAGAGTGTTTGATATTTTCGTATTTCGTTTTATCATCAAAATTTCCGAGCATCACTTTGTTATTTAATATCGTGTGCTTAAGTACACTAAATGTTTAAATTAGCTTTTTAAAAAATCAGTCCACAAGGTTAATATGATAAGCGCATACTTTATTGAGGACCTATAAATAAAAATATTTCATATTTATACTATTATTGTAAAATGATATATTTATTATCCTATAATAATAATTACTATTCGAATGGAATAGTTATCTTTTAAGAAATTACATTACCATATGACGATTATCTTATTTTCTAAATATTTAATAGATATGTTATTTTTTGTTTTCTATATTACAAGATGCACTTGTGTTTAGTTACATAATTTTTATTTCTTGCACCATTTGATTAAACCAGGTTAGTGTATAACAATTTTTTCACTTTATGAAACTAAAATAAAAATAGGCTAACAAATTATTCCAAAAGTGGTTAAGTGATGTAAATATTAGAATCTTCATATTGAAATTAAATTATTAGTTGATATTTTTTGAAGCAAATTTATCGTATTATAAAATTTTATATTATGCATCATTGCATTTTTGTAAATATCTAAAATATTTTTTATTTTTCGTTAATGATTCTTTTCCTTCCATGACATCACCATGAATTCATCACTTTATATTTAATATTTGTGGAATTATTTATGTCATAAGATCATACACAATGTCATATCTAAAAAAAATATGATAGGATACATAACTTAGTAATAGATACCATATCTTCTGATATGGTAGAATTTATATAGTTAAAACGAAGGTCGTGACATGTTTAGTCGAGTCTGCACCACCATTAAATATCTCCAAGATTAGTAATCAAACATAATGAGAAATTTTTTTAATATTAGAATCTTCATATTTAAATTAAATTATTAGTTTATATTTTTGAAGCAAAATTATAGTATTATAAAATTTTAAATTATACATCGTTGTATTTATGTGAATATCTAAAATATTTTTTATTTATTAAAAAAAAATATTTTCCTTCCTTGACATCACCTTAAATTCACCACATTATATTTAATATTTAGATAATTATTTATGTTATAAAATCATACATAATATCATATCTCAAAAAAATATATGATAAGATCCATATATTAGTAGTAGATAGCATATCATATGATATGCTAGAATTTATATATTTAAAAGGAAGGTCGGGATATTTTAGTCGAGTCTACGCCACTATTAAATATCGCCAAGATTGGAAATCGAACAGAAGGATAAATTCTTTTGAATATTTTATATAAACGAAGATTGGCCCATGGTACAAATATTTACAAAATATGTGCTATTGTGTACGCTTTTTCCTATGTCTCGTATATCGAATTAATTTTGATATATACATTTATATTTTTGTTTTCTAGATAATAAATCGTGATATCATTCTAGAATCATCTTAGAAATATAATATTATATAACCGAATAATCATGCGTTTTCTTAGATTGTATATTTTCATTAAAATCATTTTATTGAAGACTTTATATACTTTAGACATGAAAGGATACACAAAAATTATGCCCTTATCAAATTTACTTTTATTTATTTAATATTATTCATGGAATAATAACGAAGCATAAGATACAATGTAATGATAATATAATAATGCATTACAATTTATTTCCAAAAATATAAAAAATAACTTAATAATTGGAAGGGTGATGAGGAGGGTAAACCGGTTTAAGGGCAGGCGAGAATATAAAAGGTTTAACTTCAAATGGTTCGCTGCCATCACCAACTAGAGCCTCTTTGATAGCAGTGACTAAAAAACATAAGTAACTCAAGTTAATGAAATATTTTTAAACTAAAAAAATCATATAAATCCTTACAATAAAGGAAACTAAATAAAACATAGATTAATATATTAAAATTAATAAAAGAACAAATTGTTTAGTAACATGGACAATAGCCAAAGATAATTTTCTACTCCTACTATTACCTGCATGGTTCTTATCTTATAAAACTTACTATCACTTATCCTTAGTTTCAGTTTCAAAACTATAATGATGGTAGCAAGCATGTTATTACGAATTCGAAAGGCAATTGGAGAAAAATTGTTGCTGACCTAAAATTTTAGTCAATTCTTCTAGAGCAAAAGATGATGTGGGAGCAATCTCTTCCGATGCTACAATAGAAACTTGAATTATCATCAAAAGAAGGAAGATTGCTAGGCTGACGAGGAGTTGCTTTGTAGTCATGATAGTCTAACACTTAATTATTTGTAGTAAAATGGATTTTCTAATTTTATTTAAACTTATATCTAGATTGTAGAATTGTTTATCGTCAATGAGACAATATAAAGATTGAAAGCTAGTTGAAACTGTTGCATAATGGTTTTAGCTTTAATACTGACTTTATTCTACTAGAAACTTATATGTTCGTTGTATATGCCAAATTGCCTTATAAGAGAATAACGTATTTCATAATAAAAAAATATAGACAAACTGAACAAGAAAATGTAACCCTAATACTCCTTATTATATAAAAGTATCATTGGCTTTTAACATTATGCTTATATCTTAAAATCACTTTAGGAAGGTTTTTAAATAATACGTTAAAAATTCTCTGTCACGTGCATAAATATGAATGAGCATCTTTCTATAGAATTAGTTAATAATTCTCGATTAATTCAATATGTGATACTCTTTTTTATATAACATATAACAAATATGATTAAATCTTATTTCGAAAAGTACATCAAATTATTATATCGAAACCCCAAATTAGTATTCCTATACAATGAGAAACCTAAATGTGATAAAGAAATGCAAACTCTTAAAATTTAAAATTCGAGTAATCACCAGTTTACCTCATTTAGCAAATTAGTTGATAATCCTCTTTTACAAGAGGAGAGTCTGCCAAATTTAAAATCAAATAATCATTAACATAACCTTGTTGAAACCATTGTTATTTATTTTATATTAAATGAATAAAATATTATAATTAAAGATTAAGTATCTGACTATAATTTGAATCGACATATATTGTTATCAAGATTGTACTACATTACTAGAATACTAGCAACAATTAAATTTCTTTTTAGTGTAAAATCTTTAATCTAAAAATAACAATTTTAAGAATAGATTATATAAAAAATAATCTAATAAATCAGACATATTCAAAATCTAGTATGATATATTCCTCATTATTTTAAAATACCTTAAACTTTTATATTTCTTTAAGCCAAGTATCGATAAGGAAATTTTAACAATTTTTTAGCAAAGAGTGTTTGATATTTTCGTATTTCGTTTTATCATCAAAATTTCCGAGCATCACTTTGTTATTTAATATCGTGTGCTTAAGTACACTAAATGTTTAAATTAGCTTTTTAAAAAATCAGTCCACAAGGTTAATATGATAAGCGCATACTTTATTGAGGACCTATAAATAAAAATATTTCATATTTATACTATTATTGTAAAATGATATATTTATTATCCTATAATAATAATTACTATTCGAATGGAATAGTTATCTTTTAAGAAATTACATTACCATATGACGATTATCTTATTTTCTAAATATTTAATAGATATGTTATTTTTTGTTTTCTATATTACAAGATGCACTTGTGTTTAGTTACATAATTTTTATTTCTTGCACCATTTGATTAAACCAGGTTAGTGTATAACAATTTTTTCACTTTATGAAACTAAAATAAAAATAGGCTAACAAATTATTCCAAAAGTGGTTAAGTGATGTAAATATTAGAATCTTCATATTGAAATTAAATTATTAGTTGATATTTTTTGAAGCAAATTTATCGTATTATAAAATTTTATATTATGCATCATTGCATTTTTGTAAATATCTAAAATATTTTTTATTTTTCGTTAATGATTCTTTTCCTTCCATGACATCACCATGAATTCATCACTTTATATTTAATATTTGTGGAATTATTTATGTCATAAGATCATACACAATGTCATATCTAAAAAAAATATGATAGGATACATAACTTAGTAATAGATACCATATCTTCTGATATGGTAGAATTTATATAGTTAAAACGAAGGTCGTGACATGTTTAGTCGAGTCTGCACCACCATTAAATATCTCCAAGATTAGTAATCAAACATAATGAGAAATTTTTTTAATATTAGAATCTTCATATTTAAATTAAATTATTAGTTTATATTTTTGAAGCAAAATTATAGTATTATAAAATTTTAAATTATACATCGTTGTATTTATGTGAATATCTAAAATATTTTTTATTTATTAAAAAAAAATATTTTCCTTCCTTGACATCACCTTAAATTCACCACATTATATTTAATATTTAGATAATTATTTATGTTATAAAATCATACATAATATCATATCTCAAAAAAATATATGATAAGATCCATATATTAGTAGTAGATAGCATATCATATGATATGCTAGAATTTATATATTTAAAAGGAATGTCGGGATATTTTAGTCGAGTCTACGCCACTATTAAATATCGCCAAGATTGGAAATCGAACAGAAGGATAAATTCTTTTGAATATTTTATATAAACGAAGATTGGCCCATGGTACAAATATTTACAAAATATGTGCTATTGTGTACGCTTTTTCCTATGTCTCGTATATCGAATTAATTTTGATATATACATTTATATTTTTGTTTTCTAGATAATAAATCGTGATATCATTCTAGAATCATCTTAGAAATATAATATTATATAACCGAATAATCATGCGTTTTCTTAGATTGTATATTTTCATTAAAATCATTTTATTGAAGACTTTATATACTTTAGACATGAAAGGATACACAAAAATTATGCCCTTATCAAATTTACTTTTATTTATTTAATATTATTCATGGAATAATAACGAAGCATAAGATACAATGTAATGATAATATAATAATGCATTACAATTTATTTCCAAAAATATAAAAAATAACTTAATAATTGGAAGGTTGATGAGGAGGGTAAATCGGTTTAAGGGCAGGCGAGAATATAAAAGGTTTAACTTCAAATGGTTCGCTGCCATCACCAACTAGAGCCTCTTTGATAGCAGTGACTAAAAAACATAAGTAACTCAAGTTAATGAAATATTTTTAAACTAAAAAAATCATATAAATCCTTACAATAAAGGAAACTAACTAAAACATAGATTAATATATTAAAATTAATAAAAGAACAAATTGTTTAGTAACATGGACAATAGCCAAAGATAATTTTCTACCCCTACTATTACATGCTTGGTTCTTATCTTATAAAACATACTATCACTTATCCTTAGTTTCAGTTTCAAAACTATAATGATGGTAGCAAGCATGTTATTACGAATTCGAAAGGCAATTGGAGAAAAAATGTTGCTGACCTAAAATTTTAGTCAATTCTTCTAGAGCAAAAGATGATGTGGGAGCAATCTCTTCCGATGCTACAATAGAAACTTGAATTATCATCAAAAGAAGGAAGATTGCTAGGCTGACGAGGAGTTGCTTTGTAGTCATGATAGTCTAACACTTAATTATTTGTAGTAAAATGGATTTTCTAATTTTATTTAAACTTATATCTAGATTGTAGAATTGTTTATCGTCAATGAGACAATATAAAGATTGAAAGCTAGTTGAAACTGTTGCATAATGGTTTTAGCTTTAATACTGACTTTATTCTACTAGAAACTTATATGTTCGTTGTATATGCCAAATTGCCTTATAAGAGAATAACGTATTTCATAATAAAAAAATATAGACAAACTGAACAAGAAAATGTAACCCTAATACTCCTTATTATATAAAAGTATCATTGGCTTTTAACATTATGCTTATATCTTAAAATCACTTTAGGAAGGTTTTTAAATAATACGTTAAAAATTCTCTGTCACGTGCATAAATATGAATGAGCATCTTTCTATAGAATTAGTTAATAATTCTCGATTAATTCAATATGTGATACTCTTTTTTATATAACATATAACAAATATGATTAAATCTTATTTCGAAAAGTACATCAAATTATTATATCGAAACCCCAAATTAGTATTCCTATACAATGAGAAACCTAAATGTGATAAAGAAATGCAAACTCTTAAAATTTAAAATTCGAGTAATCACCAGTTTACCTCATTTAGCAAATTAGTTGATAATCCTCTTTTACAAGAGGAGAGTCTGCCAAATTTAAAATCAAATAATCATTAACATAACCTTGTTGAAACCATTGTTATTTATTTTATATTAAATGAATAAAATATTATAATTAAAGATTAAGTATCTGACTATAATTTGAATCGACATATATTGTTATCAAGATTGTACTACATTACTAGAATACTAGCAACAATTAAATTTCTTTTTAGTGTAAAATCTTTAATCTAAAAATAACAATTTTAAGAATAGATTATATAAAAAATAATCTAATAAATCAGACATATTCAAAATCTAGTATGATATATTCCTCATTATTTTAAAATACCTTAAACTTTTATATTTCTTTAAGCCAAGTATCGATAAGGAAATTTTAACAATTTTTTAGCAAAGAGTGTTTGATATTTTCGTATTTCGTTTTATCATCAAAATTTCCGAGCATCACTTTGTTATTTAATATCGTGTGCTTAAGTACACTAAATGTTTAAATTAGCTTTTTAAAAAATCAGTCCACAAGGTTAATATGATAAGCGCATACTTTATCGTGTGCTTAAGTACACTAAATGTTATTTTTTGTTTTCTATATTACAAGATGCACTTGTGTTTAGTTACATAATTTTTATTTCTTGCACCATTTGATTAAACCAGGTTAGTGTATAACAATTTTTTCACTTTATGAAACTAAAATAAAAATAGGCTAACAAATTATTCCAAAAGTGGTTAAGTGATGTAAATATTAGAATCTTCATATTGAAATTAAATTATTAGTTTATATTTTTTGAAGCAAATTTATCGTATTATAAAATTTTATATTATGCATCATTGCATTTTTGTAAATATCTAAAATATTTTTTATTTTTCGTTAATGATTCTTTTCCTTCCATGACATCACCATGAATTCATCACTTTATATTTAATATTTGTGAAATTATTTATGTCATAAGATCATACACAATGTCATATCTAAAAAAAATATGATAGGATACATAACTTAGTAATAGATATCATATCTTCTGATATGGTAGAATTTATATAGTTAAAACGAAGGTCGTGACATGTTTAGTCGAGTCTGCACCACCATTAAATATCTCCAAGATTAGTAATCAAACATAATGAGAAATTTTTTTAATATTAGAATCTTCATATTTAAATTAAATTATTAGTTTATATTTTTGAAGCAAAATTATAGTATTATAAAATTTTAAATTATACATCGTTGTATTTATGTGAATATCTAAAATATTTTTTATTTATTAAAAAAATTCTTTTCCTTCCTTGACATCACCTTAAATTCACCACATTATATTTAATATTTAGATAATTATTTATGTTATAAAATCATACATAATATCATATCTCAAAAAAATATATGATAATATCCATATATTAGTAGTAGATAGCATATCATATGATATGCTAGAATTTATATATTTTAAAGGAAGGTCGGGATATTTTAGTCGAGTCTACGCCACTATTAAATATCGCCAAGATTGGAAATCGAACAGAAGGATAAATTCTTTTGAATATTTTATATAAACGAAGATTGGCCCATGGTATAAATATTTACAAAATATGTGCTATTGTGTACGCTTTTTCCTATGTCTCGTATATCGAATTAATTTTGATATATACATTTATATTTCTGTTTTCTAGATAATAAATCGTGATATCATTCTAGAATCATCTTAGAAATATAATATTATATAACCGAATAATCATGCGTTTTCTTAGATTGTATATTTTCATTAAAATCATTTTATTGAAGACTTTATATACTTTAGACATGAAAGGATACACAAAAATTATGCCCTTATCAAATTTACTTTTATTTATTTAATATTATTCATGGAATAATAACGAAGCATAAGATACAATGTAATGATAATATAATAATGCATTACAATTTATTTCCAAAAATATAAAAAATAACTTAATAATTGGAAGGTTGATGAGGAGGGTAAACTGGTTTAAGGGCAGGCGAGAATATAAAAGGTTTAACTTCAAATGGTTCGCTGCCATCACCAACTAGAGCCTCTTTGATAGCAGTGACTAAAAAACATAAGTAACTCAAGTTAATGAAATATTTTTAAACTAAAAAAATCATATAAATCCTTACAATAAAGGAAACTAACTAAAACATAGATTAATATATTAAAATTAATAAAAGAACAAATTGTTTAGTAACATGGACAATAGCCAAAGATAATTTTCTACTCCTACTATTACATGCATGGTTCTTATCTTATAAAACTTACTATCACTTATCCTTAGTTTCAGTTTCAAAACTATAATGATGGTAGCAAGCATGTTATTACGAATTCGAAAGGCATTTGGAGAAAATTTGTTGCTGACCTAAAATTTTAGTCAATTCTTCTAGAGCAAAAGATGATGTGGGAGCAATCTCTTCCGATGCTACAATAGAAACTTGAATTATCATCAAAAGAAGGAAGATTGCTAGGCTGACGAGGAGTTGCTTTGTAGTCATGATAGTCTAACACTTAATTATTTGTAGTAAAATGGATTTTCTAATTTTAAACTTATATCTAGATTGTAGAATTGTTTATCGTCAATGAGACAATATAAAGATTGAAAGCTAATTGAAACTGTTGCATAATGGTTTTAGCTTTAATACTGACTTTATTCTACAAGAAACTTATATCTTCGTTGTATATGCCAAATTAACTTATAAGAGAATAACGTATTTCATAATAAAAAAATATAGACAAACTGAACAAGAAAATGTAACCCGAATACTCCTTATTATATAAAAGTATCATTGGATTTTAACATTATGCTTATAACTTAAAATCACTTTAGGAATGTTTTTAAATAATACGTTAAAAATTCTATGTCACGGGCATAAATATGAATGAGCATCTCTCCATTGAATTAGTTAGTAATTCTCGAATAATTCAATATGTGATACTCTTTTTGATATAACATATAACAAATATGATTAAATCTTATTTCAAAAAGTACATCAAATTATTATATCGAAACCCCAAATTAGTATTCCTATACAATGAGAAAACATAAATGTGATAAAGAAATGTAAACTCTTAAAATTTATAATTGAGTAATCACCAGTTTACCTCATTTAGCAAATTAGTTGATAATCCTCTTTTACAAGATAAGAGTCTTCCAAATTTAAATCAAATGATCATTAACATAACCTTGTTGAAGCCATTGTTATTTATTTTATATTAAAAGAATAAAATATTATAATTAAAGATTAAGTATCTGATTATGTTTTAAATCGATATATATTGTTATCACGATTGTACTACATTACTAGAATACTTGCAACAATTAAATTTCTTTTTAGTGTAAAATTTTTTAATCTAATAATATCAATTTTAAGAATAGATTATATAAAAAATCCTAATAAATCAGACATATTCAAAATCTAGTATGACATAATTCTCATTATATTAAAATATCTTAATCTTTTATATTTGTTAATACGCATCAAACTGATACGCATCAAAATATTTCATATTTATAATATTATATAAAATGATATATTTATTTTGCTATAATAATAATTACTATTCGAATGGAATAGTTATCTTTTAAGCAATTACATTACCATCTGATGATTCTCTTATTTTTTAAATATTTAATAGATATGATATTTTTAGTTTTCTATATTACAAGATGCACTTGAGTTTAGTTAGAGAATTTTTATCTCTGGCACAATTTTATTAAACCAGGTTAGTGTATAAAAAAAATCTCACTTTACAAAACAAAGATAAAAAATAGGCTAACAAATTACTCCAAAAGTGGTTAAGTGATGTAAATATTCGAATCCTTATATTGAAATTAAATTATTAGTTTATATTTTTTGAAACAAATTTATAGTATTATAAAATTTTATATTGTACATCATTGCATTTGTATAAATATCTAAATTATTTTTTATTTTTTATTAAAGATTCTATTCCTTCCTTGACATCAACTTGAATTCATCACTTTATATTTAATATTTAGATAATTATTTATGTCATAAGATCATACATAATATCATATCTAAGAAAAATATGATAAGATACATAATTTAGTTATAAATACCATATCTTCTGATATGATAGAATTTATATAGTTAAAAGAAATGTCGTGACATGTTTAGTCGAGTCTGCACCACCATTAAATATCTCCAAGATTGGTAATCAAACATAAGGATAAATTTTTTAATATTAGAATTTTTATATTTAAATTAAATTATTAGTATATAATTTTTGAAGCAAATTATTGAGCATTAGAAAAGTGATATTAGAGCCAATAATTTGATATTAAACATCATAATGCAAAATATTGAGCATTAGAAAAGCGATATTAAATATCAGAATTTTGAATCCAATTAGATGAGCATTATAATGGTTAACTTGTTGTGTTGGCATGCTTCAAGTTGACGTAACTTGGAGTAATACTAGAGGAAGATCTCTTCGTTGACAATCTCAAGAACCCTACAATACTGATATCTCCCGACCGAGATCCCGTGCAATGATGATCTCTTACCTGACTTGTGCCCCCAACCCCACCTCCCCCACCACCCCCCCCCCAACTCGCCCTCCCCCGCCCCCCACCCACAAGTTAAAAGTCTTTAAGATTTAAATCAAATGATCATTAATATAACCTTGTTGGGACTTATCTATTTATTTTATAATAAAATAATAAAATATTATAATTAAGGATCAAGTATCTAATTATAATTTAAATTAACATATATTTTTATTATGATTATTGGGAAGTACTACATGGTTAGATATAATTGCAACAATTAAAATTTCTCTTTCAAGCGTTGGTCTTTCTATTGTAGTTATGCCCGAATGATGTATTTCGTGAATGCATAACGATTCAAGTAAATGCACAACATGATATAAGATGATTGAATACAGAAGATGGAGCATTAGAAAAATGATATTAAATATTAGAATTTGAATCCAATTAGATGAGCATTATAATATAACAAAAGAGGTCGAGGACTTCCTCTTATGATAATGGTTAACTTGTTGTGTTGGCATGCTTCAAGGTGACATAACTTGGAGTAATACTAGAGGAAGATCCCTTTACTGACAATCTCAAGAACCCTACAATATTATTGTCTCCCGACCTAGACCCCATGCAATGATGATCTCCTACCTGACTTGTGCCCCCACCCCCCGCACTCCCATCCTTCCCCTTACTACACCCGCACCCCGCCCAACATCCCCCCCCAACCAACACCTATTAGTACAAATATTTGTAAAATATTTACTTGTGTGTACATTTTTTCTTATGTCTCCTATATCAAATTATTTTCGATATATACATTTCTTGTTTTTTTAGATAATAAACTATGATCTCATTCAAGAATCATCTTTAAAATATTATATTATATAACTGAGTCATCAAGAATTTTCTTAGATTGTATAGCTACATTAAAAATAATATGAAAGAAACTTTTAATAGTTGAAGTTATTTTATTGAAGGCTTTATATAAGGATACACAAAAATTATACCTTTATCAAATTTTCCTAAGGCATCAATGTCTATTAAAAATAAGATATTTATAAACAAAAAATATAAAATATAAATGTTTTATGCTATCCGTTTTATTGGAACAATTCTAATAAATATTGAAATGATGAGATTTACTGTGGAAATAGTGATGTGCATCTTTCTTTTCAAGTTAGATGTTCGTATTACTAGCGATAGAAAAACTAATGTCTATTTTTTTTAGTATAAAAACCAATTTGAAGCTATTCTTTGATACAATAAATCATGTAACTGCCTATGACTTATCTATAATCGCTAAAAAAATATTTTTTTTTTTCATTTGTATCATTTTTCTTCAAGATAATAGCCAACCATATCAATTTAATTGATAGTATACAAGTGAATTTTATTTTATTTAGTTCTGATTGTTCATGGAGTAATAACAAAGCATAAGATATAATGTAATAAAAAATATAATAATACATTATAGTTTATTTTTTAAGATATGAATAAAAATAACTTAATAATTGAAAGGGTAATGAGGTCTAAGGGAGATAAAAGGTTTAGTATCAAATAGTTCAATATCATCATCAAGTATAGCCTCTTTAATAGTAGTGGGTAACAAACATAAGTAACTCAAGTTAGTAAAAAAATTTTAAAACAAGAGACAAATCATGTAAATCTTTCCAACAAAGGAAACTAACTAAAACATAGATTAATGTATCAAAATTAGTAAAAGAAATAAATTGTTTGGTTGCATGGACAAAAGCCAAAGATAATTTTTTACTTCAACTATTACTTGCATAATTTTCATCTTGTAAAATTTACTATCACTTATCCTAAGTTTCATTTTTAAAACTATAATGATGGTAGCCAGCATGTTATTCCAAATTTTAAAGATAATTAGAGAAAGATTATTGCTGACCTAAAATTCTAGCTAACCCTTTTAAAACCAAAGATGATGTGGGAGTAATCTCTTTATATGCTATAAGGGGGAATTGAATTGTCGTCGTAAGGAGGAAGATGGTTAGGCTGATGAGGAGTTGTTTTATAGTTATGACTGTCTAACATTTAATTATTTATAGTAAAATAGATTTTGTAATCTTAAATTTATATCTAGATTATTGATTTGTCTATCGTAAACTAAGTCATTTAAAGATCGGGAGCTAATTGAAACTGATGCATTATAGTTTTAGCTTTTAAATTGACTTTGACCTACTAGAAACTTAAATCTTCACTGTATATGCCAAATTACCTTATTTTATAATAAAAATATAGATAAACTAAATAAGAAAATGCAACCCTCATATCTTTATTACATAAAATTATCGTTACCTTTCAATATTATGCTTATATCTCAATAACACTTTAGGAATATTTTTATATGAGACATTAAAAATTCTCTTTCATCTCTTTCACGTGCACAAATATGAGTAACTAAAAAATAAGTATCTCCCTAGAGGATTACTGGTATAATTAATATAATTAAATATTATTTTTAAAATTACATCAAATTATTGTCTCTAAGCCTTAAACTAGTGTTTCTATACAATTAGAAAACCTAAATCTAGTAAAGAAATACACATTTTTGAAATTTATGATTCAAGTAATTACTAGTTTACCTCATTTAATAACTTAGTTGATAATGCTCTTTGTACAAGTTAAAAGTTTTTAAGATTTAAATTAAATGATCATTAACATAACCTTGTTGATACCTTTGCTATTTATTTTATATCAAGAGAATAAAATATTATAATTAAGGATCAAGTATTAGATTATAATTTGAATTAACAATATTATTATCATGATTATAGAGAAGTACTACATGGTTAGATATATTTGTAATAATTAAATTTCTCTTTAGTGTTAAATTTTTGAATAGAAAAAGATAAATTTTAATAATGAATTATATAAAAGGGTGATCTAATAAGTCAAACATATTTAAAATCTAGCATGACATAATTCATAGCATATTAAAATTCCTTAAACTTTTACATGTCATTAATCGTCACTGTATCATGATCTAAACTAAAGAAAGTTAAGCCAAGTATCGTTAAAAAAAATTTAATAAATTTTTAGTAAAGAGTGTTTGATATTTTAGAATTTAGTTTTCTCATCAAAATTTCCAAACATAGCTTTGTTATTTAAAATCATGTGCTTAAATACACCAAATTACGGTCAATCTGATAGGAGCATACTTTATTAAGCACATGTAAATTAAAATATTTTATATTTATACTATTATATAAAAATATATATTTATTATCATATAGGAATAATTACTAAGAATGGAATATTTATTTATTTTAAGTAATAATAAGTGTAAACAAAATATCCTATACAGAAAATATGGATAGCTTGCATTCCTTAAGTTATATACAGAAAATAATAAGTGGCTGCACTAGATTAATTTGATTTACCATTATAATTTGATGCTTCTCTCAATTTATATATAGTTATGTTTAGTTTTCTGTATTACAAGATGTATTTGGATTTAGTTATAAAATTTTTATTCCTTGCAGAAAACATGTCAGTATATAAGGATTGTTTCACTTTAGAAAACTAAGATATAAAATTGAATAAAAAATTACTTCTAAATTGGTTAAGGCATGCAAATATTAGAATCTTCATATTCAAATTAAATTATTAGTTTTTATTTTTTGAAACAAATTTATAGTTTTATAAAATTTTAAATTATACATCATTGCATTTGTATGAATATGTATTTCATAAAATTTTAAATTATACAACTTTTAGTCGCTATCAGATTATTCTTCAATAACTAGCAAAAATTCTCTACAAATTTGTGTCAACTTTTGATAGAATATATATCATTGATGGTGGAAAATGACCACAATAAAACGTGTAAGCCCCCTTGTAAGAGATTACTCAGAGCCAAATAACTAGAATTTATAATATTAATCTTCTATATTTGGATGAAAAATAAGAGAAGCTCATTAGCGAGTCCCATAAGCTAAAAACATACCACCGTACAAGAAAAACTTGTATATTAAAGACAGATACTGTAAATGAGTACAATCATTATAATACTTACATACATATATATATATACGGTCATATCTATCCTCCTGCCAAAGCAATCTACAATTCACTTTGCACTTGCGGTGCAATTTAGGGTCATGGGTTCGAACATTGGACCCAGTCACATGGCCACCCGACTCAAAACTCGTCGTTGAACGATTCCAAGGATTTAGCTCTTGGTTTAGACGGTAAAAATTCTTGGGCAAAGTCTCTAAAAAAAAAAATCCTTTTATTTATTTTATCATAATTCTTGGTCCAACAGGGGACGAACTTATCGAGAATTCACCCAAAATTCATTTTATATATGCTTTCCACACAAATTATTACATGTCGAGAAGACAACTTCTGAGTAAGACAAATAATTCTTGATTGGCTTATTCTCTACGGATGCATCTGAGAGACGCATCATTCCCTGCTACAGCTTGGGCTTGTGTTCCGGCCTATGAGTAAACTCGAAGTCGATGTGCACGAACGCACGCTCCACTTCCGGCAGCTGCTCCACCTTCTCTTGCAGCGTCTCGCCGATGTCATGCGCCTGACTCAACGGCATCTCCGCCGGCAACACTATATCCACTTCCGCGAAGTAGTGAGACCCGAACGTGTACGCCCTCACCGTGTCGATGTGCTTGATCTGTTGATGGTGATTCCAGATGAGGTACGTCAACTTCGCCAAGAAGTCCGGCGGCGCCGTTCTCCCTATCAACAACCACACGTTCTGCACCACCGTCTTCGCCCATGAGCAGATCGTATACACGGCTATCTGCATCACCAAGAAGAAGACCGCCTCCACCATTAGATCTCTCTGCAACTCGTTACAGATCAAGTTTGGACTGCTGCCAGAATGAGACACACCAATATAGCACCGATTGGGTCCATCCACCAGTAGAATTTGACTGCAAGTAAAGAAGCTACTAAACCGATGGAGTTGGTGATGACATCGAAGAAGTGATCCTGTGCATAAGCTCTCACGATCTCGTTCTTGAAGCTGCGGCAGTAAAGCATGAGGAAGAACTTGACGACCGCAGAAGAGCACATGCTGCCCACCATCCATAGCTCTTTTGCATGATCGAAGGTAGGGTGTTCCTGCAACAATTAGACCGAGCACAGTCGCATTTTTAACTGCAGCAATCGATCGATACATACGTACCCTCGTGATGAGTTGTCTGCCAGATTCTAACAAGACTTGGAGACCAAGAGTGCCCATCACAGAAGCGAAAACAACAATGCCCTGCATGATTGGAAACTGCCATTTTAATTCGATGGAGGCTGCAAGGATTAAGCCGATCGAAGATGGAGACTTACCACAGGTTGCATTCGGTTCTTGCCGATGGGGTAGCTGTACTGGTTAGGCTTATTCATGGCAGATGCGGTGAACCAAAGGATGAGTCCCGAGAGAAGGTCCAGCAGGGAATCCAGAGTTGAAGCGATCACCGCCAGGGATTTGCTTTCGATCGATGCTAATACTTTGGATGCGAAGAGGATTAAGTTGGCTATGTTTGAGAGGTTAATGGCAAGCCTTTCACTTTCGGCCAAGTCTTTTCTCTCTTCCTAAGACACCAAAACCCAAAACATGAAATCTGCATATATGTTTGTATGTAACAGTGAACACAAGAATTCAATTATTTTCTTTTATTTACATAATAATCGGAAGATGAATGCCAGTCACCTGTGTGGGAGCTCCGGTTAAACAGCCTAATTCGGCAATGGTTTCCATCTCACTGAATCCCTGGAGCAGATTTCCTTGCTTCTTGTAGTATGATGCAATTTTTCTGTGTTTGGCTTGAAACAAATGGAAGATGACAGATTAGTGTCATGCATGCAAAGCATACCGAGGAAGAGATCAATGAGTCCGAGTCAAATTAGGCAACCGGTATGAAACTATCATCTTAGTCCTTCTTTCAATCTTCTTTACGTGTAACCTCTATGTTCAGATCTGTAATCACATTTACACCGAAGAAATCAAACAAAATGTTGTTTGATATCAATGTAATAAAATTTGGGTTATCTAATGCATTATATTTGTTCTAAATTGACTTTACATCTTTGCTTAGGTTTCATCAAGCATCAGCAGACTCTTCAACACGACTACTTAGATGGGAGATCGATATAACAATCCTTATTCTGACATCCAATTTCAAATCATTGTTAGACTATAGTTTCTTAGTATGACGCAGGGAAGAGGCTTCCACGCAAGTAATCTATTGAGAGGTCTTCTTTCCAGGGAAGAAGTCTCGTCTTCTTCATGCTGATCTCCGTTCACAATGATGACGAGCTGCCATTAATGATTCCTTCGTCTCCTTCTTTCCTCAGGGAAGTATAAGGTGATGAAGGTGGACAGCAATTACTATTTCCTTGAGTCCGGGAGACACCCTCACGATTGTGATTCAGTAATTTTTACAGGAAAAAGCAGAAAACATGAAGATAGCTGCTAATTAGTAGTGACTATCTTTTGATCCCACTAAATAATTATTTAGCATCACCTCGACATCCATGTGGGAATGGGCCGATGAAAAAAAATAGTTCATTCTAGGAATTGCTTGGCCAACCTTTTTATGATTAGACTATTCCCTTTCGCAAGTAATAACCCCTCGTGTATAAGACTGTTTTTTTTTTCTTTTTTTTGTCTCTTCAGTGAGCCAATAAAATTTTCAGTCTCATTTTGTTACCTAAAGCTAATTTTATTTGCTGTAAGAGCTCGGTCGTCACATCGACTCAATTTTTCTAATCTTCATTCAATTAAATCGTGGATTTTTCTTTTTACTCGTTTAGTTCAAATTTTTGTCCACTTATTATTCATTCAAACCACATCGACTCAATCCTTTTTTTTTTCTTTCTTTTTTTTTTTACTCATTTAGTTGAAAATTTGTCTAGATTAATTTATATCAAATTAGACACTAATTTAACCTAAAAGTTTAAATTATATAATTTGTTACCTAGGTAGTTAATATGTTCTAAATATATAGGTGCCCATGATTTAAGAATTGTGGGGATAGTGAATTATGACCCATAATTCATTGCTACGTCGTTTTTTAATGAATGAAAAATATTCTAGTTTAATTGCATTAATTATAGTTTGCATGCTCCTCTATCCCTAACCATATCCAGACAGATGGCTTCATGTCAGGCCTTTGCAAATATACACAAATTATACAGCAATAAATTAAGGTATAAAACAAGTGCAACAGTCCGGAAGGGATCATCGTAGCCTATGGTAGAGAGAATCGAAAGAGAGAGGAGATGAGTTACCATGGAATCTCCGCAACACTCTGGAAGCCAGCGGCGGGTCCTTTTTGGCCGCCTCCTGTATCGCGAAGTCGTTCACGTTAAGCCTCCAGCTCGGTGTGGCCGCCACCATCGCCGCTGCCGAGTCGCCCTCCTCCCTCAGAGGAGACAGGAGCTCGGTACGGTAGTCCATCGACTCGCTCTGCAGTTCCAGCGCCATGGTGATGACCAAACTTCGACACCTCTCGCAGTTGGATCAGAAGACAAGCATCCGTGAGCATTTGTTTATATGGAGGAGAAGGTCAGTGGAGTGGTTAATGGGGAGGCGGAAGTAAGCGAAATCTATTGGGTCTGATGACGAGCGATCTCATGTAGGCTGGTTTTGCTGATGAAAGGAAATAGAGGAACGTGGAGCGGTTGAGGCTTCGGCTGGTGGGTGGTGACACGGACTCGTTTCTGCTGCTCATTACAGCATAGTGCATGCAGCAATACATCAGGCTGTGAGGAATAATTAAGAGAGACGGGCACCTTTACATGATCTAAAGAATTGCTTCACAAATATAAAAAAGCCAATGATAGAAAAGCGAATCCGTGATTGGTCATTGACTTTTCTTCCGGGGATTCCTTCTACATTCGAGCTTGGAATGGCAAGTTTCACCCCTGGGATTGGTGGAACTTTGCTACAGTCAATGCCTTAAATCAGCTTGATGGGAAGGAAACCTTCAACTGTGAAGCAGATCACAAGAAATATGAAGAGAGCGCTTGAGACTTGGAAGAAAGCACGAACGAACTCCAGCAAACCTGCTATAGCAGCGTTAGTAGATTGATCAATATCTGCAATCAAAATGCCATTCCTCGGTGGGAAACTCAATAAGGAAACCATTGTCTTTTATCATTTTATTTTATTTTATTTTATTTTTTTCCTTCTCAGAATAAAATCTATTATTGGTATGATCAGAACCATTCACAAAGGTCTCAATTGGCCAGAGAAAATATTCGATCCACATTAACTTGTAGAATTTGCTATCCAAAGTTGCAATGGCCACTTGGAATGTATGGATGACAGTCCAAATGAATCGAAATGAGAATTTTCCTCAATTCTATGAACAAGAGGAGTTGATGATCTTTGTTAACCGAGCTGACAAGGAGGGCTTTTGCTGCCATCCAACCACAACAATAATTCTAGAGTGAAAGAAGCCCACAGCAGCACCGGAAGAAGAAAGTACCAAAAGCCCGTTCATTAAGGTAAGTGTTGAGGGAAAGAGGAGCAACAAAATGATAAAAATAATATAATATAATATAATTAAAAAATATTATCAATCAAAACACTTAACATAATATTAAATGAGATATAAAACTAATAACACGTATAAAATATTTTTAAGTGTTGATTCATAATTATATATACAGATTTGAGATATTGGTAATTCAAAGGTAGTTATCATGTTATATGTTATAGGTGTTGAGATATTTTTAAGTTATAACACATATAACATGATAACTACCTTTGAATTCATTTTCAATAATTTCTGTTGATTCATAATTATATATATATATTTGAGATATGAAATAAATATACTTTTGAAATGAAAATAATTTGATGAGAATATTGGTAACTTGTTTATCTGTGTTATGATATTTCATTGTTATGGGTCCACTTGCTATAAATCACGGATGAAATGATATTGTATTCGGTCTTCTATAAAAGTTTGCATTCTTTGTAATTATAATTATGTCTTTATTGCCACAAAATATTTTAGTTACTTTTCTTTATTCTTGATGAAGATCCCTAATAAGTCTTCTAAGCCATATTGGTTAATAAGCTACTAATGTTGCACATATTCTACTTTCGATATTGATATTGATAATGCAATTGTTGCTTATTTCTTTAAACTCCACGATATAGCTCTTGATCCGAGACTAAAAATAAGTTTTCTTTCTATCATCCAAAACTCATATTCAATCAGTATTAATAAAACTAAATATTTTATATTTAAAATTAATAAAAATATAAAATATCATATTATGTAGTTCTAGTAATATAACACAGAATTCTTTAATAGTTCCGAGATGATGATTGTTTGGACTATGCATAAACATGATACTACACTAACATAAAAGATAATATATGATCGAGTATGAGTTAGATAGTTTAAAACTCTAATCAAACTTTTGTAATATCTTATATTTATCAAATTTCAAGTTTTAATTTCTTATTTATATTCATCATTATCACTACAACCTTATAATTAATCATGTTAAACTTTTCTTAGCAAATCCATTACATATTTTCTTTGTGAAATAAAATTTTTATTTGATCCTTAATTCACCTCAAACTCACGAAAATAGTATAGTAGACTTATAGTTGATATTTTAAACTTATTTATCATATATTTTTTAAATTCTACCAACTTTAGATAAAAAGTAGGTTCATTATTAGTCCTCCTAAATCTATTTTTATAAAAATATTAGCCTCCTAAACCTATTTTTATGAAAATATTAGCCAATTTTACTATAATATGCTCTTGGAGCTTATTTAACCTCACCGTAAGGTTTTCTTTAGCTTATACACTTTTTCTTTATTTTCTTTAATTAAAGAATTAGGCTAAGTATCAAAAATCTCTTATTATAAATCTACATTTGAAAATATAGATTTCATGACAAAACAAATAAATGAGCAACTAAAGCTAAGAAAATTCTAATATTTTAAAATCTAGCAATCAGAGAAAAAGTATCATCATAATAAATACCTTATTGATGTAAATATCTTTTTGTTATAACCTGAATCTTATGCTTTTAGATATTTTTATTTGTATTATAATTTATTTTGAATAATCATTTCAATCTAATAGCTTCTTTTCTTCATGTAGATCCATTAGCTCCAAAGTTTCATTATTCTCAATTGACTTGATATCCTCCTTTATTATCTTTCGCTATTCCTCTTTTTTAACTACTTTTTCAAAGCTTATATGATCTAAAATAGATTAAGCAAATGTTGAATCATAAATTTCTATTAGTGATTTAAATTTTTTTAGAGATATTTCATGTGAAGAATCATTTGATGAATCTGAATTGCTAGTGGGTGATGCTCATGATAAACTTATTGGAGTAGGATCTATCACTTGTATCTATGGAGTGTATAATTTTGCTAGAATCTAAATTTGTTTTTCACTTTTGTTATTCTTTCAATTATAATTTACCCTTTCATTTAATATAATATTTATGTTAATAATAACTTTAATACTAATAGGATTATATACTCGATATACTTTTCAATAAATAATTTTGTATTCATAGTTTACATAAATCATCATGAATTAATTTAAGATAATTAATACTCTTCATATTTTTCAATAGAAAATGCTTTCTTACCTTTTTATTTTACTACAAATGCATCCTTTGTATTAACCAAGTGAATTAACTTTGAACAATATAAAAATAGATATCTTAAAGTATCTATATCTTAATTTAAGATAATTAGACTCATTCTTTTCGGTTACAAAAAAAACATATTTTTTAATATTTGAAACATCAAGTGGAAATATATTGTTTTGAGTCATTTAAATATTTACTTTAATTAAATATTTTTTATCTTTAATAATATACGAACTATCATCAAATATAACTAAATATCTTTCATTCATCAATTGTTCTATACTCAACAATTTATATGATAAAATAGGAAAAAAAATATTATCAAGTTATTTTAATCTTTTTTTTACTTGTCTTCACCTTAATTGTTTCTTTTCCTCTTACATGGATTTGCTTGTTATCTTCAAGTTTAACTTTTATTTAACTTATAAATTTTACCAAGATCATTAAATATTAATCTTATGCTGAATATATAATTCGAATATTCACTATCCAAAAATTAAATATCATTTAAGATATCATTAGCTTATGAATGAGTTATAAATAACTTATAACTTTCTTCATTTTTTCTCCACTTGCTTGCTTTTCTATTTTATCATAATTTATCTTCATGTGACCAAACATTTTATAATAGTGGTATTGAATTCTAGTCTTTTATTTTTTATTATAATTTAATTATTTTTGTTCATCATGCTTGTGTCATCTTTCTTTTCCTCTTATATTTTTTCTACCATGAAATCATCCTCTACCAAGTCATCTTCCTATTGATTTTTTTATCTCTTATTTTAAAATAGAAGGCTCTTGCTTAACCTAAAATATCTTTTTTCACTTTTATCAAGTGACTTATTTTCACATTACTTTAAATACATATTAGGAACCATTAGCTCATTAAACAAAAATAAAAAAGTTAAATTTCTTTCCTCTTTATTTACAACAACAACATATTTTGGAGTTAAACTTCTAAAAACTTTACAACAATCATAAGATTTCATTTGACTAATGATGGGGCCAATAATGGTCAGGCCACCAACATAAGAACATGATATCACCACATCGACCATGTTGCTTTGCCACATCATAGAGTCATCAAGTCAAGTGCACGTTGGACGCTGACCTAGCCTCGGTGAGGTCGGCAGGAAGAGCCGGAGTCTCGACTAGCCCCAGCGGGCATTCAGTCTCGACTGACTCCAACGGGCATTTAGTCCCAACCGATTCGTAGCACACCTAACAACAAGCGATCGATAGCAGCACGCTTGCCGGTAGATGGTCGACGGCATGGCAAAGCAGACGCAATGGGCCGACCAGCCTACGGTGCCTCTGCCAACAGGCGGTTGGCGGCATGGTAGAGCCAACGCGATAGGTCGACCAGCCCGCGACACCCTTGACAGTAGGCGGCTGACAGCATGGTAGGGCGAATGCGACGGGCTGACCTGCCTACGACACCCCTGATAGAAGGTGATTGGCGGCGTGTCAGGCACTACAGCGATGACATGTCCTGCATACAACGAGTCCCTACGCAAGTATAAGTACTCCCGGACCGCCACTGGTAAGGGGATCAGCAACTCAGTGAAACTACTCTCGCTTAATCATTTTCACCCTTGACTTGATCATCGGAGGTGCTCGGTCGAGCACCAATAGTTCGGCCAGGGCCTTTGTGCAGGAGGGACGCTCCGACCTCTCATGGAGGAGCCGGCCTAAGGTCGAGATCGAGACGCCACATCAACAGACCACGGAAGCGAGCTTGCGTGCACAGGTAACCTCATCGGGATGACCCATCATCACACGTTGGGGTACGACCCCAACAACTAATAATTTTAGTTATTAAAAAAAATCATAAACCAATTTATATTTTTTTTATAAATAAATTTTAAACTCATGATGAATGATTTGAAGTTATATCATAATCACCTTCCACCTTTTCTCTATTCTTGGTTAGTTTTTTTTTTATCTGGATCTGTATATTCATTCTCTATTAAGTTTTAAATATCTATTATACTCTAAAATTTATAATATTAAAAAAAAAAAGATAAGGAATAAGAGGTTGAGACACATCGAAATTGCCCAACGCTGAAAAGTAAATCCACCAACGACTCCGGTCACGAACCTCTTCCTTAACGTGAAGGAAATTATGATAATTGCATATGATGCAATATGATCGTATGCCAAGTCAAAGTTGTCATTTTGGCTCTACAATAGCGCAAAAGAAATAAAAGAAAAGAAAGTTGACACGATGAATGCTCTCAAAAATTTTATGTAGTAGCCAATTAAGATATATTATAGGCGAAGATAAAAGAAAGTACAGATATCACGGACTCGCACATGCCTGCATGGTTCATGTCGGTGCCGCACGTAAAAATTAATGTGTATAGATGATAGAGATTAAAAATAAAAAATTAAGAAAATATTTTCACATTCGTGAGAATTAAATTTAAATCAATAATCTAATTTAAGTTTTAGATCAAATCAATTTTTAACATGATACAGAGTCAATTTTTTTTTTTTAGTAATAGATAAAATAGTAAAGACCTCTACTAAACTAGCAAGGTTAAGTTTACGAATATGAGAGGGAGTGAATTGGCTGCTTGTTTCTCTTTCACCGTCCACGAGTCGAAGGTCGCTGCTTTGACAATATCGAGTGCAGGATGTCCCCTCAGTCGAATTCTCTTTTTTTTTATAGTTTATTTAAACATTCATATAAGATCTGATCATAAATATTGTGGTTTAATTCCATATCCTCTCTGGTAGAATAATCCCAGTTCGAAAGAAGACTTAAGAAAATAGGCTCCCGTTGGTAACAATGAAAGTGTTGACTTACATACAGACGATTGACCTATAATTTATTGACTTACATACAAACGATTGACCTACAATTTAATAAGCGAAAGTTATAAAACATAAGCGGTAGGATCGAAGCAGCCCAGCAAAAGTGGCGACAACCCCGTGGAAGCGACGAACTTATTTACATTATAATTATAACATAAAAACAAAGGGCAAATTTCTGAAAAGATCTCTAACTTTCTTTTTTTTTTTTCCGGCAGAACACTCCTATTTCAAAAATACTTAAATAATATTTTTATTTTTTAAAAAATATTTTTAATCATGATCAATTTAACTTAAACCAGTGCTTTTTACCATATACTGCATATCCCTATTACTTCGAGCGTGGAGTTTCACCGCTGGCAATACCAACTCTCTTGCGTTTTTATTTATTTTGTTGTTGCCACAAGAAAGGTTCAGCATTTCTTTGTTTCTTGGGTTCCAAAACTACAGTGACAGACAACATTGTTTGTGATACAACTTCGAGGATTCTTTGGGCTATGTCTTTATTTCTATGAAAATATTCGCTAAAAAGAACAAACTAGGGTTCTAGGATTGCACTATGTTTACTATTTTAAACAGTATTATGAAAAAAACTTATTGTTTTACTATTAATATTTTGAGCATTCTTTATAAAAATATTTTTTATCCAAAACAATGTGCCATTTTTCCCTTACTTATTTTATTTCTAATAAATTAGAATTCATCCATATGATACATTTTTTTTATATATTTAAGCTTCTAATGAGGTCCATAATATATGTAGAAATTTTTGGTCCAAAGAAAAATTTTCTTAATTAGTGAAGCACTATTATTAAAAAAAAATCCAAAAACAGTACATCAAATACATGCATAATCTTAAATTTTTAAAAAGTTTTAAATATGATATTTATTGACATGTGATTTATTATATTTTTATGAATTGTTGATCATCTATCTTAACAGTATGTTATATTTTTATTTTCTCCTTATTTTTTATTTTTTATCATAAATCAACATAATATCTTTACATAATATCTTTTTCTCATCCGTTGTCTTATATTAATGAGATTTTATTTAAACTAAGAATAAACATCACATTATCAATAATTTTTTTATTAGATTTGGTGTTCATAATAATTACTCCTTTTCTTTTCACTTGAATCTTATTATCATTTTCCATTTGTACTATAGGTTTGATTGAATCATCAAGTCTTTGAAATAAATTTTTATCTTCTATCATATATTACTGTATCCATTATCCAAAGATCAAATAGATTTAAAATATTCTTCATCTGAAGAATACTTTCTTCATTATTATTTTTCTCGTGATAATTTATTTGATTTTTGTTCCAATAGTTTTTTTTAAGATGACCATATTTTTTATGGTAAGAGTAAAGATGAATATTTAGATTTTTATTTTTGTATTAGTAATATTTGTTAATATGTTCATTTTTTTATAATAAAATATTGACGAGTTTCTTTACTACCTTTATTTGATCGGGCTAGTCCTCTACTATTTTGATCTCTTCATTGAGATTTGATTTCTAAATTTTTATTTTAATCCTTCTTATGATATATCTTCATTTAAAAAGATTATTCTAAAGTTTATATTAAAATGAAACTCATTAATTCATTAATATATAATGTACTTGTTTCTTTAGCTTCTTCTATAGCATTAGAAATCATGTCAAATTTTGAAGATAAACTTTGTAAAATCTTTTCTACTACAGTTTGATTTTTTAGATTTTCACTATAATATCTCATTTGTCCAAAACAAAACATCTGCAATAATATACTACTAGGTGGACTAGTTGCGCAGGGGAGACCCTTTTGGGTGACCTCTAGGAAAAGCCATACTGGGATATAGCAACAGCTAGCTTTACCTCTTGGTATCTAAGTCGAGCAAATGCAGGTAACTAAGTTTTTAGTGATCATCCATCAACCCATGCATTGTTGTAGACAAGTGATGTTCTTTCGACCAAGAAGCACATAACAACAAAAAATGAAGCATAAACTGCACACTCGCATCATTTATGGCAATTTAATTACATGTACCTTTGACGGAAAAAAAAAAAAAATGGCAACTAGTATAATACACTTGCAATGGCTTATGAATTCTAGTGTTCCTGCAAACATTAGAATCATTAATTCCAAGAAAGCTTCTCATCTCTCCTGCTTGAGTTTTGTGGGACAATCATTTTTTGCGCTTGTTTATTGTAGATGAAAGAACATTTCTATGTGATCGCTGGATGGTGCCCATCAAAAGAGCCTGCCGAGGCCCTGGATGTATCTTAGGAACACTGTCAATGAGAAGATCAAAGTCATATGATGTCGATAGGGGTATGTGGCACAAGAACAACCACTTTCAAATACTTCCAGCAAGCAAGGATGCAATATATATGTACAGCAAGTCATTCCACATGCAGAGAAAAAGAAAAAAACCCAATACCAAACATGTGCAACGTGCTCAGAAAGACAATTACGTATTCATACAGCAGAATTCATTTCAATAATGCAAGGAGCCCTTAAAGCAGAATAAGATACTAAAAGAAAGGCAGCCGCAAAAATTACACATCAAATATATATGTGTGTATGTTTACTTTTAACACACGAGCACTAGACAACCAGCTATAACGCAACACATTCTACGAGCACAAAACAAAAGCAAATCAGCCGTGTGAATACAAAATTATCTTCTTTTGTGGACTTCTAGTGCCCCAGTTACTTAATTTGAAGGTCGTTGTTTTCCTTTAAAAAAAAAAAGACACAAAGCATATGCACACAACAAATGCACGAACATGTGAGCGAGCACAAACAAAAGTGCTGAAGTTTCCCATTCGAATATGAATTCAAGGATCCCAATAAAGAAAGAGATGCATATATTCATATGTACAAATAAATATCTGTTTGAACAAGTCATGCAAACATCCCAAGCACAGGCACCCAACAGTCGATGAGTGATGCATGCCAATGGTACAGTATACTATGTTCTACCTATTTATATAATGCACACGTACACACACATGAATGCCAGTAGCCTCTAGACTCTTGCATCCACCCTTGCCGATTGTGTACACAGGATTATACCAAGTGTTTTACTTTAACATTGTTTTTTATGTATCAACTAATCGAATAACATTATCTCCTTAAACAAAAAAATAAATATGATTTGATGATGACATAAGACTAGAACATTTTTTGGTTCGACTACTGGTAAACTTATCATCCACTACCCCGCATTTATCTCTTTAAACAAAATATAAAAATGATTTGATGACTTTAAAGTAGAATATATTTTGTTCTATTTTTTAAGGTTAGATTCGAACTCAAGGCCTTGCAATAATCTGTCAAAGTCTTTGCTAGAGTATCTTCACATTTTGACAACATTATGATTTAACTGTCCGAGAACTCCTGCTTGTAGCTGTAACTCCTTTTTTGTCTACTAGTGAATCATGCAAATGTGATTCATGTATCCATATATGTGTAACACTGATAGAAACAGAGATAATACTTTGCGCACCATCTATCATTTCACAGGAACAATGCATGATTTCTGATTATAAATCTGTTATCAAAAGAGCAGCAAAACTCTTGCTTTGTAATAGTTTTGCACAAGGAATAAAATAACGATCAATACCGCCTATATCGAGCAGTACGTATCAGTCCGCCAACTGATCGATACATGGACCGCCCGCTACTGGGCGGCACCGCTGATTGGGGTTGTTTCCGCCCTGTTACCACCCGAAATCGACCGTTACCGGTCGATTTCGACCATCACCGACCTCTGTCGGGCGGTAATGATCGATTTCGACAGTCGATAGCAAATTTTGGACAGTATCAGCCGAGGGAGGGAGAAAGAAGAGGGAGAAGAAAAACCTAGAGTCTGACGTTGTGTTCGCCCACGGGCGATTTCTTCTCCTCGTGCGGGGAGAAGAAACGTCTCCCCATGTAGGGAGAAGGAACGAGGCGACATCGCAACTTCTTTTTTATTTTTTAACTTAATTATTTATATTATATTATATTATATTATATATATACCGAGCAAGGTTCGCCGTATCGGTCTGTACCGACATACCGAGATTTGGCTGGTATGGTACATGGTATGTCGGTACAGCTTGGTACGCTTGGGCATACCGAGCAGTACAAATAAATAATATTTTAATGATTAAAAAATATTATTTTTTTTAATACTTGAAAAATTAGAAAAAAAGTTGGGTTAGGGTTTGTAAGATAGAAATTGGTATAGATTCAACAAAATCAATGTAAATTAGGCAAAAATAATATTACATATCTTTTTCGAGCTTTGAGGAACCGTTTTGAGAAAGTGAGAGAGTTTGAGAAAGAGTGAGTGTGTGAAGTGAAATGGAAGAAGCGTGAGTTTAAATAAAGTTAGAAAGGGTTTTTCGATCGTTACAAAGTCTGTAACGGTCGATTTTGACGTTTTACAGGGTCACTAACGGTTGAGTTCGATTGTTACAGGGTCTATAATAGTTGAGTTCGACCGTTACAGGGTCTGTAATGGTCGATTTTAACCGTTACAAGATCTGTAACGATCGATTTTGATCGTTACCGACCATTAACGATCGGTAACGGTCAAAAATTCGACCGTTACCAAGTGGTATCGGTCAATTTCGCCCGTTATATTTTTGTAACGGTCGACTCTGGCCGTTATATACCATGTAACAGTTGGTACCCGCCCGGTATAGGGCGGTCCATGTACCGGTAAACCATCGGACTGATACGTACCACCCATATCGGGCGGTACAGAGCGGTACGGAAAACCTTGATACCGAGTGGTATGCCTGTGTGTACCACTCGGTACCGGCATACCATACTGTACCAAGTGGGGCATGGTACGCCGGTAAGACCGGTACGGCGAACCTTAGTTTTGAACGACATAATTTATTTAAATATCTAAATCTTATGTCATTAGCCCCTATTTTCTTCTACTGGAGAGTTATACTACCAAAGTCACCAGAAAAATAGAGAATATGGACCAATTGACCAGCAAGGAAGAAAATCACAGTTACTTGGATCTTTCTTCACTTGTTATATGCCTGAGAGAGTTCAAGATTTTATTACATACTTTTTAGTTGGCAGTGCTTGTTGTACTCTTCGCTTTTTGATGGCAAACCATGGGGTCTTGATACTGGAACAACTTCTTGAACTGTCATGGTTATAGAAAATGCATAAAATGGAGCAATTATCCAAGAACGAAAACAATGCAGGGAAAAAAAGTGAAAACACATGAGGGGTCGTGAGAAGGAAGAGAGGAATGGAAACCTGGGATTCTTTCAACTCCAGCTCTTCCCACTCCAAAGAAGGAATAGTTCCCTCAACAATCCCAGCACCAGCAAAAACTAATATACTAACACCCTGAAATTGAAGCAAGTGACCAAATACTCAGATGAAAAGTTCTACCATTCCATAGTTGAAAGAAAAAAGAATACCCAAACAAACAAGAGAATATACATGGTTTACTAAAACAGTTATAAATTAACAGTCCTCAGAGTCATGTGATACAATAATAAGTGATTGCAGTTTTGAAAATTCATGTCCATTACTAGATAGAAAATAAAACCCTGCAGTAGTCAATTATGTCAGCAGTGAATTCCTTCAAAATTCCTGCTTTGATCTATTACATTCACCAGAAAACTCAGGATGCTCCATGCAGCAAACCAGAACTATTTTGAGAATCAAATATAACAAGAAAAAGAAACATCGCAAGATATTCTTTAGATGTTGTCAATGGTCAGAATATCAAGCATTGATTGTTGAAAAAAGGAAAGCTAGCTTACATTTTTCACCAAAGCTGATCTGATCCCAACGGCAAATTCACTTTCTCGACCTCCAAACCAACCAACAGGGCCAGCATACATTCCTCGATCAAACATTTCTAGCAACGTTAAACAAATCCTCATGATAGAATAAAAAATATTTGCTCTTAAGTTTCAAGAGATTACTTAAATCATATAACATCTTTAAACACCTCTTCATCTGACTAACACTTACAATTTTCTCCATCTATGTATCATAAATCAATATTTATTTTGTCTATAATGTACATCTGTTGGTAGCATGAAAAAATAGAGATGTTAATGATCAACTTTTGCTATAATTTGTGTAATTTTTGTTATCTCCAGCTTATTGATCACATAAAAAATTCTAAAAAAGTTATAGTATCTAGTGTAGTTTTCCATTTATATTGAGATTGTAGGAGGTAAAGTTTATCAAAGATATAAATGTGATTGTGATACATACAAACCACAAATACTCATCCATAACAAGAGAAGTATGCAGAGTATTGCAACAATATAGGACAGCCAGATATTTGTTTGTAACTTACAAGGTTGATTGCCCAAGAGAACAAGCTTCTGAAACCTCAACTAACTATATAAAATAGTACCTAACTATATATGATATATCTAAAACATTTCCAAAGGCATAGCTACAAAACAAAACTAAAGGTGAGATACATGCCATTTTCTTTTATAAATCGTCGAGCCTCCTCTGTAGGCAATCCACAAACAGCTGGACTTGGGTGGAGGGATGTCAGAATGTCGAACTGCAAAGAATTACAAAGATCAGCACTCAAAAAGCTAGAGAATCTGGTTATACCACAGACTCCATATGCAACACAGTCACAATATTATCTAGGAGTCCTCAACAAGTGTGGCACATAATTGGGAAGGGAGGTACAAGGACTCGAGAAAACATATAATTTGTGTGAAGCATTCACCCCAGGTAATTATAAAGATAATGAATGAAAATCCATATCCATAAATAACAACCTACAATGCCTAAAATATGAACCAAGGGATGTATAAGTGGCTATGCATATCTTAAGATGTGCAAACACTCATACAACAGGAATAACAAACCAATTAAAATTTTTGAGATCTACCTCACTGTCTTCATCTCTTAATCTGCCTGATAATTGGGCTGATAAATGTTGGACTCTAGGAAGTTTTCGAAGTGCTTTACTGGGCTCAATATGTACCTCATCACAAATGATCTAATAGGAAAAGTGCAAGAAACAGAAAAGACACAAGGAACATCAACCAGCAAGTTGTAAGAGATTTAAGAGGACTAACCATACGTGAAACTAGAAAGCCAAGATGCTAGCAGAGACTTTTGAACTCAACTTGCCTGTAGTTTTCTTCTAATGCTCTCCCGTACTATAACAAACTCAATATTATCTTTAGGGCTGCAAGGTAACAAAAGATCACTGTGTTATCAGCCCATATTTAATTTTCTAGTACGGAAGAAACAACTCAAACCAGAAATTAGCAAGTTAAAGTGCATAGGTTATTTAATCATTAACAGGTTAACTTAGCATCAAAATGTAAAAAAAATCATACTCCTTCCTGTAAAAAAGTACTCGTAAAAGTTAAAGAACTAGATTTGCATTGGTACACCACAAAGTAGTTGGTATATCATTGACCCTAGTTAACAGATTCTGTGTAAATTATTGAGGTTTATTGAATGTTGTCAGGAATGGGCTCGTATTATAAATCAAGGAGGGGCTCAGCTGGATATGATCACATTTCACATATATCCGGCTCGTACTAACGTACCAAGTTTATCTCGGTATAGTACAGTACCCGATATTCTTAAAGTGTCCATACCGGTAGACCGATATAGATAAACTCGATGCCATCCGTACCGAGATAAACTCAGTACGCTCAGCTGGATATGATCCCTCAATCAACCGCCGACGATCAAAATCGATCGCCGACGACCGATTTCGACGATACCACCCGATAGCGGGCAGTCCATGTACCGGTCAACTGGCGGACCGATACGTACCGCCCGATACGGGGCCTTACCACTCGAGAAAGCAATCCTTGCTTAAGACAGAGATATAATGTGGGGAACTTAGAAATAAAAATCAACCAAAATAAATATTGCAAAATACCATGTTTAGACCCTAGAGAAAGGAAAGAAACAAACATCAGATTACTATTTGAAGCATATTCTCCATTAAAGGAAAATCTCTACTAAGATTACCTTTAACCAAACTTCAAAATTATTATTTCTACCCCCAAAATATACACCACAAAATAAAGATGGTTTAAAAAGATTTTAATGCAAATAAACTACTTCTAATAGGTGGCGTGAAAAATGGACTAAAAAACAGATCCAGTTAATTAATATATTCATATAATCAAGTTGGATATTGTTATCTATGTAATTGTACCATCCACATTCACATCCACAATGTAATATGGTCAAACTTGATCGTCAATTCGACCTGGCCTATCCTGTTTTTTGAGTCCTATAATGTTCAGATGAGGAAAGGTTATTAAGGATTCAGAATTTGAACCTTCTTATAACTTGGACAAAAAAATTTATAACTATTTTATGATGCGTCAATATTGTAACTGCTAGTTTAATGAGGGAATATTCCCTTTAGATGTCATGTTGACATACCATATCCAAAAGGCTCTTTATCATCAATGGTAGTTGACATTGCTAGTTTGATTATTCTCCATCTGTCGAGTCCCAATTGGCTAAAAGCAATATATACCAAGATCCACCAAACTGTATCGTACCGATGTACCAAGCTCAACTCGGTATGGTACGGTATAGGGGTACCAAGCGGTATGCCTAAATCAATATTTTAAGCCTCCAAAAATATCTGAAAAATAGAAAAAAATTGTTAGGATAGAGTTTTTAAGATAGAAATAGATATATATTTGGTATAGGTAGCAAAACCAATGTAGATTAGGCAAGAATAGTATCACATGTCTTGTGCAAGGTTTCATAATTTCGAGCTATTACAGATCGTCCTTCTGTTAATATTGAATTATCTACAGAAAAATTATTTGAATTACTAGACTATTTCGTTACAACATAAACTTTCAGATTCAAATAAATTAAATAATCACATATGTAGATATACCTAATTGTTGATTCTACCATCAAAACGAACGACGAGCCTCCACGGGTGGTGGATCAAGATCCTTAATCCTATGTATCTGCATATCAATATGATATGTTTGTCAGACCCAATCTTGAAATTGATCACACGACATAGTGTATTGATACATCGTATGTCATTGGTGCATCAATGTGGTGATGATCGTAGGTTGATCGTCATGAATAATATGTGTTTAAGGCAACTCCTGAGGTAGGTATTGGTGAATGTCGGAGCTTCTACTTCGCTACTGATCTGTTGCTCCATATCATATTGTTGATCGGAAAAGAATAACCAACTATCATTGTACTATTGTTAGTCATAAGATTCTCCATAATATGACGGTTGTGAATATGATGAGGTTCGTTTTGTGTTGATATCATGTAGGCTCTGTCGCATCTGCTCAAATTCATCCACTACCTTTCTCTTCCGCACATAAACTTGACCAGTACCTTGTCAAGCTCTGTGATCTGAGTCTTGAGTGGCATGTGTAAAATATTGCTCCTTGGTCCACGCACCACCCTCAACTTGTGTAGACAAGACGTACGACTGCCTGACGTCGCTGCCATTATCGATCGAGGAACTGCTATCCATATTGGTATCATGTCTCTAGACCGAGTGAGTTGTTGAATGCGATTGTGAAGGTGTTTCGTCGCTAGACTCGATTCTTTCCAACAGTCTGGTTAATGCTATTGCCTTCGCCTTTTCCTTTATCTTTGCATGTCGGGCAGACGATTGTGATAGTTAGGTGTCTGATGTTGTTTGATTCCTTCCACCATGTTCTGACCGAGAGGGGTTTTCCACCTGCTAGGGATGTGCTTCCTCTTTTTCTATTGCCTCAGTGATAAAACGCGAAGGATGTTGATGATCTCCTACCTCATCAAGTAAAGAATCCTCTTGGTTCTCCACCGCTTCAACCCATCCCTAACATCGGCTCTGAATCTTCGTTTTAGAATTGGAGGTCGATGGGATCAATCTCTGGCTCTTCTGTCTCCTTATCCAGCTCGACACACTGCAACTTTAGCCGTATGTTGTAATGAACATATACTAGTTTTTCTAATAGTCTATACGAGAGTCTATTATGGACTTTTGTATGAATCAATGCGAACGTTGACCAATTACGTTCGTAACCACTAGATGTCTTCGTTTGTGAAAGTACATGAATGACAACCTTCCTCAGATATGGTGCGTCCCCTCCAAATTGTATCCACCACACGACTGTAAAAAGATATAAATTAGATTTTATTAGCATAATAAATAATTAACATCAAATATAATTGGTAATCAATATGTATAACTTTTTCTCACCAGGATCCATAGTGTGATGACACAATACAGCTACAATGTCGAAAAATGACTTAATTGTTTGTCGAAAATATCGACCCTCCATAAGAGCCTCGGTTGCATTAGTAGCATTTGGTAAGATTCGATATATAACATTTCTTAATGCCCTTAGTAAATCATTTTACGTTCCGAGAGCATACCAGTATTGAATTACCGGGTTTAGATAATATGTTGCAAAAAATGATTTTGTTAGTATAATTTTTATTATATAAAAATTATAAATTAAATTATTTTGAATACGAATTTACCTGCATTATAGATATCTTTATCCATATGAGCTTCAGTATGATGATCAATAATCCGTACATATTGGTCAGCCTTAAAATCATCTCCGAATACTTTCTTGACCTCCTCTCTTGCTAAAATCAGCATATATTTAATATACGGCATCGGTGAACGTTTTTCCCTATCGACCTTATGGAGAACAACATAAAGTGGTTTAACACTTTTTTATGATTTTAACCACAATCTCCCAAAATCTAGAGGAAAGAATGGCTTTTTCCATCTTCTTTCCATTGCTTAATCTCGATTATCTAGAATCAGACTATTCTTGTGAGACGACCATTGCCTTCAAGTCATACCTCATTTACTGTAATAACTTTAATGCAATGAAATTAATAGCAAACCGAGTGACTCCAGGTCGGAGTATCTTACTGTTTACATACTTTTGCATTAAATAGTGGACCTAATGATAATTATATATAAACTTTGTTATTGACTGTGCTCGAGCTATACACTTCTTTATCGCATCCAGCTCACCAATATCTTTCAACATTAGATCCACACAATAAGCTGCATATGGAGTCCAAAACAATATTTTTTTTCTATCAATTGTAAGCCGACTCTCTTAAAATTTGCTCCATTGTTGATTACTATTTGCACAATATACTGTGGTCCAATCTCCTCTACAGTAATATCCATCAAACTCTTAATATACTATTGTCCAATCTTGGATCTTATCAGAAGCATTAATTGACTTGTGAAACACCACCCTTCTGTTGCAAATAACAAGAAAGTTGATGATACTCATTCTTGTTGGTCCGGTCCAACTGTTGCACATCAGTGTCACCCCAGATTCATCTCATTGTCACTTGAAGGATTTGATTCAGTTCTTCAGTTTTGCCACCTCTTCATCTAAGTACACGTTGTAGATCTCCTTCAGTGTTGGAGGTTGGATCCCCGTGCCAGACTTTTGAATGAAGGAGGTCATGCTCTTATAATATAGACCTTGGGTTGTGTTTGTTGAAATCCTATGGAAGTTGAACCATTTCGAAATTGCCTTCCAAATATCCCTTTTTTTTCTTTTGTATATACATCATCAATCCGTGTTTGTTCCGCTATTTGTGGAGGATAGACTTGCATATCAACAGTATCTAGTACGGATCTCCTACCAAGACCTCTCATGAAACCACGAAATCCATCATGCCTCATGCTACTAGTTCGGCCTAACTAAGAAGGAGCAATTACCTACCTCATGCTGGTCGACCTCTACATTCCACTGCCACTGCCATGTTCCCATTGTGAGTTAAGTCATCGATGTCTCATTCTTCCATCAGTCATATACTAATGCTTTAATGATGCATAAATCCCAACTGTGAGATCTGGGTCGACATCATCACCACGACCCTCATACTGATCGTAAACTAGTTCCTACACAGCCCTACAATATTCTTCCTCAGCTATTGTCTTCTTTTTTAATGTATCTTTCTTGTTTGTTGTGGTTTGCTTTTTGAAATAATTTATGGATCTTCATTGGAACCTTCTTGCATTTTACAGCATCAGGATACTCGCCGACCAAATGCATATTCACCCAAGTTATTCCTCCACCCTTACCAATGTAGTCACAATAAATACATTGTCAATGATGACGGTTCTCATCCATCTTTCGAGCATGAACTCATGCATCATCTTATGGTTATTCCTTTAATGCTATGTTCCTATTAAATTTAAATCAAATAAGCTATAAACTTGTTGAACTGAACTAATATCGATCAAAAACCATTAATTGAAGATTAAATAATTTTTAAAAATTCTTAATTATTTGTCTTTCAACATTATAAACATCTCAAACACCCTAATAGGTATTAAAGACATTGAATTGATCCAAAATCGATCAAATCTCGATTAAATCATCATTAAATTCACCAATTATAGTATTAAATATTTTTAATATAATCTAATTAAACTTATTTTACCAGCATAAATATGTAAAATACATAAAAAAATATTAAATACATAACTTCGATCTAATGTATATCAAATTATGATGTAAATAATCATTATATATACTAATTACATGATCAACATAGTTAATTGCCCATCAATTACTTATCTTTCAATACCATAAATATGTCAAACATCCTTATAAGTATTAAATACATTGAATTGACCTAAAATCAATCAAATTTTGATTAAATCATCATTAGAATCACTAATTATAGCATTAAATAACTTTAATAAAACCTATTTTGCCATCATAAATATGTAAAACATATGAAATAAGCATTAAATACATAATTTTGATTACAAATAGAGATTAAATTATAATAAAATCATCATAAATCATACGATTAACATAGTTAATGACATATTAATTATGTCTTTCAACATTATAAGCATGTCAAACAACCTAATAGGTATAAAAGACTCTGAATTGACCCAAAATCAATCAAATTTTAATTAATTCATCATTCAAATTATTAATCATAGCATCAAATAACTCTAATATAATCTAATTAAACCTAGTTTACATCAAAAATATCTTTCGATATTTAATATACATTAAATATAACAATTTAACTTATTAAGAATCTAATTCTAAATAAACCAAAATTAAACACACTAATCATAATATTAAATATCTTATTTACTCTCTAATTAAAGAAATAGAATACGTACCTCTTGATTAAAAAGTTCTTCCTCTTGGTCTTCCTAAATTAGCCTTGATTTAATCTACATATCGTTGCCTTGTAGAGTTGAGGAGAGTGCAAATGTTGAGAATAAGAAAGAAAGCTTGGAATGTGAGAATGTAGGAGAGTTTAAGGAGTGAGAGTGAAATGGAGTAAAATAGGGGGGAGGATGAGTTTAAAAAGAGGTGGGAAAGTGTTATTGACCGTTATAGGGTCGGTAATGGTTGAAATTTCTACTATTTCCACCAGATACGGATTATCGCCCGATACAAACCCGTATCGAGCCGTACGGGTCTAAAATTGTGCTATCGCCTGGTAGCAAACTGTCTGTGTATCGGTCAGCTAGCGAACCAGTACGTACTACTCGTACCGGGCGGTACGATTCGAAACATGGAACCTTGATATGTACCATTATTATTTTTATTAAAAAATATAACTAAATTATGCATTGGTTACTTTTTTTTGCCCAAGGTAGATGTGTCTGGCTTAAAAGGGATGCTTGGCTCAGTCAATCACGTTGGGTACATCCAATATTTTTCAGTCCTAGACGGATGTATCGTGTGCAAATGAGACACTTTAGAATGCATCACACACTTTAGATACTTCAGTGTCATGAATAAAGCTATCACATACAAAATCGGACATTTTGGGCTCGATCGACCACATTAGACACTTAATGCTTTTGTATCCTTGTATGCTGAATAGATGCATCACATACAAAGGAGGTGCTTTGGGATGCATCGAGCACATAGGTATTTTGAATGTCTTTATGGTTTGGGCGAATACATCACGCATTTCGCATACATTTGGCACTTTGGGTGATTTTTTTCTCCTAGGCAAATGCATTGTCCATAAAAGAGACTTTAGGCTAGATGATCGTGTCATGTTCTTTGGATTCCATTTTATCTTAGGCAAATGCATCATGCACAAACAAAGCACCCTTACATTATGTCAGGTGCTCTTGGATATCAAAGAACGCCATGATAACTCATGATAACCGTATGCTTTTAATGAAAGCATGGATCATCACGGTGTACTTCCCAAGTCTTGTTGAACCTCATGACATAGTCAGCTAGAGATTCATTCTCACCCTGTCGAAAAGGTGGGACTTACATCATTAGTGGGTTGCACCTCAGATTCAGGTACTGGAGGTTGAATTTGATTTGGGTCAATCTCTTGAGGAAGCAATGCTGCATTGGTGGTATGGTGGGCCAAGGAGATAAGGTAGGAAGAGGGGTAGGAGAAGAAAGGAGATCAGGTAGAAAGAGGGGTAGGATACGGGAGGAGAGAAGAGATGGGAGAAGATGGAAGGAGAAGAAAGACAAGGTGATGTGGAAGAGGGTAGGAGAGGGGAGGAGAGTCTACCTATTGGCTGCGAGATACAAAGTGACAATCGACATCATCTTGAATGGCTGACGAGGTTGACATTACCTTTATATCGTGACCGAGCAGTCTACGGCACTTGATTCCCATGTGCAGCATCTCAGAAAACTCAAGTCGATTCATCTGAGTTGACTAGCCTCATCGAGTTGCTTGATCTGACCAAGTTGACCGATCTCATTGTCAATCGGTCTCACCAAATCAATCGGTCCCAAGTTGATTCATGCATCGGGCCGATTCCACCATTTTAACATTTCAACGACCGGCCCATCTTGTCAGGCTTGATCATGATTCCTACAATCTAGATCATGAGTTTGACAACATTGGGGTACCGTCAAGAAAGGTTTCAATAAATACAATAACTTGTTCCGAACTCCCTATTGGGAAAAAGAATCAATTAATCTGGAACCATCATCGGATCGGAGATCATCAATGATACTCCTATAAATGGGAAGGTAAAGGCCTTTGGTCCAAATTCAATAAACATCTGAAGAGGGGTCTCCTTATCGACATCCACTTGCGAAACTTTCTATGCTTGGTTTTTCTCTATTGCCAATATGATATAGTTAAATTTAATCATCAATTCTACTTAGAGAATTATCTCATGGTTCGTTTTTCTAGTGCTATCGCATCCGTAAGAGGAAAGATCATTGAGGAAACTTAAAAAGATTTGGGATACACTTTGACTAAATTGGTGTGTTACAATATTCCCCACTTAAGGGCTTCATATCCTCGTCAAGGCCCAATATAACTCGGAATAATTTAATGTCGTGATGGGTAGCTTTTTCTTGCTCGAGCCTCTCACCATACCTCAATACTAAGTTAGCTCTGATATCAATTATCATGCCTCGACCTGTTCGGATAACTGAACCATTAAATTCATTAAGCCTGAACTATCGGATCCAAAATTCTTAAACCTAAGTAAAGAGTAATACACCCATCGATTTACCACATTTTCGATGTGCTCTATAACTATGGGATGTGTTAATTCCACATTGGATTGGAGAGTTGGAGAGCTAAGGCATAATAAAAAAGGGCAACGGTGACTCCTTTCAAGAAGGCACTTTTGAGGGTTCACCATGAAAGGGGTTCAGGGAACTTGCACCAGTGATGGCTAGTGTGGACTTTTTCATAATGTGAACAAGTGTCAAAGATTTATGACATGCTATATACATATATATATATAAATAGGATTAACAAGTATTTCCAAGAGATCATATAAAATATTTTAATGTTTAAGCTATAGTACAAAAAGATACATAAACTTATACAGAATCATGTCTAGGAGTCTAAATGATAGAGACATAGATTATTAAAATAGATTGACGATACAATACCATTGTCTCCCCAATCCAAATTCGGTGGCTTGAATTGTCAACTTATATGGTCCGTAGATCATGATATAGTTGCTTGATGTCTAATCTCATGTGATGGTTCAATCATTATGATAAGGCTCTACAATTATAAATTGGAAACAAATACTAAGCTAGAAACTTGGTCTCTTACGTAACTCCTTTTACGCATGTAAACACTATAAGAGCTTGTCTTTGGCATATATATAACTTCATAGAAAATTGGTTATTTTGAATGGCCATGATGAATTCCCAATTAAAACTGAATGGCTGATGTTTACTCATATTGATTACATAAATTTTCATGCATTTCCAAACATGAAAAATTTAAAAAAAAAGAAGGCAAATTGTGATACAGAAAAGACGTTAGAAATATTAATTGTGAAGCAACAAAGAGGTGAGGTGAACTACATGATTACAATTAAGAGGTTATAAAATGGTTTTGCGGGAAGAAAAATGGAATTGCAGCCTTCCTGATACATGTAAACATGAAAATGTAAATCTTAATTTAATGGAAGAAAGACATTTTTTTCATAGAAGAAATAAAAACAGAAAATAGCAACCTGAATAGTAGATCTTGACCAATCTGCAGATCTTCAGCCTTAGTTACACCCCTAGCACGTGTTCCAGCTAAAGCCTCGCTTGTAACATGGAAACATTTCCGATGAAATAACTGCTCTGGCTATTCAGAATGGTTCACATGGAACATCTTTAGTATCACAACATTCTTCTTATTATACCAAGAAATATCATTAACAGCAAGGATTTAATCAAGAACCTAAAATCTGAAGTATAAATAATTGGGATTACAAGAATGGCATACTGCCAACAAGATATCAATAAATTATATTCAGATTTGAGAAAACCAACCACTATTCACAATAAGCACTATGCAATTCTACATTCGGAAAGCAAGCATTTTTTTTATCTCATTTACCTGGCTTTCTTTAAACATTTTTTTATGCTTCTTCCAACAACTTTATAGGTTTTGGAAAAGAAAAACTAGAAGCATTTAATGATGTATTGTAGAAAATAATTGTGGTTAACAAAATCATGCAGAAAGAAATTTGGACAGTCTGTCAGAATTACTTAATGTAAAATTGATTATTTGAATATCCTGACAGAGCTTATAGGCTAAAATTCTGAAGGAGGACTAAGTAATCTGACTATAAGAGCCACTAATCTTTGGCATTAATAAGGAGCCCATAAATAAAGTCAGATGTTGCAAACAGTTCTTCAAACCAAGGATTCATGTACCGGTCCGTACCAGTATACCGACATTTTGTTGGTACTGGTACAGTGCCAATACTGGGCAGTACACACAGTGCGTACCACCCGGTATATTATAATATATTTATAAATAATATAATATAATATAATATTAATATATTAAGAAAAGAAAAGAAAAAGGGGCGACGTCGCCTTGATCTCTTCTCCCCCCACGGGGAGAAGAGATCGCCCGCATGCGACCCGCGGGCGGCGACAGCTCGCGGGCGATCCGTGGGTGGCGACGGCGCGCAGGCGCGAGGGTGGCGACGATGCACGAGCGAGGACAGCTCGAGGTACCTTTTCTTCTTCGCTTCTTCTTCTTCTTTCTTCTTTTCCTCTTCTTCTTCTTCTTCTTCTTCTTCTTCTTCCCTTCTCGATTTCTCCTCAATCGACCGCCAACAGCCGAAATCGACCATCGACGGCCACCTTTTGGTGGTACCGCCCGGTGCGGCCGGTCCGCGTACTAGTCAGCTGTCGGACCGGTACATACCGGGCAGTACAGGGCCTTACCGCTCGGTAAGGAAAACCTTGCTTCAAACTCGAGTACATTGAGAATGTCTTCAGTGACTAAGATGCAATGTAGTAACCTCAAATTGTACAAGTACTGTTGTGAGTTAAGCAATAAAAGGACAAATAGAAGTCGGTCTACTTAACATACTGTATTTCCAATAAATGCTGGTGCACCAGGTGGCTGTATATAGAATTGGTATGCGTTTTGGCTTTCAGCCTGTTAAGGACAAAAGTGGAAGCAGTTGAATTTAGCCAGTAACCAATTAGTATATAATTTAGATGTAAGAGTTTGAGCAACAGCAAGATCATACCTTTAAACTAGCTAATAATACTAAAGGATCCGTCGGAGTATCAATAATATATTTACTACACCGTGCAAGTACGACCTAAGAAAATTCAAATATGTCACTGAAGGTAATACAAACATATTGCCAGAACAGGATTAGAGGCTTGGCTAAACAAGTGGTGCAGCTAGGGAAAATATGAATTTGACCTGGCATAAAGAAAACACATCATATGAGTCCAAGAAACTACTACTGAAGTGAATGTGGTGGTTAAATTTGAGGAGGACAGTTAGTATGATCAACATTAAAGAATAGCATCTTGTAAAAATTATTAATATGAGTAAATAATAACTAGTCAAGGTGTTCTTTTCATAAATAAACTAGTTGTACCTTTACCAACTCCGATTCTCTTCCATTTATTATCTCTAGAGCTCTTTTAACAGATATATCCCAAGACCCTTTGGGTGGAAAATGCTGGAAACTGGTGATAGTTGTTTTTGGATCTAACTTCTTCAATCTACCAAAACAAGAGGAGATCTGCATAACTATCAGTACGTTAACATTTTGGCTAGGTTATTTATCACTATACACGCATGGAAATTATTGAACTTGTCCACAAAGAAAGCATTCATGCTGAATTACAGACCTGTTGCAGTGTAGCTTTAAGCTCGTCCATTGCTTTTTGCCATGTCCAGAGAAGATTGTTATCCCATGCGATAGTCAATGCGACCATTGAACTTTCTTGAAGCTGATCAAACTCAACCTGTCATTGAAATACTTCAGTGGCATCTGGTTAAGAACCGAAAAGTAGTTGCTGCATTCAAAATTCTAAATACAGTGCATAGAGACAAAGAACATTAGTCAATTGCAAGTAAACAAGTGCAGGGTAACGAGAGGAACTTTTGTACCTGTGGAACAATGAAGTAAAAAGAACCAAAATCCTCCCATTCGGGGGCAACAACAGTCCTTGCATCAAAACGCATGGCACCATATGCACGAATAAGAGGGCAGTCCTTGCATAGGAATCTTGATAGGACAAGACAAGGGATAGTTTGGTTAGCTATTGGGAATTAAGGCAGTGAGGGGAATTCTAATAGAAGAAACAAAAAAGAAGACGTAGCAGGTCAGGGCACCAGTCGCTAATATTTACTCCTTCAAAGTCATTTGGCTTAATTAGGTAGGATTGAATTGATAGATGGCGGACGACGAGGGATCAAACCCTCGGAAGAGTGGATCAAAGAAGGGGCTGATGAGCCAAGAATGAATTAGTGAATCAAATGTACCTTTTAATGGATTGCCAGTCCTGCAAGGCGAAAGGATAGGAGCCTCGGAAGAAGACTGCGGACCCGACGCCGGCGACGCTGACCAATTCCTGCTCATCACCATCATCCTTGGCGGTGCTCGCGAGCCCTCCGCCGTTGCCGACTAACGAGAGGCTTGTCAAATCTAGACTCTGTCCTCTAGAGGAGAAGAAACAGCGAGGCAGGACCTGATGTTGCGATTGCGCCTGTAGCCACTCCAGTGCGTCCGCCCGCTGCCGTATCGGCACCTGCGCGGTGTGGGATTTGTATCTTAAAAAGACATATATATATATATATATATATATATATATCCTATATTCGGGTGTGTATTTATTTATTTATTCGCAGTCGTTACTTTCGTCGTCGAAGAATGGACGACTGTAATAGAGCGCCTTGAGATAAAATAGGAAAGCGGACCAATCAGAATCGTCTAAAGCTGATAAGGCGGCGGATTGATTACCTGGAGACGGATGATGCCGGAGTCGGACTGCGGCGGGTTGGCCTCCAACACCGAGACTGCCAGCTTTAGCTGCGGCACCGCCAGCTCCGGGACCGACACTGAGGCCAGTGTCCTTGTCTCGCATACGCCCACCGCCCTGTCGGAGCCTCCAGCCCCACCACATCCGTTCATGGACAGCCAACAACTCCGATACCTCTGTCATGCAGGAACTCTTAACATTACTTACCCGATGGACTCCTAAAGGAGAGGGACAAGGGCAAGCAAAATAAAAAAAAAGAAAGAAAAGAGGAGAAACTCACATGCCGTGCGGAGGAAGAGGTGGCGTTTGGAATCGATAGACGACCGGAGGAGCGAGCCAGCGCTGCGGCCATGGAAGAGAAAGCGTAGTAAAGAACAGGAGTTGAAAGAGAAGGATGGAGAAGGCAGCTAAAAGCAGGGGTGCGCTCAGATCAATATGTCACTAGTCAAGTTGTACGAGTTCATCAGGGAAGGGATAGGTAGGACATGGAGATAAGGAACCGATAGGCGTTGGATGCGATGACCCCTCCCTATCTGCAAAGCGACCCCTTCAAGTTGATTCCCTCGCTCTATGGTTGTTGCGATGAGGACCCCCACCATCTCAAGTGGATCCATTTTATTCGTTTCCACTGGATCTTCTGTTCACACCGACCTTTCTCTCCCTTGAGAGATCATTTTATACATTTTTTTTTAGCCATTGAGACCCATGAGAGAGAGTTAATACATTTGAGCCCATTAAAAGAAAGGATTTGCTTAGTTTCTCATGCAAATTATTTGTTTGTCCTCGGATTTCCTAGTAATCACAAGAGAAGTAGAATCTATTTTATGACCGTATGCATGAAAATTCGAGGAAGCTACACTTCCCCAAAAAGGGCAGTCATGGGACTCCCAATTATACTCCGTTTCGGAAAAACACAGATATTACCCAAAAATGCAATGAGAATGACAATACTTACCCCCACTTAAAAAAACGGTAGAAATACCAGTCGATCATATCTTTGTTCCAAAAGGTTGAGCATGGTAAAGAAATGCACGCCAAATACCACTTGCAGAAAATTCTAATCTGAGGAGGGATGCCCAAAGCAAATTGAAATATGTAAGAGAAGTATCAACAAAACATCATTTGATACCCATCTCTGCTCACAACCAGTTTCTATATCTAGAAAATAATGGTAATATGCAGGGCAGTATCTGGGGCCTCAATCGCTGGATAAGAATTATTCTTACAGACTAGTATCAAAACAAGGAGGGAGCCAAAGCCCCCATGTCGAACGTTAAACAACTACAAGCATGAAAATAACTAAAAATGATGCTGCCACCAATCGGGACATAGTTCCTTCTCAACTTATTCCATTCCATTCAATTTTGAAACGGAAGTGCACTGCAAAACAATACCTCTCCGGAGATGGTGAAAAATGATTTGGGCTTCCACTCATGCTGGATGAGTGCACTAGCCTTGCCATAATTGTTGAAGCATGCCTTTATTGTGGTCAGAGGGTCGAGGGCATGCTGAGTTCCAAAGGCGAGTGTGTTCTAGTTGCTAGAAAAGCTATGGGTCAGCTCTGCACCAACTGCCGTGCTTGACAAAGGGTTAACCAAGTGGTAATAGGAAGCACTCAAGCTATCTCCCTTGTTATTCCTGCATGCAAATAAAATACAAAATTTACCATAAATAGCCAAGACCATGCTTAGAATTTGGCATTTTCATTAAAAATTCAAAAAAATTCTCTATTTGGTGAAATTTTACTTGAGAGAAAATACTCACAGCGCCAAGGCAACAATAAGATCAGCATTAGTGATGCTCAGACCAGCATTGTACTTGATAAAATTCCCAGTTGCATTATCAGTTGCATTATCTTAGATCCAATCACACCAGAAAAGTTAACCACAGGATTTGCAGTCAATCCAATGCTTGCATTAACCCCAGCATAATCATGCAAGTATTGAAGCTCAACCTGAAAAAGTAGTTTAGTTTAATGATTGAAATGAAAAAGAGAATGATTATGCTGAACATATCTTCATCAACAAAAAAACCAACTAGAGCTTCTTACCTTCCCAGACCTCTGATCTGGAATAACAAAGCTGAAAATTGTCTTCAAACCTGGGGTGGCAACTTCATTAATGGTAACTGTAGTTGTCACCTAGCAAGTATGACAACAATAGTTGCTATGATCATCTGGCAGAAGAAAATTTTCATAAACAAAAGGAAGCAGAACATCCTCTCATGTTTGTTTTTAGTGCCCTAAAAGCAATTGACTTGAGAATACACAAGCTCAGTATCATCCATCCTGAAAATGTCATTTTCATGATAAGTAAAACCATGTGTTTAATAATCATCATTGACTTGGCTGTATCACCATTTATTTTATCAAGTTATTTTGTAAATGCAAATATTAGTTACTAGTTAACCATGTTATAATCCAAAATAGATCAACTTATTATAACTTCATAAAATATAAACAAATACCTTGAAATATAAGCAAGTGATTGAAGCCCATGGGACTTGTCATAGTACAGACTGGCTTTGCTAAACTATAAAAAATAATCTCAAACGACAAGTAACTTGTTCATTTAGGACTGCTTGTCCTAAAACCATTACTGAAAAGTTATTTAGAATAAGTAGTTAAGTACTACTTTTAGCTCTCCTAAATCCTTCTGGAAACCTCAACTCTAAACCCAACTCAAGACCGCAGGCTCCCTAAGATTCACTAGTTCAGGATAAAGATCCAAATCCTCGTATTTCTTTAAGTAATTATTGTAACCCGACCTTATCATCATTGCATTAGGAATATAAAGGTTTGAGATGCAATTTCATGAATCTGTAAAAGATTATGAAACTTGATGGAAGTTCAGTGAATTAGAGATCAATGGTTAATAAACTATTGACATTTGGCTGGATAAACAATTAAGTATGAGATACAAAAGGTAAAAAAATAAAACGAAAAACGTTCTCCATAAGAATAATGGTCACTTCTCCATAGGTGCCCCAAAATTGTGCTTAATAATCATAACAAATTGTATGCACCATGATCAATGAAACAGCATAACATTTCTCATATTTTCATAAACTATTACATCTAAAAGCCTTGCGCTTCATACACCATACATGTCAATTCATAAACAACAGTGAAAGAGTAAGAAGTCTTACATTTGAATCTGAGTTTGTCTTCACATCAAAAGTGATGTTATTGTTCTTTATCTGAGACTGAATCTCACCAAAAATTAAATCATTCTTCCTTGTACCCGAGGCTGTAATTGCCTGCAGCAGACAAAAAGATAAAACAACTAGAATGGTTAAGTGTTGCACAAAAGGTAGAAACTTAGGGACTATTTCACAAATGCCAAGAAGTTGACTGTCAGCAAACAAACTCTCTACATGGATGATTGAACTACTAGAAAGTTCTAACCATCATGTTTCCTAGATTAGTAGAATCAACCAAGGTTCGCTGTTTCGCTCTGTACCGCCCGGTATGGACGGTACATACCAATCCGACAAGATACCGGTACGTGGACCGCCCTATACCGGGTTGTCACGGGCTTAGCTGATTTTGCCTAAGCCGTGCGGCACCTATGCGTGTCCGTTCGCAAAGGTCAGCCTTCCCCGAGATCTCCTAGAATCCCTTAGACTTACAAAAGAGAAAACAGACCAGAGGAATCAATTCCAATGGGATCCACAAGCAATTGCTCAAGCAAACACTTTATAAAGCCAGATACAAATTACACCCATGGACATTACAACTCAGAAAGGTTGCGCACAAAGGAAAATGGTCCATTACAGACCGAAGTCCCCACAAGTGCTTACAAGACACACTCGTATTTACAAGCCAAAATCGACCACAAAGCAAACCAAACTATGGCTGCTAAGCCTACTGCAAGCCCGCTACTTGCTGTACAAGGTATGTACACAAACAGAAGGACACGGACAAACATGAGCATATCATCGAACACCTTATTTACATTGTTGTCTGTAACATTCTCCCCCACTTATTCCTTCGACGTCCTCGTCGAAGCCACTGTAGACGCTGCATCTCCTCGCATTTTGTTGAATCTTCAATCTTCTGCTTTGGCTGCAATACGCCTCATTGGCTCTCAGCCGCTCTCCGCCGCTGTTGTTGAGTAGTCGAACTCTGATCCGCTATGCTGCTTCAACTCACCAATGACTGAATCTGATGTGGGATTGGCTGAGTTGTGCTGATCCTTGTTGGTTCTCGCGGATCCTTCTGATGAAGAAAAAGACCTACCTTATTATGAGCCAGTATCGCAGTATACTCATGTTGCTTGAACTGGGTGGATGCTTGTTGGAACTTTGACGAGCATCGCCTCGCAGACATTAAGATTTTTGAGGTCCTTCCTCCACAATGTTTGCCCATTGATCTTTATTCCACGTTTAGTTATCACTTCCAAGTAGGTTCGCATCCCTCCCGCTTTAGATTGGCCTTCAATTGGGAAATGAAGCGGACAATCTACTCTCAGTAGTACTGATCACCAATGGTGAGGATTTGACAACTATTGTCTTCCATAAGCTTTCTTTGAAGGGTCACTGACCTTGTGCAGAGCTCCTCTGCTAGATAAGTAAGAGAACTGGGATACTTGATTTCACTCATTCTCTTAGTAGTTGAGAAGGCTACTTGGCTTCGCTCACCTCCTCGAGTTAAGAGAATTAGGGTACTCAGTTTCGCCCATTCTCTCGAGTTGAGAAGGCAAAGGTTACTCGATTTCGCCTGCCTCCTCGAGTTTGTACTTCATGCATTGAGTTGGTTACTATCATTCGCCCGCTCTTTGCTCACACTTCTAAAGCACTAGAAGTGTTTGCACTTCTTGCGTTGAGTTAGTTACTGTGATTTGCCTTCCCACTGCCATTGAACTTCTGGAATGCAAGAAGTTTGGCCCGAAAAGAGCAAAAAGTTTACCCCAACTTGGAGTCCCCCAACTTGGAGTAAGTCTTTGATAGATCTGGTCGCCTCTGGGATTGTACCGTCTTCTCCATCACCTTTGTCGCCTACTCCTCTAAGTAAAAAAGGTACAGTACCACGTACTACCTACTTTATTCCTTAGTCGAGCACTCCTGCATCAACCCAAAGTCCCTCAATTTCGGCTATCTTGATGAGAAGCCCATCGATATCGGTCTTATGAAGTTCCTTGGTTTCTGCCCCTCCGCCCTGTCTTGGTACTTGGAGTTTGCCTTTGCATTCTCCACCTCCTTGGCCCCTTTTACGACCAATGCTCTCCCTCCATGAAAGCAAGGGATCGATGACTCAACGGAAGTCCCGCCTTTGCGGTACCATGGTGCTGCCAAGCCCATAGCCCTACTATCCGTTGCCTTACATCTGCATCTCTTCCTTCGCGATCGGTAGATCTGCCTCTGCAGCACTGTGGTGCTCCTCCGAGTCCACCTCCTTTCTACCCGACGCTTTACTTTTGGGTAGCTGAGCCCCGCTGGACTCGTCGTCGCTTCCTCGCTCCTTTCGACCACCTGCTTCAACACCACTGTGTCCTCCTAGCAGTTCTCCTTGGTCGATGGAAAGACAGACTGCAACTCTCATGCATGGCCTCCGCCATCTTGTTGCAGGGCTCGCGCAGATTCTGTTCTCCTTAGCTTCCTTGGTAGCAACGTTCACTTACTCGACTTTGTCCTCTGACTTACCGGGCTCCCTTAAGCGAATGTGAGCACTGAAGTAGTCCAACTCTCCAGCTGCTCCGATCATACCTTAGTATAATCAAGTCCCCTCTATAGGACTCACTGGTACTTGCAATCTGACTACTCCCTCGGTGGTACACAACCCCCATATGCTGATGACCAAGACTTTCATCTGATGTAAGCTTCGATGCATACACACGGAAGAACCGCCTCTGCGGTACCGTAGCATTCACTCCTTGAATCCACAGCCCTTCTTGTGGTTACATTGTTCACCGAAATGGAGCTCCCAACAGCTCCTGATCATTCATATGATCACGTCGCCCTCCATGGGACTCACTGGTACATGCACTTGGACTTCTTCCTCGGTGGTATACAGCCCCCATATGCTGATGATTAAGGCTTTCATCCAATGCAAACTCCGATGCACACACGAAGACTCGCCTTTGCGGTACCACGGCATTCACTCCTTAAATCCATAGCTCGTCTTCTTGTTGTGTCGTACACCAAAGTGGAGCTCCCAGTAGCTTCTGATCATACCTCTGCATGATCTTGTCCCTCACGGGACATGATCGCCCGCGTTGCATTGCCACGAACTATTCCACCACGATCCGGTGCACCATGTCGCCTCCTGGTGACATCTCCATTGCATACAGATTCTCGTGTGAAGAACTCGGACTACGACTTCTTAATGTGTGGCCTCTGCCAACACATCGTAAGGCCTCCGCCATCTTCGATTTTTAGTTCGCTCCCTTGGCAATTCACCTTCGTCCACCCCCACTCTTGGGTCACACCCGGACGAAGCATAGCTCTAGGACAGTCCATCGCCTAGTAACTTCTAAAGTCCCCTGACTTCGCTAAAATTGGTGCACCATTGTCTGGATCCTGGGCCTCTATCCCTACCAGCACAATCTCTGCTATGCACCACTTGTTCCTGACAACTCGAATGGCAATATTGTGGCATATTCTTCAAAAGTACCCGCCTCTGCATCCTCTTGCCCCGTGCTAAGGTATCCTGATCCCAACTTTGCCTCTGCAAGTTGAATCACCTTAGTTACTCCGACAATGCATCTTTGAGGTAGCTTGCATATGCCTCGAAGCTCCCTTTGTCTTTGGCACCATGCAAGATAAGTTCGCCCCATCAGAATGAAGAACCAATGGAACGACATGATCCCACTCTTGCCTCTATAAGAGTTCATGCCCTTGACCTCTGTCCAAGGAAAGCTCTGTGCCTCCGCTCCATGTTCCATCTTCTATGTCAACTCCCTTCATGCGGCTTGGATACTTCACCAAGTTCCACCCAAGTGCTCCGCTCCTCGATTTGCATTGAGTTGATAGTGGCCCTCGCGTCCACCATTCCACGGGTCAGCCCTCCGTTGAGTTCGATTTCTACATCGACTCTAAGTGTGCCTTCATATGATGTTGCCTTGGATTGCTCCCCCACTTGATCTCGAAATGCATCCACCAATGCATTACCTCATTCGAGATCATGCGACGACTCTTCGTCACTCGCTCGGTCCGTTGAGCTTTGTGAAGATATTACCTTGAGAAACTCTACCTCAATATGTGCGATCTGTTGCACATGATCTCCCTCTGGAGAACTAGGACTTACCCCTCCTGGATATCTGTCCTATTGGAGCAACTTTCCTCTTTACATTCTTCCCACTGGAAGTTTCGGAGACCACCATCCCCTTTGGACTACTCCGTCTTGCTGAACAACTTGTGCCTTGTTCTGCCCCCGTAAATGCACTTATTTACATTGTTGTCCGTGACAGGGTGATACTATATTATATAAAATAATATTATATAATATAATATTATATGATATAAATATAAAAATATATTAAAAGAATAAAAAAATGCGGGGACGAAGCAGCACCTCATCTTCCAGCACTAGGACGAGGTGTTGCCTCGTTCTTACGTTGGAAGACGATGCGGCGTCTTGCCTTCCAGCAGAAGAACGAGGCAGCGCTGCATTCACCCGCTGGAATACAAGGTGTCGCCTCGTCTTCTTCGCTGGGACGAGGCGCTGCCTCTTTCTTCTACTGGAAGGCGAGGCGGGGACGAGGCGACACCTTATTCACCCGTTGGAAGACAAGGCGTCGCCTCGTCTTCCTTCGCTGGGACGAGGCGTTGCCTGATTCTTCTGCTGGAAGGCGAGGCGGGGACGAGGCAACGCCTCGTTTTCCGATTGGAAGACGAGGCGTTGCCTCGTTCTTCTGCTAGAAGGCGAGGCAGCACCTTGTCTTCCAGTGCTGGGGCGAGGCACTGCCTCATTCTTTCTGGGCTGGGACGAGGCACTGCCTCATTTTTTCTTGTTATTTTATTATATATTATATTATAAAAAATATTAAATTATATTATAATGTACTAGCGATATGCACTATGCATACCATCTAGTACCGAGTACCATACCGTATCGAAAAAATCTCAGTACGCCGGTACAGACCAACACAGCGAACCTTGGAATCAACAACAAGACCAAGTTCCTGAATACTTGGAGGTGGCCACATGAATCTTATCCACCATTACTTTTCCCATAAACTAGAAATATATATTTTAAGTAAAACCAGACTCAAACAAGCCAAACCAATGTAGAAGAGAAGACAATGTACCATGCACATTTAATTTATTTTTTAGTAAATACAGTTCCTCCGGTAATATGCATATTTATAAGACCCACAGCTTAAACTAGCCAAGCCAATGTAGAATGGGTCAACATAAATCAAAGTTCAAAGCACATTGGTTGTCCACCTGAACAAATTCTAACCGTCATATGCCAGCACCAAGACAATAATTACCTCACTAGCTTTCCTTTTTCCATGAGATCATATAGAAAGTTGATTAAGAAATTGCCAATATCCCATAGCATGTGCTGAAAGAACAAAATGGTAATTGAAAATAACTTATATCCAGACACAAGGAAGGATCTTTAATGGTGGTTGTTGCTCTATGTGCTCCAGACAGTCACATACTTTAAAAACAGGAGCAGCTGGATGAGTGTCAAATGCCATGAAAACACAAAACAAACAAAAAATTAGTGAAGCTGACATGAAACACAAAACTAGACTATTATATATTAGCAGACAAATATGGAATGGGGAAAGAATATTAATACTGGAAGGCCTGACATCTACAAAACAAAAGAGGAAGGAAATTTATATCCTGTCACTACTAAATGAAAGCCGTGCTAACATCACCACATGCCAAAAAATCTGTCCCAGGACTACTAGTTACATTGTATAGTAAAATACTATAGTGGACTCCTAAGACACTATGATTATGAAGTGTGTGGCATAAGACCAGTTCACGACAAGCAAATATATTCTTTTATTTAAGAATAGAATAAGCAAAAGAGAGAATAGAAATAGATAATATAACAAAGAATAACTATTAGACTCAGCTCATTGTGTAACTGCCAGGGATGAAAATTTCACCTTCACACATCTTATATGCGATTGATGGAAATTCACCATCGGAATGTCCTCATACAACTCAAACGTTGTCAAAATATACTTTCATTCATTAATTCTCTAATTTACAGTAACGATTCATTTTTTTTTCCTTTTTATAGACCTCAAATAATAATGTTCCAAAAAAAGATATGTTTTCAAAAATGAAGAAGAATACAATAATATCCCAAAAATCAAGTCATAATAATCAAACGTTGCATCTTTTAAAAGGGTATATTTTCATATTTTGACAAATAATATTCCTTGATAAAATATTTGATTTATGAACATATTCTTTCTTGTAGAGGCTTCAATATTTACAAAACTTTTTTGTAGGATAAAATCTTCAAACAATACGTAAAATCTTCAACAAGGGTAAGATGTATCTACTTCCTTTTTTCTCAAAATCTCTAACGAAGTATATGATTAATTTCCTTCCTTCTGGATTTTCATTTTTTTTCATTCTTTTTGGCAATCTTGGTAATTAATATAGAATTATAGATGATCTGTTAATATGGAAACTTATGACATGTGCAAAATACCCCTAAATTAATAAAATCTATTCAATAAAAAAAATAAAATTGTCCCACATCAAAGTGATTATGGTAAACAACCAGAACAAAGCAATTACAAACCAAAAGGTCCCAACTATCAAACAAAAATAACTTTGCTGTACATAAAGACTTCTTGTTGTCATATTATGATCCAATTTTCACCTCAATGGTAGTCATAGCTTGTGGGAAAAAGTCACAATTGCACATGTCATGCCTACAATAACAACACAAGTCTTAGGTCATAACTACTGGGAGCTAGTTACATGAATCTTTTTCACACCATGAGCTCTGTCAAAGGCAATCATGCGCCAAACATCTAAAAATGTCAAGGTTAAAGTGTATTCCTACTTCAGAGGATCTTTTGGCACTTCAGTTTACAGAAAGAGCCAAATGTTGAAACAATTGATCTGCAGTGCAATCAATAGATCAAAGAGATCTAATGGTCCAATTTAAGTACCACAATAAGATATCTCAGACCTGTTAGCGATTACAGTTGCCCAGAGACGGTTACGAATAATCCTACCCTCCTACCCTCAGAGTAAGATCCTCTTATGACTTGCACAAAGACCAAACAAACATCAGTATTTGGAAAATATCCAAGTGGCATTTCTACCCTTGTCATTCTTTTAAGCACAATCTCCCTTGCTTGGAGTCCATCAGACGATCCAAAGATCAATCAGAGGAAAAATACCACCTATACAACAACCCTTTGGGTCATAGATTGTGAGGTTTCGAAACAAGAATCGCAAGCCATAGAGGCATATAAGCGATTTCGAGATTAAGTTTGAACAACATGACTAAACTACAAAAACACATCCATTCATCGGAAGGAGAGAAGCCAAGAAGATAATTAGCAAATATATGACGCCAAACCCATTTCTAACGACACAAAAGCAAGATCAACGAGGGAAAAAAAAACGAAAAGAAAAAGAAGATAGATAATCACTTACGACTCCATTTGCGGTGCAGGTGGTGACGGTAAACTTGTGGTCCGTTTGATAATCCTTGTAAAGAAGATCTGCGAAGAACACTCAAAGAGCTCCACCATAAAGACGGAAAAGGGAAGGAAAGAAAGGATGAAAAGCAAAAAAAAAAAAACACGATAGAAAGTAAATTACCTCGGGCCTTTTTGCCGATCTCGAAGTAGAGGCCTGGACCCATAAGACCAAAGGGCAGAGTGGTAAGGAAGAGAAAACTCGCAGCGAGGCAACGAGCGGAGAGGATAAATATTGGTAAATATCAACAACGTGAAGTGAGAGGGGGGATGTGGAGGAGAGCCCCATAAGACGGCGATGAGACCGACCCGTTGTCCGGTGCAGGGAGACGACAGCCGTTGAATTCGTGGGGCCAGAGCTCTGGAACCGCTAGATGAACTGTCAGATCACCGGGTGGGAGTTGACGCGATTTCTGGGGCGTTTTTTTTATGCCCTCTGACGATGGGGTACAGCCGTCTCTGGGAACGAACGAGCCCTCGAGGCGTTGCTGTAACCGACATGACACATCAATTTTTGTTAGGAAAACTCTCGGTTCTAAAATTTATATCGGGACGGAGTGTGTTTTTATGCGACTCCTATTGTTCAGGCATGCCCGCTCTTTGAATGACGACTAAAAGTATCCCTCCCCCTCCCTCCCACCACACCGCTCGACGCCGCGGGTGCCGTTGCGATGACAACATCACTTCGGAACATGATCACCAGGCACAACCCCATAACGCTTCTCGACTCATCCTGCAGCACCGTCACCGTTGCCCACGTCCACCAAATCCACGCCCAACTCCTCGTCCATGGCCACCTCAACCACCCCCTCCTCTTCGTCCAGTTCCTCGCTGCCGTCGCCCTCCTCTCGCCCAGCAACACCACCCCCTCTTCTCCTCAGCACCACGAACGACAACTCCTGCTCCTCTATTCTCAGCGGCTTCTCGATTGCTCTCCGCACCCGCCCACCACCTTCGTCCTTAACTCCTTAATTCGCGCCCACTCGAGAGGCCCTGACCCGGCCCCTGCCTTCCGCTTCTACCGCCGACTGCTCTGCTCCCCCGACGCCCTCTCCCCTGACCGCTTCACCTTCACCTTCCTTGTCAGCGCCTGCGGCCGAGGAGGGCCCTCCTCCGCCGCCGGGGCCATTGCACATGCCGCCGCCCTCCGCCGCGGCTTCGTTTCCGACCCCCATGTCCACAGCGCTCTAATCCGCATGTACGCCCAGTTCGGCCTCCTCGACGCTGCCCGCCGCGTCTTTGACGAGCTTCCCGACCCTGATCTCGTTTCCCGCACAGCCATGCTTGGAGCCCTCGCCGCCGCTGGTGACATTGACCTCGCCCGCGATTTGTTCGACAGTATGCGCTGCCGGGACCCTATAGCCTGGAACGCCATGATCGCCGGGTACTCGCAGGTCGGCCGTTCCAGAGAGGCGCTGGAACTGTTTTCCTCAATGCAGTTGGAGGGTGTCAGAGTCAGCGTGGCGACGTTGGTCTCGATCCTCACCGCATGCGCCCACCTGGGCGCGCTTGACCAGGGCAAGTGGGTGCACGCCTACATGCAAAAGAACAGACTCCGCGTCACGGTGACGCTCGGTACTGCCCTCGTAGACATGTACTCCAAGTGCGGCGACGTCGGGAGGGGGATGGATGTCTTCTGGAGGATGCAGGAGAAGAACGTCTACACCTGGAACACCGCGATGAGCGGGCTGGCGATGCATGGAGCCGGCAAAGAATGCCTCGATCTCTTCGAACTCATGAAGGAACATGGCGTGCTGCCTACCGGGGTCACCTTCGTCTCCGTGCTTCGTGGGTGCAGCGTGGCCCGATTGGTCGAGGAGGGCCGCCGGCACTTCGACTCCATGAGGGATCAGTACGGAATCGATCCATGGCACGAGCACTACGGTTGCATTGTGGACTTGTACGGACGAGCTGGGCGCTTGGACGATGCGGTCCATTTTATCAATTCGATGCCCATTGAGCCGCATGCTGGAGCTTGGGGAGCTTTGCTTAACGCTTGCAGAATTTACAGGAACATTGAATTGGGCGAGTATGCAATGAAAAAGATGGTGGAGATGGAGTCGAAGAACCATGGGGCTTATGTCCTCTTGTCTAATATCTACGCAGAATCCAGGAACTGGGGAGGAGTCAACGATGTCAGGGAGTCGATGAAGGCCAAGGGTGTGAGGAAGGAGCCAGGTTGCAGCGTGATAGAGGTTGGTGGTGAGGTGCATGAGTTCTTTGTGGGGGACAACTCACATCCCAGGTATAGGGAGATCGAGGTGATGTTGCGAGAGATATCGAGGAGGCTTAGGTTGGCGGGGTACGCGGCCAAAACGAACGCGGTGATGTTCGACATTGAGGAAGAGGAGAAGGAGGATGCTCTGTGTTGGCACAGTGAGAAGCTGGCGATCGCCTTCGGGCTGATTGCCTCGGGAGAGGGCGCGAGCATCAGGATCGTGAAGAACCTTAGAGTGTGTTGGGATTGCCATGATGCTACCAAGTTGATATCCAAGGTGTTTCAGAGGGACATCGTCGTCAGGGACAGGAACCGGTTTCACCACTTCATTAATGGGGTGTGTTCTTGTATGGATTACTGGTGATGGCTTCCACTTCTTATCTTCATTTTATTTCAATTTGTATCGATTACTGCAGCATCCCTGGTTTTGAGTGGTGAGTTGGTTAGGTATGTCAGGTTGGTCCTATCTTGATGATTCAGATGCTCTATGGAGTGAGAAATTAGGATATGTTATATCATTCTCTTCTCCAGCATAAAATTTGTGCCTCAAGCGAATTGTGAGGCACAACTCGAAGTTAATGATAGTTAAGTCATCGGTCTCGTCGATCGGACATACTACCTTTGGAGTGGGTTTGGCTTCATGCGATCGGAACCCTAGGAGGCTTGATGATTGCCATGGTCGAATCGTGTCTTAGTACTGGGAGGTAACTGACACTAAGCTGGCCAAGATACGATCGATAGAGGACTGGCCAGGATTTAGTCAGTAAAGGATTGGTCAAGATTTAGTCGGCAAAGGACTGGCAAGAGTTAGTCGACAAAAGACTAGCCGAGACTTAGTCGGCAAAGGACTGTCCGAGACTTAGTCGGTAGTAGACTAGTCAAGATTTAGTTGGTAATGGACTGGATGAAACTTAGTCAACAAAGGACTAAATGAGACTTAGTCGGCAAAGGACTGTCCGAGACTTAGTCGGTAGTAGACTAGCTGAGACTTAATCGGTAATGGACTGGCTGAAATTTAGTCGACAAAGGACTGGCCGAGACTTAATCGGCAAAAGACTGTCCGAGACTTAGTCGGTAGTAGACTAGCTGAGACTTAGTCGGTAATGGACTAGCTAAAACTTAGTCGACAAAGGACTGGCCGAGACTTAATCAGCAATGGACTGGTTGAGACTTAGTCGTAATGGACTGGCTGAGACTTAGTCGGTAATGGACTGGTTGAGACGTAGTCAATAATGGAGTGATCGAGACTTAGCCGGCAAAGGATTGCCCAAGACTTAGTCGGCAATGGATTAGTTGAGACTTAGTCGACAAAGGACTAAACGAGACTTAATCGACAAAAGACTGGTCGGGACTTAGTTGGCAATGGGCTGGCCAAGACTTAGTTGGCAAAAGATTGGCTGAGACTTAGTCGACAATGGACTCTAGCGGGACCTACACAGGTGCGAAGTTTCCTTCGCAAGCAGGAAGCTTGAACTGTGGTGGTTGCTGGTGTGCCCTACCCCTTCACAAGGCAAATCTTTTTTTCCATGATAAGGTGTTCTGCTATCACGCTACGAGAGGTCGATTCCTTAAGCGGGATGCTTTCTCCCAAGTGGTTATTGAGGGGATCTAGTTTCATTATCGTGAATCTCCTTGGGATCCTAGGATGTTGTGTTGTCCCCTTATCGGGAAGGCGACAGGTTGTCCAGTCAACGGGCTCATCATCTTGCTGCTACCTCCCGCCTGAAAGGTTGCATCAACCTATGTGCCTGCATTCGCCTTTATAAGTCTCTTATGCAAGACATGAAGGGATTTTTGTTCTTCATACCTCCTCAGGCTAGTGTTTCGATCATCTTCAAGTCCCTCCGGTGTCTGCCTCCTTTGTCCTCGGTCGTCTTCGAGTCCTTCGCAGTTGAGTCCTTATGCTTCCTTGCTTCCTTTGCTTCTCCTTGTTTACTTTCCCTTGTGATATCTCCCTTGTCCTCAAGTAGCAAGAGAAATGCAGGAGGTTGCTCCCCATCTAGGTCCTCATCTTCCTTGGATGAGAAGGCCTTCAATGCTCTAGAGGTAATGCTCAAAGAACACAATGAAAACTCAGTCATAATTGAGTCTTTTTTGTCAATGATTAGGTCTAGGTATCACATCTCTCATGAATATGATCTGCGCATTCCAGAGGTTGGCCAACGACCTTTTGATCCGTTTCCAAACATATTCAGTGTTGGTTATAGGTGTCATGCAAGTCACTCACGTGAGTGATAACACATGTGACACGCTGTGCGATCTTTTTTTTTACTATTATTATTGACATATAATAATTATGATGAGATCACGATAATGAGACCAATTCGCCTTTAAATATAGACTCTAAATAATCTCGATCATAGCTTACTTGAGAGGGACATCAAGATAACTAGATACATCAATGTATTGTATTCTCGTCTATATAATGAAGGTGGTTGGTCTTATAACCTCTCGTGTGGGGACACTACAGATACAGTACATGTGCTTATTGGATAATGAGTTTACTAATTGATCCACTTATGGAATACTAGATGGTTAATGATACAGTACATGTGCTTATTGTAATAGGCTTGGCAGCCCTAGTTTAGTTAGCTTTCATGGCCGGTTTCGACATATAAATGAGAGTTATGTCATGTGGACACTTGTGGGGACTTCAATTTGTAATGGACCATGACCCTTTATATGCGACTCATTAGAGTTTATAAAATCTATGGTTGTAATATGCATTAGCTATATAAAGTGTTTGCTGAATTAATTGCTTGTGGATATATGGGAAACGCTTTCTCTAACCCATTTTTTCTTTTTTTATGTCCTAAGGGACTATAAGAGGTTTCAGGAAGCTGACATTTGTGAATGGACACACGATGAAGTTGTAGGACTTATACAAAACCAACTAAGTTTGTAACATTTAGTATCAGAGCCGGATAAACACACGTAAAAATACTTGTCATGCAAATGTGGGGGACCTCGTTGGGCTGTGGAGGGCTACTAGCACGAGCGGCCGTTTGAGAGAAACATACATTAAGATGTAGGAAAAAGAATCGCTCAAAGGAGCGAACATCCAAGATTGGCATTCAAAGGAATGACCAATCATTTGCACGAGAATCACCACATGGACAAGCAAACTAGAAAGAATGCATAGTGCATAAAGGTTGAGATAGCTGAGTTCGAGCTATGACTTGATGTTAGCAACCAAACTTGACGATGCTCAAGGCAAGCGAGACGCTTGGTAAAAGATGAGACCGTGCAAAGTGGGATGTGTTATATAATAACCAAAAAGTTTTGCAAACTCAAAGAGGTGAGGGGAATTGCTAACTTGAAGAATTTGGTACTCATGTAAGGGCTTATATACGAACGATAGAGTGTTCATGGTCATCCCAAGGTGATCGAAACTCGACGCCATGAAGCATTGTAAGAAGGATACAATCGTAGGAGGCTGAAGTGTGCAACAAGTTTAGCATGCTGCTAGGCCTTGAAGGGTGAAGTGGGGGTTGTATTGGCAAAGAGTCGTAATCTAGAAAGTGCATTTGCGGGGTAGAACAATGCACAGTTTGTTCAGCAAGATGGAGTATTCTAATGGGATGGTGGTCTCCAAATCTTCCAAAGGGAAGAATACAAAAAGGAAAGTTACTTTAACAGAACAAATATCTAAGAAGGATAAGTCCTAGTTCTCAATAGGGAGAATCATGTGTAACAGACTGGACATGTTGAGGAGTACCTTAACACAACAACTCTATAAAGCTCAGTGTATTGAGCAAGCAACGATGAGTTGTAGTATGATCTCGCATGAGATAATACATTGGTAGATGCATTGCGAGATCAAGTGGGAGAGCGACCATCACAACATCAAATGAAGGCACACTTAAAGCCAATGTGAAATTTGGACTCAATAGAGGGTTGACCCGTGGAATGGTGGGCGTGAGGGCCACCATCAACTCAATGCAAATCAAGGGGCAGAGCAACTAAGGTGGAACTTGGTGAAGTATCCAAGCCGCATGAAGGGAATCGATGTAGAAGATGAAACATAGTGCGGAGGCAAGGAGCTTTCCTTGGACAAAGGTTAAGGACATGAACTCTTGTAGAGGCAAGAGTGAGATCGTGTCATTCCATGGCTTCTTTATTCTGATGGGGTGGACTCATCTTGCATAGTACTAAAGACGAAGGGAGCTTCGAGACACGTGCACCTTGTCTCTGAGATGAATTTGACGGAAGAAATAGGAGATTCAACTTACGAAGGTGAAGTTGGGATTAGAATGCCTTAGTACGGAGAAGAGGATGCAAAGGCGGGTATTCTTGAAGAATATACTACAATATTATCATTCGAGTTGTCATGAAGAAAGCAGAGATTATGCTGGTGGGGGATAAAGGTCTAAGATCCCGACAATGGTGTATTAATTTCAGTAAAGTTTGTGGATTTCAAGAGCTACTAGGTGGCAGACTGTCCTAGAGTGATGCTTCGTCCAGGTATGACCCGAGAATGGGTGGACGAAGGTCAATTGCTAATGGAACAAACATAATCGAAGGTGGCGGAGGCCCTACGATATGTTAGCAGAGGCCACACATTGAGAGATTATAGTCCGAGTTCATCCCACAAGAATCTGAATGCAATAGAGATGTCACTAAGAGGCGACATGGTGCAGCGGATCATGGTGAAATAGTTCGAGATAATACAACACATGCGAGAAAAGTCTCGTGAAGGACATGATCATGCGAAGATATGATCAGGAGCTGCTGGGAGCTCCACTTTAGTGAATAATATGATGACAAGAATGACTATTGATTCAAGGAGTGAATTTTATGGTATTGCAGAGGCGGGTCTTTCGTGCGTGTATCAAATCGTACATCAGATGAAAACTTTGGTCATCAGCATATGAGGGTAGCGTACCACCGAGGGAGAATTTCGAGTGTAAGTACTAGTGAGTCCCATAAGGGTGCTTATATTCGCTTAAGGGAGCCCGACAAGTCAGAGGATAAGGCCGAGTAAGCGAACGTTGCTACCAAGGAAGCTAAGGAGAACAGAATCAATGCGAGACCTGCAATAGGATGGCGGAGGCCATGCATGAGAGTTGTAGTATGTCTTTTCATCGACCAAGAAGAATTGCTCGGAGAACATAAGTGTTGAAGCAGGTGGTCGAAAGGGGTGAGGAAACGATGATGACTCCAGAGGGGTTCAACTACCCAAAAAGCTAAGAGTCAGTCAGAATGGAGGTGGACTCGGAAGAGTGCCACAGTGCCGCAGAGGCAGATCTACCAATAGCGAAGAAAGGAACGTAGATGCGAGGTAACAGATAATAGTGTCATAGGCTTGGTAGCGCCATGGTACCGCAAAGGTAAGACTTTCATGGAATCATCGATCCCTTACTCGTATAGAGGGAGAATGTTGGTCATGAAAGGGGTCGAGGAGATGGAGAATGTAGAGGCAAACTCCAAGTACCAAGATAAGGCTGAAGGGCCAAGGAACTTCATAAGACTAGTGTCAATTGGCTTCTCATTAAGATAGCCAAAAGTGAGGGACTTCGTGTTGATTCAAGAGTGCTCGACCAAGGAACGAAATATACAATATGTGGTGTTATACCTTTTCTACTCAAAAGAGTAGGCGACAAAGATAATGGAGAAGACAGTACAATTATAGAGGTGATCAAAACTATCAAGACTTGCTCCAAGTTAGGGTGAAATTTTGCTCCTTTTGGGTAAAACTTCTTACATTTCGAAAGTTCGATGGTAGTGAGAAATTGAATCACAGTAGCTAACTCAATGCTAGGAGTGCAAACATTTCGGGTGTTTCAGAAGTATGAGCAAAGAGCGGGCGAAGACTAGTAGTCTGCTCGATGCATAAAGTACAACATCGAGGAGGCATGCGAAGTCAAGTAACTTTGTATTCTCAACTCTTAAGAGAATGGACAAAACCGAGTACCTCAGTTCTCTTATTTATCCAATATAAGAGCCTTGTGCAAGTTCAAAGGCCCATCGAAGAAACCTAATAGAAGACAATAGTTGTCAAATTCTCATCATTGGTGATCGATATTACTGAGAGTATATTGTTCGATTCATTTTTCAATAGAATGTCAATCGAAAGCAGAAGTGATACAAACATACATGGAAGCGACAATTAAGTTGAAGAAGAATTGATAAAGAAAGAAGGATCTCAAAAACTTTAAAGTATGCGAGACGATGCTTGTTAAAACTCCAATAATCATTCACCCAATTTAAGCAGCTTTAGACGTTTCAGATACTAGCGCAAAACAAGGAATGTCTTTTCCTTTATTAGAAGGATCCATAGGAATCAACAAGAATCAACACAACTCAGCTGACCCCACACCAGAGTTAGTCATTGATAAGTTGAAGCAACATGGCAGATCAAAGTTCGACTACTCAACAATAGTGTCGAAGAGTAACTAGGAGCCAAGAGGCATGTTGTAGCCACAACAAAAGATTGAAGATTCAACAAAAGGCAAGGAGATGTAGCGTCCACAGTGGCTTCGATGAAGACGTCGAAGGAATAAGTGGGAGAGAATGTCACGGAGGAAAATATAAAGAAGGTGTTCAATGTAATGCTCATGCATGTTCGTGTCTTTCGGTTTCTGTATATGCTTTATATAGCAAGTAGCGAGCTTGCAGTAGACTTGGCAGCCCTAGTTTAATTAGCTTTCATGGTCGGTTTTAGCGTGTAAATGAGAGTTATGTCATGTGGACACTTGTGAGGACTTCGGTCTATAATGAACCATGATCCGTTGCGTGTGATCGTTTAGAGTTTGTAAAGTCCATTATTGTAATTTGCATTGGCTTTATAAAGTGATTATTGAAATTGTTGCTTGTGGATCTCGTAGAAAATATTTTCTCTAACCCATGTTTTCTTTTATATGTCCTAAGGGACCATAGAATGTTTCAGGGAGATTGGCCTTTGCGAATAGACATGCGATGGTGTCGCACGACTTATGCAAAATCAGCCAAGTTCGTGAGTAGGTGTTTAATGTTTGCTAGCGGCTTGAATGACTGGCCTGTACATTGGGCGCATATGTCACAAAAATTGTTCGGTGCTACTCCTTCGTATATAATCAGATGTGAAGTTGTGTCATCTCATACATCTTTAGGAGCAGTTAGTGCAAGGGCCACCAGAGCAGGTGACAGGCGACTATCTTATCCCTGGTTTATAGTGTTGAGTTGGCTCGGGGTGCCAGGTTGGTCCTATCGTGGTGATTCAGGACCTCCGTGGAGTGAGAAATCGGGATATGTCATATCAATAATCTAAACCAAAAATCATCTTAATACGAAGGGGAAGGATTATTGGATCACATTAATGACATACAACAAAATTATTAATATATATATATATATATATATATATATATATATATATATATATTGATCTTATTGATTATGTTTGACCCAAAGATATGAGGAACATGGTCAACGCACGTTATGATACGTTGGAATGGGTGATTAACTTAAAGTTTTGGAGTTGGTGTACCTAGTACGACTAGGACGTCAAAGTGGAAAATGGATCACTATGAATCCTACATCTACCGTCAATCAAGTTGAAAATCGATGATCACTATGGATGTCAAAATTTTAGATGTTTGGTGGGGGAGATCGGCAACGCCATCCTAATAAATAAAATGGTCTAAATCTTGATGTATGTAATTTTGTTGGAGATTGATTAAGAGAGAAATCATGGGTATGAGAGATAGGTTGGGAAATAAGAGTTGGGTGTCATGCTAATAATGTCTTGGAGGAGATGAAGAGATATGATGGGTATGGGATAGATAGGTTGGGAAATAAGAGTAGGAGGAGGAGGGTAAGCAGAGACTTCATATTCTATGCAATCTCTAAACAGTTCAACTTTCTTTCTTCTACAGGAGTAGAAAGAAAGACGGAAGACGAGACAAACACGATACAGAGGCTTGAAGAAAAAATGATGGCACCGTTCAAACCTCATCTTTTTTTTTTCTTCTTCTGGAATAGTTAGTATATATATAAATAAATAAAAAAAAGAAGATTTAAGAAAAGGAAAAAAACCTGTGACAGCTCATGCGGTGCGTCATCACCAGAAAATGCCGCCATTCCCGGTCATCGACTCATCTCGTCAACGACCAACGCAAGACGGCAATCAACCGTTCCCTTCCACCTCGCTTCTCCTTTCTGTTTATAAATAAATTGTTCCTCTCCAAGCCAAGCCAACTGGTGCTTTTAAATCATCATCATCATCATCATCACCACCACCATCGATAACAAACAAACATGGCGGAAGTGAAGAGCAAGATCTTGATCATCGGAGGGACGGGGTATATTGGCAAGTTCATGGTGACAGCCAGCATCCGCTCCGGTCACCCCACCTTCGCTCTGATCAGGGACGCCACTCCTTCCGACCCCGCCAAGGCCAAGCTCTTAGAAGACTTCAAGGCCTCCGGCGTCACCCTTCTCCAAGTAACTTCCTTCTTCTTCTTCTTCTTCTTTCTCTTCTACTTTTTTTCTAATTTTTTTCTTCATCGGTGATGAATTAGGGGGATTTGGCCGATCACGAGAGCCTGGTGAAAGCGATTAAGCAGGTAGATGTGGTCATCTCCACGGTGGGGTTCATGCAGACGGCAGATCAGTCAAAGATCCTCGATGCCATTAAAGAGGCCGGAAACATCAAGGTTCTTAAATACTACTTCTCCCCTGTTTCCTTTCCTTTCCCTTTCTAATTTCTTCCTGCGCTGGAATCCTGCACCGAAGCGGCCGTGAAATCAAGAAAGATTAGAAGAAGAAAAAAAAAAAAAAAAGGATGCTAAATCACCGGTGAAAAAGTCTATTGTTTGAGCTTTTAGTTTCCTTCTTCTGAGCAGTTGTTGACAGCTTGTGGGGTGGTTCACCGCAGAGGTTTTTTCCGTCCGAGTTTGGGAACGATGTGGATCATTCACATGTGGTGGAAGCAGCAAAAACAATTCTTGTGGAGAAGGTTCAATTTCGACGGGCCGTCGAGGCATCAGGGATCCCATACACCTTCGTGGTTTGCAACTGGTTCGCCGGTTACTTCCTTCCGACGCTGGCACAAGCAGGAGCTACTGGCCTTCCCGTCGACAAAGTCACTATATTAGGCGATGGAAATGTCAAAGGTAAACACATCCCATGGCTTGTTCTCCGACACTCCACCAGAATTTGGAGTAACTCTACATCAGTTGGTTTGGTTTTGTTGGATGTTCAGCTATATTTGCTGATGAAGACGATGTCGCGGCATTCACCATTAGGTCTGCAGATGACCCAAGAACTTTGAACAAGATTCTGTATTTGAGGCCATCTGCCAACACTTTAACCCATAATGAGCTTGTATCTCTCTGGGAGAAAAAGATTGGCAGGACTTTCCAGCGGGTGTACATCCCTGAAGAACAAGTTTTGAAGCAGATCCAAGGTGTGTGTAGTAAGACTTCCTATTTTGTTTTATTTAATCAACTCACTAACCACATCTCTACTCAAACTTCTTTCTTCAGAAGGACCTTTCCAAATGACCATCATACTTGCGATCATGCACTCCGTTTTTGTCAAGGGGGATCACACCAACTTTGAAATCGATCCGTCATTTGGTGTGGAGGCTACTGCGCTGTATCCCGATGTCAAATATACGACCGTAGATGAATACCTGAATCGCTTCCTCTGAGAGAACAACATGCCGCAAACATATACTCGATGGCCGATAAACACGCAAGTAAAACAGTTCAATGGCTTTCTCTGTAGCCAATAAACACGCCATCTATTAACATCGGCCTCCTGGAGTTCTTGTTCATGAGTTTGTCACTGTCATCAGTTCCATTGTTACTCGTTTCACATGAAAGCTTACCGTTTTAGTTCCTTGCTGCAATGGCATTGTACGCGCTTGATTGATATCAACCGAATCCTTTCTTTTGCCTCTTTTGTCTGTTTCCTCTGATCACTGATTCAGAAGTTTGGATGATCACTGATTTAGAAGCTGGATGAGTTGGAATATTTCTTATTGAATCCTCCGGTTCTGTCTTTAAGTAAATACAAATAGAGAAGAGTCGTTATGCTTGCCTTCTAGTCACCTTGAAGTGTCACATTCTTGGTTGGAGCTGTGGCTCGGTATTGTCAACCAAAAGTTTGATGAAGCTCTACAAAAGCCATGAGCAAAGTTAATATCCGAGTTGAAAGGTTGATGGATGATAACGGAGAGTTCACACGATACTTACAAAAACAAGGGAATTGACAACTTATACAAGTGATACGTGCGACCTAAGAGATGTCTCACGACCATCTCTTCAAGAGAGAAAAACCTTCCAACAGCATAGCTATGGTAGTAAGAGAACTTTCTCTTCGATATAAATTAATATTTTAGAGTAACCCAATCCATAAAAGATGTCAACGTATTGTTAGCGACGATGTCTCACTGGAGATGCAAAATTATGGTGCTGCACACATTGGGAAGAAAAGTTCTCTATGTTGAAGAGGGAATTACAAACTCACTTCTTGCTAAAGAACACAAAGGTCATCGTGCGTCAAACTTTTTGACAATTTCACCACACCTCTACAATTCAAGATTATATGAAAATATTTTTCTGTACTAATGCTAAACATATAAGACATGTCTAAGAAGGGTCAATTTTTCTGCTTTCTAAAAAGTACTTGTAAAAGAAAAGTGCTCCTATATGACATGGATCTAGAAGGATCATCCCAAAATCTGACTAATATGTTTTTGGCAATGGACAACGTCCAATGATGGAATGCCCGTACAGAAATGAAGCATTCAATGCCCTTAAGATTTGTTTGTTGAACGCATTGCAAAGTGAAGCCTAGTAGAGGCCAAAGAAAAAGATTGACTCTTCAAGTTAGAGTTTGGATCACAACAATCACACATTAGGATGGTGCAATTACTTAATGCACTGCGAGATCAAGTGGCAATGAAAGCATATATAACAACAACCTGTTGATGTTCATAAGCATCAAATTTGAACGAGAAGATGACTCACATATTGGTGGACATGAGAGCCACATAAAACTTCAATCTTCGAGACAAATTGACTCAGATTGAAACTAATAAGACTCCAAGTCGCGTGAAATAATCCATACAGAGTCATTTATCTCTGGATTGATGGAGTCAACATCCAGATCTTACAACGGAGTGAGAATGATACCGGGGAAAGGAGAAAGAGGAATGAAATTTGGAAAAAAAAAAAAAAAAAAAAACCGATAGTCAAGTTATATTTGCTGGAATATCTTTTGGATTGAAAAGAAACAAACTCAAGATAGACCTTGTATAAAATCCATGAATAATTTACAATCGAGTTTAAAATCACAAAGGGATACAAAAAATTCACCACCCCAAGGATATAGAACTGAAACAAAAGACCCACCACTCAATGAAGTATCCAAGAGATACAGAGTTTTAGAGAGAACTCTGAATGAGCTTCTACCAATACCAATAAGATTATACACTTCTTTCTTACCCTAAAACACCAAAATAAGTAACTAATGCATGAAACAAGCCTTCATACATAGGCAACTACAAAATTAAGTGTTTTATAGTTGGTAACTAACCCCTTTAATGCTTTCTTTGGTCATGAAGAAAAGCATCTTGAAACAACATTGACTTTCTACCTTCCAAAGCACCTATTGATGATGCAGCTTTAACTTTATCTAGTGAAAATGCTCATGAGTTGTCATATTTGAGAGGTTTGGATTAAAAGCTATGAGAAGCATTATGAGCTGTAGAGAATATAACAACATCAATAGCTTCGCAAAATTGATAGGTTCTTACCCTACATGCTTTCCTTCTTTAGTGACAGTGGGCGAGACTTTATCTCCTAGCCCAACCACAAATTGCATATGACAAAGACATCCCCACATATATTTAGTGTCGACACTCGGTCAAATATCTGAATCCTACAAAACAAGTCAAATTTTCCCATAGGCAGCTCCAACACCATTTGTTTGTCAGAGACTAAATCTCATTCGCTTGGTGCAACTAAACCAGTATTAGCACCTTGATTCATATTATTTGATAAAAATGTAATTAACCATAAACTCAACTAAGATTTGATATTTCATTAAGACTAGAATTAAATAAGAGAAAACCTCAAGAATAACAACGAAAATTCAAGTTTCCTGAAAAGTAATAATTGCCTGCTGGCTGCGGGGTCCGTCTCCTGGCCGCCGGTGGTCCTACACAATAGTTCTGTGTCGGGGGTGTCCCGGCTCGACCCCTCTGATGCTCGAGTCAACGAAAGGCAGAGGGGGAGGAAGACAACAATATGAGCTATGTAAATGAGAGAGTAGAGAGGCTATTGCATGCTTGCCCTAGCTCGGCCTAGGGCGTGGTTTTTATACCTGGGCGCCGAACGATCTGGACATGCATTAGCCAAGGCCCCCCTTACCATGTATGGCAGATGCATTAATGAGGGTGGCTTGCTGTCAGTCATTAATGCAGGGGCATGACTTCTGATGAGATGTTAGCCAAGAGGTGACTAGGGAAGCTGAGGCATGCTGTCAGTCAGTAATGTAGAGGCATAAGTTATACTGAGATGTCAGCCAGGAGGTGACTAGGGAAGCTGAGGCATGCTGTCATTAATGATCGTTGGTTCTTATGCCTTTATTGTCTTTTAGTCCACATGGTGGAGGGAGCTGGGGGTACCAATATTATCACTATCAACTACTTTCTCCATTTGAGCCAGCCATCAATATGGCTGCAAGACTAGAACATAATCTGATAGCTTAAAGACAATGCTAGAAAGAAGATGACAGTATAAGCCCATATTTCTTCCTTAGATGCAAATATTTGGCAAGTAGAACTCTGGTTGATTGGTATACACTGCATTATGAACTGGCATGTAAATTCTTCCAAAAAAAATAAATTATATCAGGTACCTGAAAGAGGATGAAGGCTATTTGCTAGAAACCATTAGGTGGCCTCTATTTTCCTCTCCTCAGGAACAGAAGCAAATGAAGATCAACGATGAGATGGTAAAAACTTCAGAGTGCATGGTTATCTTTTAGGCATCAGCCCTGTTCCTTGAGCTGGCAAGAGTGAGCCGGAGGTCATCTGGTCTGCATTCCTCGTGTATCCTCTCACCCTCCCAGGGCTTCACCAGTCCTCGCATGTTATTGCCATTACCGCTGCTCCCAAATGCAAACTCATCAGTAATGCCATTCGACATCTGAACATCAATATTGTGCAGGATACCAGGAATGACAGGGGAACTGGTGCCACCCTGCCCGGGCATCCAAACTATACCAGGCATGACAGGGGAACTGGTACCACTTTGCCCTGGTGTCCACATTCTTGAAAAGCCTCCACCTGAAAGCTCAAATGGGTTTGAGGAAACGAGGCTGAAGGTGGGGGATAAAGGAGATGCTGTCTCAATCTGAAGCCCTGCAATCCAAGCAGGATCTGGAATCATCTGACGCCCAGGACTTGGTGGAGTTGAGTTTGGTAAAAATTTGTAGCTGCTACTGGGCCATAATGGTTGTGCACTTTGATCATGCCAGTCAGTCTTAATACAAGGTGTACTCGGAGTTGGGGAACTTGTGGGAGGAGTCACGGGGGCACTTATGGAACCACCACCCATGAAAAGAGGCAGTTGGTGTCGAAACATGGATGAAGAGGCACTAGAGGAAGCTGAATAGAAATTTTTAAGCCAGGGAATGAGGGAGTTAGCATCGGCACCATTGATAGAATTGTTGGTATTGGTGATGTAGGATGAAGATGCAGGTCTTGCAAAGGATGAAGAGGCAGGACTGTGATTATAAGATGCACATGGGCTTGCCTGGTTTGAAGAATATGGACTTGGAGAGGTTGAGCCCCCAACTACATCCGTGCACTCTACTGGAGGTTTACACCCCTGCAACGGAAAATTGAAAGTCATGCTAAGAAACTGCAACAGAAAATTTGAAAATCATGCTAAGAATTGCACGCTTGCATGAGAAAACCCACATAAGATACTTTGTATTTGAAAGACTCAAATTAAGCAAACAAAAGGCATTTACTGATGATGCACAAGACAGGAAAGACAAACTCACAACTGTTTCATAAGACCCCTTTTGACATCTTTGCAGGAAGAAGGTCGCACTTTAGATGAGATTAATTGATCACGGCAATAGTTTAAAAGCTTACAAAGAAATTACAAATACATAAAACAGAAAAGAAGCCACAGAAACTTATTTGTTCTAAGAGACAAGATTTTTAACGCTGAGATAAAGATGGTTCACAGCACACAAACAGAACATAGTTGTAAAGTATGACAATAAATGGTTGTAAAGTATTATTTATTATCTTGCACTTGGGTTTACATATCAAGCTCATTTATCTTCCATCCGGCTTGCATTTGAGAGATGTTAGAGTTTTAACATGAAAAGTCTGAAAACATTATCTTTGTAAAGTACTATCTAGAACTAATTATCATGTTAAAGACCTAGATGCAATGAAAGCAAATTTAACTCAAGTCATGGTTGCAAAGTTACTATATTCTATTAAAATATCTCAATATTGGTGAAGCTAATTGCAATAGGAACGACCACAAGGCGGCCCAGTCAAAAAGCATATACTGTTCTACTAAGGGACATAAAGAAAGAAAAAAAAATCCAATATTTGCTCAATTACAACATGATTATCAGCAGTTCATATGCAGTAAGAAACCTTTTTAAGGAAATATAAGGCCATTTAAGCGGTACCGATCCAAAAGTTTCTTAGGGATAAATTGATTTCATCCTGAAAGCATTTGCAGACATGTCAAACAAAGTATTAGCAAATAAAAATTATTAGATCCCAAAAAGAAGAATAAGAAAAATAGAATTGCAACCGATGATGACTGAAAGGAAACACAGGAAGTCGTTATCGTGAATGGGAACTTTAGGTCACATTGGCCCCCCAGAATTCGCAGGCTTCACACGAGACACGAACTGTGTAAGGTGCGCACAACACACCCCCTCTGGTAACTTGCGCCGCCATCCTATCTTTGATCCAAGCGCACGGATAGCATGCCATGAACTAAAATTAATGCGTCTCTAACATGCTACCTTGGCGCCCTTCGATCGTTACCAGAGTGTCAGTAAAGATCAAGCGCAAGAATTGGGAAAGAAGAGAAGAAGAGAAAAATTAGGGATGGAGAGAGGGAGTACCTTGCGGTAGGTGGTGCCGTCGGGCTCGACGGTCCAGCCGGCCTCGTCGCAGAGGGCTTTGAGGACCTCGTTGTTGTCGCAGTGCTTGGGGAGCTTGTAATTCCCATACGCCCGCAGTCCGGAGTAGATATTGGCCGCGATCGCCCGCCGACGCCGTTCCCTCTGCCGGTTGTTCTCCCTCTCCCTCCACGTCGGCATCCTCGTCTCGGACGTCATCCCTTCGCGAGAACCACCAGCCTCTACCTATATCGATCTGCCTCCAGCTGATAAGGAAGGATCGGTCGCCCGATCTCGTCGAACCCAAGTTCGGAGATATCAGAGTAGAGAGGACGGGGAAGAAGGCATGCGCATCGGGAAAGGGGAAAGAGGAGGGATCTCAAGAAGCCTCTGTTGGGCGCAGCGAGAGCGGGGAGGAGTTGAGAACAGAGGCGGAAGGTATAAAAGAGGCCCATTAACTGTGCGCTGGCCCAATTGCTAAGAAGGCCAATTTGGCCAACTACCGCTTACTATCTTCTACTATGACGACGACAGAAGACGGCGGCGGCGAACAGAGAGTCGTCCCCCTGCCGAGGAAAGGAAGCATAGAGAGGAGACGTAGCCAAATCTCTAGGTAAATGGTGCAGTGAAATGAATATTTTCGCTATCACATACTATTGTAAAGGTGAAAATTTATTGGTGTTGAATATTTTTTAAGAAAAATATTTTTAATATGGTATCATGGTTTAAGTGAGATAATATCATGGTTTAAAAAAAATAAAAAAAATCAGACTACATGAATTAGAATTATCTTAATTTTTAATTATAAATTTTTTTTATATTTATTTATAATATTATTAACAACAATAACTTATCGCACACAGTTGGGATTCTCCCTCGTCCTCTCTCGTCTGACAACGCCAGGAAGCTGCTCTACTTGGGGATGATTCACTGCAAAGTACTGTTTCCCCATAGAAGATGCCCGCCGCCGTCTTCTCCGAGCAACAGTGGTCACGGCACAAGAGAGAACAACTTCGAGAGGATTCTGGGATCCGTCCCCAGCCTTGGCATCGGCCATTAGCTTCGTTGATCTCCTCCTTTATTTCTTTCTTTCTTTCTTTCTTCTCACTCGGACGGTTCTACTACACCTCATTCCAAATTTTAGCCTCACACCTACCGTACTACGTTCTTGTGATTCCAATTTGGTTACTACGCTGCTGTGATTCCGATTTGGTTCTTCGTTCGTTTGGCCTGATGTAATGCTGAAAGCATGCTTATAGATGCGATGAGATGCAGTGTATAGATCAGCAACCAACTACTTGTGTTTTCTCTCGTCTCCCCCTCACACACATATAATATATGACTTGGAGATGACAGTTGGGACTGTTAACACCTCGATATTTTTCTGTATGGATGACATTAGAGTTGGTGACTGTCAGCTAACTTCTCCTAATCCTATGACTTGTGGAGGATTAGGAGAATGCAATGAGAATTTTTTTTGGTAGATAAAAATTTACATGAAAATATAATGAGGAAAAGTAAGAACTTTACTCTAAAAGCACGTTGCTGACCTCGTAATAGAGAAGGACACTAGAAACACCTGCACGAACACACGACACACCAAAACTGCAATATAATGCACCGACGAGAATGCTTCTCAAAGCCATGTCGGACTTTTTGGGTTCCGCACGGCAGCAGGGCGAAGCGAGCACCAACTTCGGCGGGCATTGTTGCCGGAGAATGGAGGGACAACGGTCAACTCGGGGGGAGGACAAGGATTCATCTCGTGGCCGTGAAAGTCCCAAGAGATGCCGAAAGTTTGAGGTGAAGCTGATGCTTCATCTACAGCCTGGGTCGTACGATGCTTAATAGGATCAGAGTACCTGCATAAAGTTATGGAGATGAGACTATGTTCGTGAAGAACAATCTTTTAAGAGCAAGAAAGTCAAAAGGCTTACTCTGCAGTTCAGCATTCCACGCGCATAAAATTGGTGAATGATAGATACAGTCCATGCAAGTCTGAGACTCCAAAAATCCATGCATCATATCACCACAATAATCCAAATACATAACAGCGAAAGAAAATTCTGCCAACACTTTCACTTTTCGATTTATTGAAATAGAATAATCATAATTATTTTTCCTTCTTGTCATACTTACAGAGAAAGTGACTTCCACAACATTCTGGCAGGCAAGGCCAGCAGATGTCAACTTGCCAACGATCACAGCACGGCGACAAGAAAAAAAATGCCAGCCTTGACATGTATGATCTATTACGGCAAATTATCATATTACTTATCGGGAGAAGATGCTGAGTCAACCAACTATTCGATTCTGGTTAATGCTAACCCAGTAATCCTATTTAAGTCTCATATTCAGAGTGGAAGCTTCCGACAAGGAAAACAGAGACACAACCATCACGTGATTACCATGTCAGGAAGTGTCAGAGCAGCAAGGAAAATGACATGTAATCGAGATCGTAGAGAACTGTTGTGCTGCGAGGAAAATGATTCATAATGGGGATCACAGAGAACTATTTACACAACGCTTTCCAGGTTTTCTTGGAGCAACAATCTTGCTGCATTCATTATCAGGACTAATGGCATGTGGTGTTGCTCTCAGTGGCTGCACTTTCAAACTCCTTGGATTTCTAGCTTTGCCAAATTGTCCAGGAAGAGAGTGAACTGCCTCTTGAGAACTTTTAGAAGAGATGTCCCTTTTTGCATCTTCATGTTTGGGTTTTAGCCGCAAAGTATGGCACGGATTTTGGCATGACTGCCCTAGGCTAGATCGGTTTATCTCCTCCTCAACTGACCCTTGTCTGATTGGCATTGATTGGTGTGAATGATTGAAGTTGCAACTATCTTGATTACTTTTCCTCACTGCCGCAGCAGTGGGGACCTCCTATCCCAAAAAAAAAAAAAACACAATTCTGAGTGTGTTAGACATCCAGCACCAGTCAGCTGAACAACAATACTATCACAAGTAGACTTATCATAATTCTAATAAGATCAAGAATATCTTTCTTAGACCAAAAATGGATTAAGCACTTTCGGCCATATTCGGCTTAGGAGAATAAGACTGAGATTAATCACATATATTGAAAGCAAGTGCTATCTGAATAATTTTCAGTTGAAAACTCTGCTTGTCCTTGGTTTATTATTTACAAATGCGTTTACGGACTGCTGAATTCTTTCAACTTAGATGTTGCGTGGGTAAGACAAAAACCATCATCATATAAAGTTCATTGCATAACAAACATCAATGGAAAGTCCATTTCAATTCATATTACACCCCCAAAGGAAAAAAAAACACTAAAAGACTTACCAAATGAACTTTATGCCCCAAATCCTATGTTGAGTAGACAGTCTCATCTGTTTTTCTCCAGTTACTAATACAGCAACAATTTGAGGCAAATTGCATTGGATCCAAGGTTCGCCGTATCGGTCCACACCGACGTACCGAGTTTATCTCGGTACAGTACCCAGTACCAAGCATTGCGCACAGTGCATACCACTAGGTATAATATAATATAATATAAAAAAATAAAAACAGAGAGAGGAGACGTCGCCTTGTTCTCCCGCGGGAAGACGAGGATTCACCTCGTTCTCCCTTCTCCCCGCGCTATCACGGGCTTAACTGAATTTGTCTAAGCCATGCGGCACCTATGCGTGTCCGTCCGCAAAGGTCAACCTTCCCCGAGATCTCCTAAGGTCCCTTAGACTTACAAAAGAGAAAACGGGCCAGAAGAAGCAATTCCATCGGGATCCACAAGCAACTGCTCAAGCGAACACTTTATAAAGCCAGATACAAATTACACCCATGGACATTACAAACTCAGAGAGGTTGCACACAAAGGATAATGGTCCATTACAGACCGAAGTCCCCACAAGTGCTTACAAGACACACTCGTATTTACAAGACAAAATCGGCCACAAATCAAACCAAAATAGGGCTGCTAAGCCTAGTACAAGCCGGCTACTTGCTTTACAAGGTATGTACACAAACCGAAGGACACGGACAAACATGAGCATTTTATCGAACACCTTGTTTACATTGTTCTCCGTGACATTCTCTCCAACTTATTCCTTCGACGTCCTCGTCTAAGCCACTGTAGACGCTACATCTCCTCGATTTTTGTTGAATCTACAATCTTCTGCTTTGGCTGCAACATGCCCCTTTGGCTCCTAGCCGCTCTCTGCCGCTATTATTGAGTAGTCAAACTCTGATCCGTCATGCTATTTCAACTCACTAATGACTGAATCTGGTATGGGGTTGGCTGAGTTGTGCTGATCCTTGTTGGTTCTCGCGGATCCTTCTGATGAAGGAAGATACCTGCCTTATTATATGCCAGTGTCGCAGTATACTTATGTTGCTTGAACTGGGTGGATGCTGATTGGAATTTTGACGAGCATCGCCTCGCAGACTTTAAGGTTTATGAGGTCCTTCCTCCACAATGTTTGCCCATTGATCCTTCCTCCATGTTTAGTTGTTACTTCCAAGTAGGTTCGCATCACTCTCGCTCTCGATTGGCATTCAATTGAAAAATGAAGCGGACAATCTACTCTCAGTAGTACTGATCACCAATGGTGAGGATTTGACAACTATCGTCTTCCATAAGCTTTCTTTGAAGGGTCACTAAACCTATGCAGAGCTCCTCTGCTGGATAAGTAAAAGAACTGTGATACTTGACTTCACCCATTCTCTTAGTAGTTGAGAAGGCAAGGTTACTTGGCTTCGCTCCCTCATCGAGTTAAGAGAATTGGGGTACTCAGTTTCGCCCATTCTCTTGAGTTGAGAAGGCAAAGGTTACTCAATTTCGCTTGCCTCCTCAAGTTTGTACTTCATGCATTGAGCTGGTTACAAACATTCGCTCGCTCGCTCTTTGATCACACTTCTGAAGCACTAAAAGTGTTTGCACTCCTTGCGTTGAGTTAACTACTGTGATTCGTCTTCTCACTGCCATTGAACTTCTGGAATGCAAGAAGTTTTGCCCGAAAAGAGCAAAAAGTTTACCCCAACTTGAAGTAAGTCTTTGATAGATCCGGTTGCCTCTGGGATTATACTGTCTTCTCCATCACCTTTGCGGCCTACTCCTCTGAGTAGAAAAGGTACAATTTCGCCCATTCTCTTGAGTTGAGAAGGCAAAGGTTACTCGATTTCGCTTGCCTCCTCAAGTTTGTACTTCATGCATTGAGCTGGTTACTAACATTCGCTCGCTCGCTCTTTGATCACACTTCTGAAGCACTAAAAGTGTTTGCACTCCTTGCGTTGAGTTAACTACTGTGATTCGTCTTCTCACTGCCATTGAACTTCTGGAATGCAAGAAGTTTTGCCCGAAAAGAGCAAAAAGTTTACCCCAACTTGAAGTAAGTCTTTGATAGATCCGATTGCCTCTGGGATTATACTGTCTTCTCCATCACCTTTGCGGCCTACTCCTCTGAGTAGAAAAGGTACAGTACCGCGTACTGCCTACTTCGTTCCTTGGTCGAGCACTCCTGCATCAACCCGAAGTCCCTCACTTTCGGCTATCTTGATGAGAAGCCCATCGACATCGGTCTTATGAAGTTCCTTGGCCTCTACCCTTCCGCCCTGTCTTGGTACTTGGAGTTTGCCTTTGCATTCTCCACCTCCTTGGCCCCTTTTACGACCAATGCTCTCCCTCCATGAGAGCAAGGGATCGATGACTCCACGGAAGTCCCACCGCTGCGGTACCATGGTGCTGCCAAGCCCATAGCCCTACTATCCGTTGCCTTGCATCTGCATCCCTTCGTGATCGGTAGATCTACCTCTGCGGTACTATGGTGCTCCTTCGAGTCCACCTCCTTTCTAACCGACGCTTTGCTTTTGGGTAGCTGAGCCCCACTGGACTCATCGTCGCTTCCTCGCCCCTTTCGACCACCTGCTTCAACACCACTGTGTCCTCCTTAGTCGATGGAAAGACAGACTACAACTCTCATGTATGGCCCCCGCCATCTTTTTACTGGGCTCGCGCCGATTTTGTTCTCCTTAGCTTCCTTGGTAGCAACATTCACTTACTCGGGCTTGTCCTCTGACTTGCCGAGCTCCCTTAAGCAAATGTGAGCACTGAAGCAGTCCAACTCTCTAGCCGCTCCGATCATACCTTTGTATAATCAAGTCCCCTCCATGGGACTCATTGGTACTTACAATCTGACTTCTCCCTCAGTGGTACACAGCCCCTATATGCTGATAACCTAGGCTTTCATTTGATGCAAGCTTCGATGCGCATACACGGAAGACCCGCCTCTGCGGTACCATGGCATTCACCCCTTGAATCCACAGCCCTTCTTGTCGTTGCATTGTTCACCGAAGTGGAGCTCTCAGCAGCTCCTGATCATTCACATGATCACGTCCCCCTCCATGGGACTCTCTGGTACTTGCACTTGGACTTCTTCCTTGGTGGTATACAGCCCTCATATGATGATGACTAAGGCTTTCATCCAATGCAAGCTCCGATGCACACACGAAGACCCGCCTCTGCGGTACCACGGCATTCACTCCTTGAATCCATAGCCCTTCTTCTTGTTGTGTCGTACACCAAAGTGGAGCTCCCAGTAACTCCTGATCATACCTCCGCATGATCCTGTCCCTCACGAGACACGATCGCTTGTGTTGCATTGCCACGAACTATTCCACAACGATCCGCTGCACCATGTCGCCTCCTGGTGACATCTCCATTGCATACAGATTCTCGTGTGATGAATTCGGACTACGACTTCTCCATGTATGGCCTCTGCCAACACATCGTAGGGCCTCCGCCATCTTCGATTTTTGGTTCGCTCCCTTGGAAATTCACCTTCGTCCACCCACTCTTGGGTCACACCTGGACGAAGCATAGCTCTAGGACAGTCCGTCGCCTAGTAGCTCATGAAGTCCCCCTGACTTCGCTAGAATTGGTGCACCATTGTCTGGATCCTGGGCCTCTATCCCCTATTAGCACAATCTCTGCTATGCACCACTTGTTCCTGACAACTCCAATGGCAACACTGTGGCATATTCTTCAAGAGTACTCGTCTTTGCGTCCTCTTGCCCCGTGCTAAGGTATCATGAGCCCAACTTTGCCTCTACAAGTTGAATCACCTTAGTTACTCCGTCAATGCATCTTTGAGGTAACTTGCATGTGCCTCGAAGTTCCCTTTGTCTTTGGCACCATGCATGATAAGTTCGCCCCATCAAAATAAAGAACCCATGGAACGACATGATCTCACTCTTGCCTCTACAAGAGTTCATGCCCTTGACCTTTGTCCAAGGAAAGCTCCGTGCCTTCGCTCCATGTTTGGTCTTCTATGTCGACTCCCTTCATACGGCTTGGATACTTCACCAAGTTCCACCCAAGTCGCTCCTCTCCTCGATTTGCTTTGAGTTGATAGTGGCCCTCGCGTCCACCATTCCACGGGTCAGCCCTCCGTTGAGTTCGATTTCTGCATCGATTCTAAGTGTGCCTTCATATGATGTTGCCTTAGATTACTCCCCCACTTGATCTCGAAATGCATCCACCAATGCATTACATCATTCGAAATCATGTGACAACTCTTCATCACTCACTCGGTCCGTTGAGCTTTGTGGAGATATTACCTTGAAAAACTCTTCCTCAATATGTGCAATCTGTTGCACATGATTCTCCCTCTGGAGAACTAGGACTTATTCCTCCTGGATATCTGTCATGTTGGAGCAACTTTCCTCTTTACATACTTCCCAATGGAAGTTTCGGAGACCACCATCCCCTTTGGGTTACTCCGTCTTGCTAAACAACTTGTGCCTTGTTCTGCCCCCACAAATGCACTTGCTAGATTGCGACATTTCACCAATACAGTCCCTACTGTACCCTTCAAGGTCTAGCAATGTGCTGAACTTATTGCATATTTCAGTCGCCTACTGACGTATCCTTTCCATATCGAAGAGAAAGTTCTGATGCTCCATGGCGCCGAGTTCCGATCGCACCTTGGGATGGCCACGAACACTCCGACGTCCGTGTACAAGCCCTGTATGAGTACCGAATCCTTCGAGTTAGCAATTCCCCTCACCTCTGTGAGTTTTGCACAACTCTTTCGGTCGTTACGCAACACCTCCCACTTTGCACGGTCCCATCTTTCACCAAGTGCCCCGTTGTGCCTTGAGCACCGTCAAGTTTGGTTGCCAACGTCGAGCTATAGCTCGAACTAAACCATCCCAATCTTTGTGCGTTACACATTCTTCTTCGCTTGCTTGTCCTCGTGGTGCCACTCGCGCAAAGGGTTGGCCATTCCTCTGAATGTCAAACCTGGATGCCCACTCCTCTGAGCGACTCATTTCCCTACATCTCAATGTTTATTTCCCCCTAACGGTTGCGCGTGCTGGCTGTCCTCCACACAGCCCAGCTTGGTCCCCCACGTTTGTATGGCAAGTGTTTCTGCGTGTGCTTGTCCATCTCTGATACTACACTATCATGGGCTTAGCTGAATTTGCCTAAGCCGTGCGGCACCTATGTGTATTCGTCCGCAAAGGTCAGCCTTCCCCGAGATCTCCTAAGGTCCCTTAGACTTACAAAAGAGAAAACGGGCCAGAAGAAGCAATTCCATCGGGATCCACAAGCAACTGCTCAAGTGAACACTTTATAAAGCCAGATACAAATTACACCCATGGACATTACAAACTCAGAGAGGTTGCACACAAAGGATAATGGTCCATTACAAACCGAGGTCCCCATAAGTGCTTACAAGACACACTCGTATTTACAAGACAACAAAGCAAACCAAAATAGGATTGCTAAGCCTACTGCAAGCCCACTACTTGCTGTACAAGGTATGTACACAAACCAAAGGACACGGACAAACATGAGTATTTCATCAATCACCTTGTTTACATTGTTATCTGTGACAGCACGGGGAGACGAGGCGTCGCCTCGTTCTCCCACGTCTTCTTCTCCCTCTTCTTCTTTCTCCCTTAATCGACCACCGACGGTCGAAATCAACCGCCAACGCCCGATCTCGACGGTACTGCCCAATAGTGGGCGGTCTGCATATCGGTATCCTATCGAACCGATACGTACCTCCCGTACCGGGCGGTATAGATCGAAACGGAGAACCTTGATTGGATCATTTTCGACCATTGAGATCTTTTTAATAAAATGTCACTGTTCAACTAAATATTTCTAATCTTTCTTAAGTGTTTTAAAATAGAGATTCTTAGGTCCTCTTCCTCTCCTTGCAGCATAATCTTATTGACTCAACCCATTTAATCAAGACTATTTGTAGGTTTCCTTTAAACGTATTGATATCATCTTAACAATATCATCAACAAGCAAAATGCACGAAGTCCATCTTTTGTGACAATGATATGTTTCACATCAGGAACCTGATAATAAATTCTCAGGCATACACAGGAAATGTTACCTTAATTAGAGCTTCTGTCGATTGTCTATATTCTGATTCATCATCTTCCGAGTCATCAATCTCCTCACATTCAAACTCCACATTTGCACTTTCGTCATCAGAGTCACTCAATTCTTCTTGTTCCATTATGATATCTAGATCAGATTCATCATAATCTTTTGTGCACTGGCTTAGACAATCATTGGGCATCTGCATGACTTCCAAGGAATTGACATCCTTTTCACAGCATCCTCCTGTACGTGAAGCTGCAGATTCAGAACAATTTGCATTATGGTGGAACAACATATCAGCATTTATGCCTTTACCCATGCTTGGCTGAAACCTTGGACCACCCAACTTGTTGAACTGATGCAGACTTGAATCTCTAGCTTGTCTTGTCTTTTCATTTTCTTTCACTGAATACAAGTGTATGTCCAAATCAATTTCATTTTCCTTCTCATGATGGCAAAGGGATGCTCCACCAGCTGGAATTTGGCTATTACCAACCAGATTTTCTCTTGAGACTGGATTAGAATCATGGGACAATTTATTATGATGACTTGATGCTGCAACAACACCAGGATCAACTGAAGACACCATACCAAGATCAGCAGTTGCGTTGTTGGTTCTTCGCAGAAGTGGATGGAAGTCAACTGAAAACAAATCTAATGGTGCATCTATTGAATTTCGACTTCCACTGATCCTGTCTTTCATAGTAAAACAATGTTGAGATTTGGAAAAAATGGAATCTTTTTGAAGTTGAGCCCCCACGTGACAAGTACCAGAAGCAGCAGTATGTCTGTTCATAGAATAATATGATGAAAGTTGATCTTCAGAGGCATAGAACAGCAATGGGTGCATCTGGAGATCTGATTGTGAAGCATTTTCTTCTGCCACATCTTGATCTGAAGTAGCTCCACCAACTTGACGTAGACCATTATCTGATGGCATGTTTAAATTTTCGCTAGGATTTGTTACAGTACTTTCTCCCTTTGCCACTCCAGAAGACGTGGATGGATTTCTAACTCCATTCTTACTTGTGTAAGCATGTGCTGATCCACTAGGATGATTTTGGAGAGCTGACTGAGATATGACACGAACAGAAGGGGGAAGGTTGATAGGAGGCAAGCCAGGTGCCAACTTCACCACTCGTGCACCTTTACATTTACGTGTTGGGCAGGGTAATGACCCTAAATGACTTCCAGGTCTCCCGAAATTGGAAATGGAAGTATATCTGGGGTCAGAACAATGAGATAAAGGATGCATACTTTTCATGGGCTTTAAGGAAGTGTTAATTTCATGCACTGCTCTGTCCTGCACTCGAAAGCATTCTGAGCTGGAAGCAACCTTTTCAGAAGTGTTGGTACCATGATAGATAATCATGTTGGTAAACTGTACATTGCTCCTACCAATGCTCGAAAGAGAAATCTCATAGGATAAATTATTGGAGCTCCCTGTTTCAGACTCTGCAAGGAATGCTTCATGAACATAAGCTTCATTTTCATTGTCCATGTCCTCTCCACTATTATCCTCTTCATTATCAACCTGGAAAATCATGCAGCCAATGAATACAAATGAAATAATATTCCCAAGAAATCAAATTTTCTTAATCTTATAGAAGTAAGCAAAATTGACCTCCTTCTCAGATAAAATGTGCCCATCAGCCATTGAAGCCTTCAGTCTTCTTCGTTTTGCTTCATATAATCTCCTCTTCTCCTTTATGGCTTCACTCTTTCTGTAAGATTTCTGTGTTCCAGTAGCAATTCGCCACTGCCGTGGTAGCAAGGAGGGATCTCTGTGTGGAACAAAATATTTCCAAACTGATACCCAGTCCTGTTTAAAAAGCTTGAGGCCCTGGTTTCACCAAGCAATTACAGTATCACAATACAGCATAATTGTGTACTACTAATCATAATCAAAAGGCTAGTATTGTCCAATGGTGTCACCTCATAAATCCGTGCCTTCTCATCTGCTGTCAATGGAGAAGTTTTCATCCGTCGCACAGCCTAGATAGAGTTGACAAATGAAGCAGACTATAGAATTCCAATAACAACTATTTAACTGATACCTTCAATTTTATATTGCAGAAATTTTTCATGGCAATATTGTAAAAGATTAGATAACTCAAGATTCAAAAATAAATTTATACACTACTGACTGATATGAATCATCAGACTTCGGCAATGAAACTAAACGTTTAACTTATGGTTTTGATATTAAAAAAGAGTAATGCATTATTTTTTGGCTCATAATTCATGGAAATTTGAGCAAAATATTGAATACCAAGTCAGCCATTAATTATGGCTATTATTGCTGTTTCTTTATTTGACTATTCATTTCTGGGAAGTTGTTTGAATCCATGTCTTCAAAGTTCTGCCATTTTTTCCAGGGTTCCTACTGTAACTAAATCTTCTTTGCAAATTAGGTATTGAGGAATACCTAAAGTTTCTTCTTTTGCAACTTTTCAGTTTGTTTGCCGAGTGTCGTATAATTTTCTAACACTCCGCAGTTTTTAGCTAGTTGTTATTAAGGCTTGGTGATATGATAACAAGAACCACATGAACATGCAATAGCTTTATAAACCCTATTGACAAACTAATGCAGCCTGTTCTCCCCTAGTTTTTTATTTCATCCTAAACTGGCATATCCTATAATTTTTTGTGTTTAATTTTTCCTCTTTCATATTATTCCCTTTTTCTTTACTTTGATCAGTCCAAAAATCTTTTCTAGTCATATTTATGTTCACTAAATGGAATTAAGCCATCTTGCTTCCACAAGTAAAACAAAGAAATGAAAAGTAGAGAATGATTAACAACAAAACTCATCCAAGATGATAGGAAGCATGTAATGACTTACGCCTTCAAAAATGAAACACAGTTCTTGTAGAACTTGTAAACAGTTGGTGACAAAACTCATTCAAGGCTCCAATATTCAAAAGGAAGCAACAGTCAAAAATCAACCAAATGTTGGGAAAGCTTCGACAACAAAAGACAAAGCCAACATGTTTACCAGTCTAACAAAAATCAACCAAATGTTGGATGCCAATTTGTATAATTTTGTATCAGCTTGTCTTCCAACAAGTCAGTTGCACCAATTCAGATGACTATATCAGTTTTTTTATCAGCTATTACTTATTGAAATTAGTTGCAATCCTATAAGCGAACATTAGGGAAGAAATGAAATCAAAAGCCAGAAAAGCACATAAAAAGATAGCTTTGTGTTACATGTACTTACTGAAAGCTTTCTTAAAGCATACCTTTACTGGATTTGCAGGTGCCTTGGAAGAGCTACGGTTCTTTTGCCTAACAAATATCTACACCAACAACATACATAATATAATTTAGTGAAAAATGTTTTGATGAGAAGGTCAAGGAAAATGTTATATTGGATTATCAAAATAGCCATTATGAACAATTTGTAGACATATATGCAGGCATGGTTTGCCTACCGGTCTGTACCAGCATACCGAGCTCAGCTTGGTACGATATGGTACACTGGTACCGAGAGGTACACATAGACATACCACTCGTATATAATATAATATAAAAAATTAAAATTAAAAATAAAAATAAAGGCGATGTTGCCTCATTCCTTCTCCCCCACGGGGAGACGTTTCTTCCCCCTGTGTGGGGAGAAGAAATCGCACAGGTGACAGATCGCGTGGGCAAAGAGGACTCCAGGTTTTTCTTCTCCCTCTTATTCTTTCTCCCTCCCTTGGCTGATACCGCCCAAAATCAGCCAGTGACGGTCGAAATCAACCGTTACCGGTCGCTTTCAGATGGTAACAGGGCGGAAACAGCAACTACCTGGCGGTACTGCCCGGTATTGCAATCCTTGTATGCAGGCACTAAAGCCACTGTCCAGTTTCAAAGGCCTGAAAACAATGTAAATCAGATACGCGACTTTGACCGTAAAACAAGGTGCAAAATAATAAATAAAACTGGATTACAAACATTTGTCAAGAAAATTTACAGCCAACAAACATGCACACAAATGAGGCAGCATAATTTATAACCTGTTCAAAATAGCATCCTAAAAATGATAAGAGGTATTTGCTTGTGATTGCAGAGGAAGAAGAACTTCCGTCTACAACTATCTTAAAACTTATTTTCACAAATAAGAAAAAGTTAAATAAATGACCAAGATAATCCATAATTTTAAACATTCTTTGCTTTCTTATGTCCAAGTATGTCTCTACCCCCATGCTTATGGAAAATCCATTGCAAAACACTGGAGACAGGATTTTGAGGATAGACGAGGATAGATGCAAATGTTAAATCAGAGGAAAGCGAAAGGTTTAATTACTTACTTCAGTTGTTCAAGATGAAATGTTTATTTTCAGCAGAACAGGAAGAAAAAGAAAAAAAATACTTTCAACATACTAACCTCAAAGTGAGAATTACGTCATGTTCAAAAGCAAAGACAGGCAGTCAATTTACAAATTCGAAATTTGGAACTTCATATTAGAATTTCTGACATTAAAAAACATCCTCATTTCACTCATATGATGGCTTGACTAAAGTTGTACATTTTCATATCAGATATAAAACAGCAATTATTTCCTGCAGAGATAGTAATATGAGAATTTCATAGATATATCTTATTTGCAAAAGATGTATATTAATTTATGGCATGATGTCAGGACTTCAAAGTAAATGAACTAGATGATTGGACAAAAATGTAGGCAGACAGTTCACTTACTAAAATGATATTCTTGCATAGTGTTTCACCATCCTTTTTTAATAGGAATTATCTCAACGTTTGGATCGTCTAAACTAAACAAAAGAACAAGAATAATAGAAGCAGAAGTTCTCCCAATCAAGCATAATAGCAGTACTAGTTAACCATTCATATTGCGAGTACTCATCATACTCCTTATCAGTTGTCAAAAATCATATTTCTTTCCAATCAATTGGCATGTTACTTTCTTCAAAAATTAACCTCCCTATGAGCCTTGATTATTTTTCTTGTCCTATAAATTAAGTGGACAAGAAAGATATATGGAGGAAGACAAAGCAACCTAACGGAGTTTGAGAAGTAGAAAAGATTTTTGTTAGAAAAGCATCTCCAATAAAAAACTGAAAGTAGAATATAAGTAACTGTGTGAATACCTATGTTCTATTATCATTGCAATACAAGGAATAGGAACAACCTGATGCTTCGTTTTACAAGGAAGAAAGTGCTTTTGTATGGCTCCCCAGTCATTGTTGTATTTCATCAGTCCCATTGCCAATAATCTGTATGAGATCTTAAAATTAGAACATGAAATTACTAAAACATATCAATTAAATGGAAGTGCTATTGTCAAGATTATGCAGAAGTATACAACTAAAATCCTAGTGCCATTTCTTATATGCCTAATCTTCTTATTGTTTGGAAATAATACAACAATGGTTCCCATTTTGATATCTTAACCCTAAATCCTAGCCATAAAGGTTGAATACATGCCAAAGAACATATACTTGACACTCTGGAAGGAATGAACCTCATTAAAAGCATTACGTGGTATAAAGATAACTTAATGGTCCTCTTACAAATTCACATTGCAATGTGCTCTTCCTTTTCCAGGAAATTGTCATGCATCATGTCACTCAATTGTCAAGTTAGCATTCAGAAAAAACATAACATCAAATGATATCTTCATATGTTCTCCTATTTTAAAAGTCTAAAATAAAATATTCAATTAGCACAAACTTTATATGTTCTCCAGAAAATATTTTTGTCTGATAATTGATTATATAATAATTGTCACAAATTCAATCCCAAGTGTATGTACATATCTCTAAACAGCCCTCAGTTTCATTAATTAAAGACTTGGATGGAGTGCAAACATGACTAGGTTCTTAAGAGATTTTCATAAGAAATATTACTCAAATTCCTCTCAGTATGCTACTGACTATTTCATGCAACCTCTCCGCCTTGGTAAGAATAATGAAAGTAAAAGCGTTTAGAATATGCAGTTCTATAAAGTGAAATAATGTTACAATGCAGAACAACAATAAGGTCTCAAAAGACATCAAATTCTTTGATTGAACAAAATGTTAAAAAAATGCACCATTTCACAATTTTGTCAAAAGACATACAAGGACAGTTTAACAGACACCAAAATCTTGTTATTAGTAAAAATATTATGATGTACTAGCATATCATAGTATACAACTCACTGAATCTTACTATAATCATCAATAATTTACTTCCTTAATGTAAATTAAATACTATAAATAATATATTACTTTATTATTAACTTCCATGTTTATATACTATAGTTAAGGAATTGATTAAATTAATTTCCTTAATCATGTGAACAAGTTAAAAAATTTATTAATCAATTAAATTATTAATTGATTTATTTCCTAATGAGTGATGTGATTTTTAGGAAATAAATAATTCCATTTTAGTGTGTGAACCATAAGAAATGAATATTATATTTCTCTCTTTGTGTGTGAAAGCATAATAAAGATAAATTAAAAATTAAAATTAAATTATTACTTACCTTTTGGGAAGATCTCATCTTCTTCTATATAAAGGGGCTCTTCCTCCCCCATTCCTCACTAAGCCTTACGAAAGGAGGATTGAGGAGAGGAATTCCCAAGGAAATGATAACCGACGAGAGGTAGGACCCTTTATTTTTCTTTATCAGCTTTGTTTTATGTTTTGAAATCTTGATATTGGGATTGTTACAATTTAGTGATGCATAATAATGTTTTAATTTTAAAATTTTATGATTAATAAATAATGATAATTAATTTGTGATGTTAGAATGATTATTTGATTTATATTGGTTTCTTAAGCTTAAGTGAATTTTAATATTTATTTAATTATTAATTATTTTTAGTTTTGGATTAAGAGTTTTGATTTAGTTAATTAAATATATTTATGTTTCAAGAATCATGTATATATATTCCTATGATGTAATTAGTTTTAGATTTAAAATCATAAACTTAAATTTATTTAATTCATGGATTTGAGTTATTCTTTAATAATTTAAAGCACTGAAATCTAATCTGATAAGATGAGTCTAATTAGGGACTGACTTGAGTCGGGTTGATCTATCAAACTGGTTGACTCAACTCATGTTGTTATGTATGGCCCAACCTATATGGCCAGGTATAACCTCAGCCTATGTGACTAGGCATGACTCAACCCATGTGATATGGCCAGGCATAACCCAACTCATATGGCTAGGTAGGAGCCAGTTCATGTGTCACTTACGAGCTAACCCATGTAGCCAGACATGACCCAGCCCATGTGGCAAGGTACGACCTAACCTATATGGCCAAGCACGACCCAACCCATGTGACCAAGTACAATACAACTCATGTAGCCATGCACGACCCAGCCCATGTGGCCAAGTACAATCTCACTCATGCGGCCATGTATGACCTGATCCATATGGTAAGGTACGACCCAACCCATATTGTCAAGCATGACCCAGCCCATTTTGCCAGGTATGACCCAACCCATATGGCCAGGTAGTAGCCAGCCCATATGACAAGGTACGACCTAGCCCATGTGGCTAGGCATGGTCTAGCTCATGCGGCCAGGTGTGGTTAAACACGACCTCAACTCATGTGTCTAAGCTTCACCCAACCCGCGAGCCAGGCATGACCCAATTCAGTGGTAAAGCCCAACCTCACTTGCGAGTAAAGATTAGCCTAGTCCATCAAGTTAAGCTTGCCCAGTAATGCGATTGGCGCTAGACACGTTGTCACTCCTCTATCTAGCCTATTGTACCTTAGCCCAACCTATTACTTGGGACAAGCACATGCGACAAACATGACCCGTCTAAGACTCAGGTGGGTTGGTTTGGTTTGGGCTAGCACTATACGACATAGTCTGATTTCCTCTTCCTTTATTGATTTGAGTTCATTAATTGACTGAATCAAATAGGTTGATCGGTTCAAATCGGATTAGGGTGATTCCAGACCAACTTGACTAATTCATACCTACTTGACCTAATTAAGATCAATCAAATCTAAATTAGACCAGTCTAAGGTGATTCCAGATAGGTTCTACAAGAATTTGTGGTTGGTTATGTTAAGTCATAATTGAATTAAGATTGATTTAAGTCAATTGAGCTATTCAAATTATGGTTTTGATTAATTGAGGACTATTGAGAGATTGATGTATACTGATTTGATGAATTTAAAAAAAAAAATTTGACGATATCATTTGAAAATGATTATTGGTTTTCTACTTTTCTTAAGTTTATGATATTGATATAGTTGTTACCATATAGTATATGTGACTATGCTGGTAGTCTACATTGAAAGTGCAACCTATAAAAGAACTATGGGCCTATCATAATGCGGAGCCACCAGTGGACATAATCTAGCAGATCAAACATCAAACATGGTTTTTATAATATTTGATCATACTATTTCTTAGATGCATGCATGAATAAATAGATGAATGTAAATGAATGATCATGGATGTTTATGTATCGTTACCGAGGGCAAGTATGGTGATTTCCTTCGAGAATTAACGGGTCGTCGGATGTGACGACTAGACGGTTCCTCCATCTGTTGTTGGGAAAAACATGTCCTCACTTGGGCGGGTGAGAGATACCACTCCATCCGCTGTTGAGAGTGCGATATGGATTATCTCCATCCATTATTAGAAGAAATTCATCCCGTTGAGTATGCCTCTTAATCCACTGTTGGGAGAGTGCACCATCAGATGTGATGCACGTCTTTGTTATCTTATTATCATATATGTGTTGTATGTGGCTAATGCATGATTTTGTTTATTATGTAAGAAATTATCATTGTTTTTCTGATATGTAAGTTTTATGATGAATTAATATATTATCATTTCTTATGAAATTATTGATATGTGTATATGTTTCACGAATATCGAAGATTTTTTTTATGATTTTTTGAAGTTCATACCGGCATGTGTGGTTGCTGATATGTTTTTATCTTATATTTATTTTCAGAGTAATCTTCTAATTTGCAATAGATCTAAGCTTGGGTGGAATAGACTTGTGAGCCTACTAGGAAGATATTGTTTTAGAATATTTATTATTGTAAAGATAAATATTTGAATTCAATAAAAAAAAAGAAAGGAGTGTAGCCTATAAATTATGAATAATAAAATGATGATTTATTATTTTTTTATAAATCTGGGATGTGACACTTACACATTCAAATGACAATCAAATAGTTGGAGAAAGCAAGTAACCACATAATGGTCAAGCCATTTACATGGCATTTAAATATATCAAAACTTAGCATATTAATAAACTAAATGGATATCACAGAACTAGTAGACTATTCACAGGTCATTTTTGGTGTCTATGCTGCTTAGTCCTTCAGTGCATCAAAATAGGATTCACAATTTGTTTTCTAAGTAAATAAATATACAAGATCATAAATCAACTGAAATATGGACAGTGCATTTTGTCCTAATTAAAATTGATTGTATAGACTATTCACCACATAAGCTAAATGGGATCATTCTGAATAAGGATCTTTAAAAAATGGTTACACCAGATACCAAATTGTTAAAAATGTCTAATATTAGTTAGTTCTTTTGAATGAAAGAGTTGGAAAACTTAATGTCTCATCAAACTGTTAACAAATGAACAATTACCAAAAAAATATGATGTAAATGGCAAATAAATTGGAATAGGTAAGATGTTGTCACTTATATGACACCTCGATTAGTTCTATGCGAGAAGTTGGCTAAGATTAAGATTGATTTATAAGGCTCTGATGGGTATACTACCCCTAACCTTCGCTTGAGCAATTTGAGCCAATGGTTTGTCCTCAACGAAGTTAACATACTAGTTATCCCATCAGACTTGTCATGACAATTAGTATCAGAAGCAACCTAGTATTAGGACATGATGAGGTACTCGAGTAATAAATAGCTACCTGTGGATGGGATCAGAGAACACGTCATGGCATGGATCCACCACTATGCTATACCTCACATGCACCGTGTTACGGTTTGATCTGAGATATGCTGGGCCATGACAAGGACGTAAGAGATTGCAATCTGAAGTGGACTAAGACTAAAATTGATTTATAAGAGTCTGATAGGTATACTAATATTAACTTCGACTAACATTTTAAGCTAATGGTTTGAGCTCAACAAAGTGAAGATGCCAATTATCCCATCAGACTGGATCATGACAATGCCCCTCTATCTTCCGACGAAACCCCCAAACTCCTTGATCTCCCCTCCACCGTCAACAAAGAAAAGAAGAGTGAAGAATCTTGAATAAGTAATCACACCACGTACGTGGTGTAGTTCCACCTGATTCTCATGTAATCATCCTCACCCCTAATAACTTATCAAAAATATTATATCAGGAAGCATCCGTTACTACATCCATCAGCCTAAAAGGCCATCAACACATAATGAACACAGAAACTGGTTACAGATTCATAATTTTCCGCAGAATCAGTTTCTTTAAACTGTGATCAATCCATTAACATGAACCAGTACATATTGCATGAACTAGCCCATATAGTATGAAGGCATGCACCACCAGACCCAGTCCCCTTCAAATGGCACAGTTTGTACCATGTGTAACAAAAAAATTTGTCATAATACACATAATAATTAAAATCAACAATCTGAACATGGATAAGCAACAAATTTCAACACAGAGCTATCAGATAATTTCATAAAGTGCAGGTAAAAGGGTTACACAGCTTGTTATAAATAAGAATAGCACCTTATATAGTTGATTGCAACTAGTTGATAATTTTTGCAAGAACCAATGAAAAGACGACGTTGTATCATTAGTGAATGTCATCAACAGAGAGAAAGACTGATCGATAGACAGACAGAGAGAGAGAGAGAAAGATGGGGGAGGGGGGAAGCGACTCACTCATCTTCTGCATCAGTGAAGAGCACACGATTAGCTACAGCCGGTACTGGAGCTTTGTGGGGGAATAAAGCTAAATTAAATAGAGGATAAAACCTCTTTGCTAACTTGGCAATTTCCATTGGCACAAGAGCAACAGTTTGCTTCTTGGTATTTTCCACTAGAGTAGCAGCCAGTGACTTTTTGGGTGGTAATTGACCAGGCGGAGGTGGCAATGCTGTTTTTGAGGGCATGCCATTCGGCTCACCAGACAAAATTTGATCTGTTCCCATCTGAGACGTGAGCATAGGGAATGGAAAAAGAGGTTCCCTTTTCAAGTGTCTCTTGTCAACTGGATCATCCAAGTGACTTTGTCTATACCTTAAAACAGCTGCAGTGAGCAAGGTACCAAGTTAAAGCATCAAAAGAAACAGAAAGATGAAACCAAGACATGATTGGGAGTATTTCAGTCACGTACTAGCCGAAACATCTGCCATATAACTCTTAGCCAACTGAAGTGGTACAACATCAAGGATGGAAAATATGGGGCCATCTATTGAAGGTGTCCAATGAGAAAATTCAGAACTCTCACTAGAATCAATCTGCAATGATGCATGGATATTTGGAGCCTGAAAACAGGACATGTCATAAGGAGCTTTTCTCCTGGCCAACCCTTCTTCATGTCTAGCAACCATCTCCATGATCAACTCTTGAACTTCCATAGCAACTTGCTGTCGGGATGAATCAAGAACACTAACAGATAAGACCTGTATAAGGAGTTGAACATGTTCATGTATCAGACAGTACAGCTGGCCTAACTGCTGATACGTAAAACCATGGGTTAAATCAGCCCCAGAGAAAGCAAATGCACAACGAGAAAAGCTTTCAGGAGAATGAAATCGCAATCCAAGAGCAGGAAGAGGAGCTATTTGAGCATTTGAGACATAGGGCAGTATAGGACGCAGTGGCATCTTGTCAAGGCCCAAAAAACATTTCTTCTTTTCAGCAGACTCCCTTAGGCGTTTCTTTTGTCTAGTTTCTGGTCTATGAACATCTTCCTCATTTGTATCACTTGGCCTCTTGTCATCATCAAAACTTTCATCAATGTCACTTTCTAATGCTTCCTCAATTTCAATTGCAAAGTCAGCATCATTTTCCTCATCTTCATCCAAAATTTCGTCATATTGTCCTGCCTGTCCATTACCATCTCCTCCCAGCAACACACCAGCAAGAAACTTGCGATACTCTTGTTCATCATCAACATTTTGCAAGTCATCATCGTCATCAGATTCCTGAAGAAAAGCCTCCAACTCTTCGAGGGTATAATTTGCAAGAGAATGGCGAGCTCTGGTCCGCTTGCAGATTGCATCCTCATCATCTATCTCGACAGCTTGCTTCCTTAAACTTATTAAGTTTGAATAGCTTGTAGCCTGCCCACGCAACTCTTCGTTGGTTAGTTCTTCAGCAGCATTGATTTCATCCCCAGATGCAGCTTTTTTATAGCTTCCTTCTGGATGAGCTGATTCCTCTTCCTGCCAATTGAACCTATTTAGTACTTCCACCTCAGGCTTTTCTAGAACAACATCCTTTCCAGTAACATCTTCAGCTGTCAGTCTATTTTGCATAACGATCTCGTCATCTTCGGTTCCTGAATCTAGCTTGTGGCAAATACTCACAGATTTTCTCAGTAAAACACCATCACCTTGGTCCTTTAACGAGCTTGAAAAAACTTCACCAATCTCATCGCCAGTAGCTTCATTGTCTGAACTCAAGCCAGATGAGGCTTCTGACGGGGATTCCCCTCTCCAAGTGGGATTAAAGTCCACATCATCATCATCCTCATCATCTTCAACTTCCATAGTCACTTTGTTGGTCATGGACAAGATGTCAAGGGAAATGGGTTCAATGCTTCCAATGCTTAAGTTTCACATGCTGGGTAGCAACGGACATGACAACTGGAAAAAAGAGAAAATTTTAGCCAAAGAAGTTAAAGAAATAAAGCATTGGGCGGAGGATGATGCTGGAATCCTAAAAATTTTTAGGTTGCAGGAGAATATCATTGTCTTCAGAATCTGCTAGGTCCAACACAGAAACAACAGTTTCTAGGGATTAACTGATCACATCAGAGAAATACGTAGAAAAAGGATTTTTAAAAACAAAGGGAGAAGATGAAAAACAACAAGAGGAGAAAAGAGGAGGGTAAGAGGATGAGGAAACAAAATCGCATTGAAGGACCGCAGCGCCTATGCCAAATCCCTCCGACAATCTCCTCTACGTTCTGCCGCCAACTCAATTACCTCATCGCTCGCTGTAGGAAGCACGAAAGAGTGGAACCGAAGCAATAGAGCAAACAGGTACATACAAAGTGGTCTCTCAGGCGAAAAGGAATGTTGACCAAGAAGAAGGGCCCAAAAAGTGAAGATTGAATTTGATCATCTATAGTTTGGAACAGAGGCAAAAGCAAGTTAATCGCTCGGCAAGTTCCGCATGTTTGATCTCTAAAGGAGAGGATCCAAAACCAAAGGAAGAATTCAAAGAACAGAGGCATGTTTGATGCCGAACTTTCCTTTCTGCGCAGGTGATTACCAGTTTGTATACGGTGCTCAACTTGCTTCTTTCCTTCTTTCTACTGTTCCATAAGGCAAACAGATTTCGATTTCATTGCTAGATTGAATTGCCAGAGGCGTATTAAGCTATGGAAACCCTTATTTGGAGTCTTTTAACGCCTGTTAACTCATAAAATTAGTCTACTTATCTTGGCTACCCTATCAGCTGTTTCAATGCATTTTAGCCTAATCACTTCCACCCTTGCCTTTACTTTACTCTACCTTCAAGCTTAGCTCAATCACAAACGCTTACTTTAGCCTCATATAGATACTTCGATACTGATTCTCTTACGCAACACCATAAGTACATTGAGATGGAACAATAACAACAACAACAACAACAACAGAATGAGGGACAGAAGACTCACCGAGAGAGATGACAAGCCGAGACCACCGGGGCTTCGACTAAGACGACCAAAATTAGGGTTTCGAAATAAGAATATATCCTTTCTCTGCTCGGGAATGGAAGAAAAGGAGGCGACGAAATATGAAGGAGGAAAAGGATCAAGTTCTTGAACTCTTCGCCTGCGGGGTAGAAGAGAGGAGAGAAGAAGCGGTGGCGAGGGCAGGAGGCGGAAGAGTTACCGTCTTGCCGATCAAGAACCGTCGTTTTACTCGTACTAATTGGCACAGGAGAGGCACACATCGGTGAGTCCGACCATGGCGAAACCTGCGAATGGATCAGTTCCAACCTGATATGGTCCGAGGTCAGGTCCGATATCAGCTATATACGTACGGGTCAAGTCTGACGTACAAATCGGACTTAGAGTCGGTCCGATTAGACCGATCTAAATCGGATCGAGACTGGTCGAACTTGTTACGATCCAACTACGACGTGACCCGACCCCCCCTAATTAATAAATTACCACTAGGTTTTGATCAAAATAATGATTTTTAATTAAAAGAACAATATTTGCTTAGTTTATAAATATATAATGTATTCATTATACATAACGATTGATTGATAATGATATATTTCTTGAAAAATATATAAAATTTTATGCTCTTATTACTACAGAATCTTCGTATGGTACTGAGGAAGAAAAATATAAGTACTAGTAAATTTTTATAGGAATTATTAAATATTTTTAAATATTAATAATCATGATCAGAATTAAGAAAGCAGAACAGACATCATATAGAAGATAACAAGACTGCAGAACATAATAAAGTAGAATTCTAAAAAGAAACTAACAACTACATGTAATCATACAAAATAAGAATCAAACTTGCACTATATATAAGCTCATGAATAAAACAAAAGAAAGTTTCATGATGAAAAATCTTAACTCCTCTACGACAATTGGAGCACGAATAGATTATTAGGAACTTGTGGAAGTAGGGTTCCATTACAAGACTTTGACCATACATTTACTATAAAAAATTACCAATGGAGGAAAATCTATTTCATGATCTAATGATCCATTGAAAGAAATATCCTGAAAGAGAAATTTATAAAATAAAACAAGACAAAGGCCAGATGGGTGAGGTGGTAGACAGAGATCTTCACAAAATAGGAAAACCAAGATTGGTTATCGAGAGCACTGTCCAATATGACAAAGATCCTAGAAGAGCCATACCGTTTGTTACTCTATGTATAAGGATTGCCTTGAAAACCCGCATTGTTAAATATAAAGTTATGAAAATTAACAAACATTCATCTTCTTAGTATCACATGATAAAAATTTTAATCAAAAATATGTTTTACATTATAAACATTATTTCAAACATTTGGTTTATGTCATCAATCATATAATTGCTTCCTTTTTGTTACCAACAAAAATAAGAAATATTCAATTCTATAAATATTTTTAAACATGTATCACAACATTTATAAATTTAGTATATTTCTCCACCTTTGTAAAATAAGAAAAAGAACAAAGAGAGGATCTTGTTCATCATAAATATCACATCAAATTTCTTTCTCCCCCTTTGTAAATAAAATAAAAGAAGAATAAGTAAGAGGGTAAATCAAGTATCCCAAAAAAAATCAAATATCAAGAGGGGTACCTTTGAAAGTATTGCATCAAAAATTCATGAGTCTAAGAATCAAAATATTTTACAAAATTTTTTTTGAAAGAGAGCTCATAAATCACATATCAAGCATCACAAAAATTCATAAAACGTATTTTTTTTCTTTTGTAAATTTCAAGAATAATGTGAAATCGTTTCAAAAGAGAGCTAATTTTACAAAAACTGATAAATCCAAAAACAAATACGATAGCAAATTATACATTTAAAAGATTCAACATTCTTAATTATCTTCTAATAAAATCAAATCATTTCATTTAATAGCTTTGTGAAAATGTCAACTAATTGATATTTTGTATTAATAAATTCTAAAGATATATCATGATTATTGATATGATCTCTAATAAAGTAATGTCTAATGTTAATATGTTTAGTTCTTGAGTGTTGAATGAGATTTTTTCTTAAACATATTGTACTAATATTATCGTATTTTATAGGAATATTTTTTAATAAAATTTCATAATCTTCTAGGGTGTTTTTCATCCAAACAACTTGTGCATAATATACTTAGCTTTGGTTGTAGATAATACAACCAAATTTTATTTCTTGGAAGACCAAGAAACAAGAGCATGTCCTAAGAATTGGTATGTTCTGGTTGTACTCTTTCTATCTATTCTACGACCTCCAAAATCGGCATCCGCATATGCAAGTAAATCAAAAATTTTAGACTTAGGATACCATAATCTTAAATTAGAATTTCCTTTTAAAATATCTAAATATTCGTTTAACTGTCATAAAATGGGAATGTTTAGGATTGTGGATTAAAATCTTGCATACAATCCAACACTTAACATTATGTCTAGTCTTGTCGCAGTTAAATATAACAAACTACATATCGTTCCTCTATATGATTTTTGATCAAAAATTTCACATTTAGTATCCAAGTCTAATTTCGTAGAAGTGCTCATGGGTGTGTTTATAGCCCTAGCATTTTTCATACCAAAACATTTTAACAAGTCTAAGGTATATTTAGTTTGACTTATAAAGATGTCATTATTTAATTATTTTATTTGTAACCCTAAGAAAAAAATTAACTTGTCTATTAAGTTCATTTCAAACTCTTGGTTCATACTCTTAGCAAAATATTCACATAATGATTCATTAGAAGAACCAAAAATAATATCATCCACATAAATTTGAATAATAAGAAAATTATTTTTAAAATACTTAATAAATAATGTGATATCAACTTTACCTTTCATAAAAATGTTTGAAATAAGAAAAAATCTAAGTCTTTCATATTAAGCCCTAAGAGTTTGTTTAAAGCCATAAAGAGTCTTGGATAATTTGAAAATATGATTCAGAAAAAGATCATTTTCAAAACAGAGGAGTTGTTAAACATAAACTTCTTCGAAAATGGAACCATTAAGAAAAGTAATTTTTAACATTAATTTGAAATAACTTTAAATTCTTAAAAGAATCAATGGCAATGAGCATTCTTATGGCTTCAAGTCTAGCCACAAGAGCGAAGATTTCTTCATAATCAATTCCTTCTTCTTAGTTGAAACTTTTGGCCACTAATCTATTATTGTTTCTAACCACGATACTATTTTCATCTTACGTGTTTCTAAAGACTCATTTAGTACCAATTAATAAATGGTCACTAGGTCTAGGAACAAGCTCACACACCTCATTCTCTTTGGTTCAACTCTTCATGCATGGCAATAACCCAAGAATCATCTTTTAGGGCTTCATCAATCACTAAATATTTTTTACCATCCCATAATTCATAATGAGTTTTAGAGAGTAATGGTCTTACAAGAATCTTATTCATAACATAACATGTCGTATTAACGGCTTCGACCCAAAAATATTTGAATAGGTTATATTCATTTAACACGATTCTAACAATTTCTTATAAGCTTCTATTTTTTCTTTTCAACACTCCATTTTATTGTGGATTTCTAAGAGTATAAAAATTATGGTTGTACCCATTTGACTCACAAAAAGTTTAAAAATCATGATTTTGAAACTTACCACCATGATCATTAGGTATATATGAAATTATAAAACCTTTTTTGTTTTGAACAAGTTTATAAAATTTTAAAAAATATTTAAAAGAATCACTTTTGTGTGCCAAGAAGTAAATCCAAGTGTATCTACTATAATCATTTATAATAACAAATATGTATTTGTTACCTCCTAAGCTTGTAGTATCAATTGCTCCAAATAAGTCTATATGGATCAATTGTAGTAGCTTAGATATGCTTATTTGATTTTTTGATTTAAAACTATTTTTTATTTATTTTTCTATTTGGTATGGATCACAAACTTTATCTTTCATAAACTTAATGCTAGGCAATCCTCTCACTATATTTTTAGTTGAGATTTGGTTTAATAGTTTGATGTTAGCATGACTTAATCTCCTATCCCAAATCCAAGCATTATCATTCAAGGCTAAAAAACATATTTCATCACAAAAAAATTTAATATCAATTGTATACACATTATTATTTTTTAAGATAATTAAAGATATATTTTTGTGTGGTATTTCAAGTATACAAGTATTAGATTCAAATTTAACAATATATTTTTTATCACACAATTGGCTAATGCTTAGTAGATTATGTTTCAAACCATCAACTAATATCACATCTTCATTCAAGAAGTTTGAATTGTTACCTATGGTTCTTTCCTAATGATTTTTTCCCTTATTGTTGTCTCTGAATGTGACAAATCTTTCATTTAAGCTAGTAAACTTAGAGAAATGAGTTGGATCTCCGGTTATATACCTTGAGCATCCACTATCAAGGTACCATTTTACACTCCTAGCCTTGTTTGGAGACAAACCTACAAGAAAGGTGATTTTGATTTAGGTAGACAGTTGACTTTGGGCCCCTCAAGAAAAGATTTACCTAATTTAACTAAAGGCATTGAGTTGTTTATGGTTCCTTTAGGAACTCAAATCAACTTACGTGGATTATACTTTCTAAATAAGCACTTACAAACAAAATTTCTTAGTCTACCACAAAAATTACATTTTAGTTCGGGTGAAGAGTATAATATAGGTCATATAACGAATATGGTTGGCTTTTGTTGAGTGTTACCCATAAAGCCAATACCTTTTTTCCTATGAACATGACCCTTATTAGTAATGATATTTATTGCTATGTTTAGATATTTATTGTCTATTTTAAACTTTTCTAATGTTTGTTGTAGTATGACATTTTTATTTTTAATTACCTGTAATGACACATTTATAACAAGAAATGCATGATGTTTATGCTTCACATATGTTTTCAAGTTTACTAGCAAGTATAATTTATAAGTTTTGCTAACCTTTTTAAATTTATTAAATAGTTCATTAAAGGCATTTAACAACTCATCAAAAGTAAAGAAGATTTCGGAAGAGTCACTTACCTCATCATGGGTGGTCATAAGCGCGTAGTTAGCAACTTCTTCATTGTTATGGTATTCATCATCTGTCGAGCTTAAATCATCTCATGTTGGTGAGAAGACATTCTTCTTGTTTGGCAATTTTTTCTCTAACTATGACACTCACTTTTGAAATGCCCTAACTTTTTACATCTATAACATATTATATTATCCTTTTTTGGTTCACTTTTATTTCTATGGTATTTGTTCTTTTTCATAAAATTTTTAAGTTTTTTTTGTTAAAAGTACAATAGCATTGTCCTCATCACTCGAGGTTTCATTCGAGGAGTCATCTGTTATTTTTAGTATCATGTTCTTCCTTCATCTTTGGTTCAATATAATGTCCTTCCGATTCTTTGAAAGATATTCTTTAAGTTCATTATGAGCTTTACAACTTGGCTGGGACGGATTTGGTGCTGGCCTAGAGGACGCGTCCCGTCTTCAAATATGCTGATCAAGCCTTTGCTGGTCCAGGCCCATGTGCGCTAGGCCGCCCGTTTCACAATCTCTTCGGTGCAGAGCGGAGCTTGTCCAGATGAGCGATGATTCAGGGATCGGCTCGGGAGTTCTGATGCTGGAGTGGCGAAGCCCGGATGGAGAGGGGATCGTCCTGTTGGGGTCGTCCGCTGGTTCCTGCAAGGAGGTCGGGTCGGGTAGGTTCCCGACGTGACCCCTCCGACGATCAAGTTAGTCTAGTAGTCTGTTTTTCCCATCCCCCTGCCCTGTGGAAGTGCAGGAGCTTTTATAGTGGATGTTGTGGGTTGTTTGTACCTGACGACCTTACCGCATTCATGACTCACCATGCTGCCGCGCCTCTCGCCATGCCTGCCGTACTGGTGGTGAGGTGTGCGCCGGCAGGTAAGGATTGCCGACCTTACCTGTGCCAGGTCGGCTGTACGGCACCTGGTGTCCTTCGTACATCCGGTCGACCAGCTATGTTGGTTTGGCCACGTCAGCGGCCTGTTGTCCCAGGGCGTGATGACTTGGCAGTCAGGTCGGCATTTGCCATATCATTCTTCCCCCCCCTAGGTAGACCTTCTCGAGGCGCCTGACGAGGGTGCTGAAGATGAGGTCTCGCGCTTGATCGCTATTTGGGGTTGCCTTAAAGTAGTCCTGAGCGCAGACTTCTAAGGATTTCGAATGACGTGGAACGTGGGGCAGCCCGAATAGATCCGACCGAGCATGAGCTCGGGAATGTAGCGCCGCGTGGGTAGATCCGACCGAGCGTGAGCTCGGGAATATGGCGCTGCGTGGGTAGATCCGACCGAGCGTGAGCTCGGGAATACGGCGCGGGAGGCTAGATCCGACCGAGCGCGAACTCGGGAGTGTAACGCCGCGTGAGTAGATCCGACCGAGCGTGAGCTCGGGAATACGGCGCGGGAGGCTAGATCCGATCGAGCGTGAACTCGGGAGTGTAGCGCCGCGCCAGGGAGGATTCGGGCGCAAATCCGGAGATTTGGCCGAGAAGGTGAGTTCGGGCGCAAATCCGGAGATTTGGCCGAGAGGGCGAACTCGGGCGCAAATCCGGAGATTTGGCCGAGAAGGTGAATTCGGGCGCAAATCCGGAGATTTGGCTGAGAGGGCGAACTCGGGCGCAAATCCGGAGATTTGGCCGAGAAGGTGAGTTCAGGCGCAAATCTGGAGATTTGGCCGAGAGGGCGAACTCGGGCGCAAATCCGGAGATTTGACCGAGAAGGTGAATTCGGGCGCAAATCCGGAGATTTGGCCGAGAGGGCGAACTCGGGCGCAAATCCGGAGATTTGGCCGAGAAGGCGAACTCGGGCGCAAATCCGGAGATTTGGCCGAGAGGGCGAACTCGGGCGCAAATCCGGAGATTTGGCCGAGAAGGTGAGTTCGGGCGCAAATCCGGAGATTTGGCCGAGAGGGCGAACTCGGGCGCAAATCCGGAGATTTGGCCGAGAAGGCGAACTCGGGCGCAAATCCGGAGATTTGGCCGAGAAGGTGAATTCGGGCGCGAATCCGGAGATTTGGCCGAGAGGGCGAATTCGGGCGCGAATCCGGAGATTTGGCCGAGAAGGTGAACTCGGGCGTGAATCCGGAGATTTGGCCGAGAAGGTGAACTCGGGCGCAAATCCGGAGATTTGGCCGAGAGGGCGAACTCGGGCGCAAATCCGGAGATTTGGCCGAGAAGGCGAACTCGGGCGCAAATCCGGAGATTTGGCCGAGAAGGTGAACTCGGGCGCAAATCCGGAGATTTGGTCGAGAAGGTGAACTCGGGCGCAAATCCGGAGATTTGGCCGAGAAGGCGAACTCGAGCGCAAATCCGGAGATTTGGCCGAGAGGGCGAACTCGGGCGCAAATCCGGAGATTTGGCCGAGAAGGTGGGTTCGGGCGCAAATCCGGAGATTTGCGCCCCCACGATAATATATTTTATGTACGCCTATAAATATATATATATATATATATATATATATATATATATGTGTGTGTGTATTTCCTAGGGTTTCGGTCTTAATCATGGCGCATTCAATGCGCTGAGTGTTTCTTCGGCGCGGCGGCCTTTTCTCTCACCTCGGGAAGCTGAAACGACTCACCTGGGCGCTATAAATTGGTTGGGGGGTTGCGCAGAGATCTTACTTGCTCCTTTCGCTCCCTTCCTGCCTCTGCCTCGGACCACCTTAGTACCCTTCGCCTCTTCAGCTCGGCAGCCCCCCTTCTAACAGGTCGCGATGACCTCGTCGGACTCCTCGACTAGCGTCAGGGTCGTTTCTCCCTCGGAGTCGGGGGAGTCGAGTCATAGCGGTCCCGGGGTTAGTTCCTCGGGAGCGTCTTCCAGGCCCCCGTCGCCTGTCGACGCGCGGGTTCAGAGAGACCTGGAGGTCATGATGTCATATCATGACCTCGACTCGGCGGTGACCGAGGGGTCACTTGCCGCAATTAGGGCACGGTACAGCATCCCGGCTGAATACGGGTTGTATGTTCCGGAGCCGGGGCAGCGTCCTTATAGCTTGGACGTCCCTGGCATGTGCATCTCGGTAGATGCCCTGGAAGCCGGCCTTCGGTTTCCTTTGCACCCTCTGATCGAGGAGTGCCTGAAGCGGTGGAGAATTTCTTCGAGCCAGGTAGCGCCCAACTCGTGGCGTTACCTAGTGGTTTTTTTAGGTGAGTGCCGAGGTGCGGGAATTATCCCGACTCGGGACTTGTTCATGGCGTGCTTCCGCCTGTGCAAGAGTCGGGGCGGTTACTACCTCACCGCCCGAGTCGGTTTTAGGGTGAGCGGGGCTCCTTCCAGCAATAAGGGTTGGAAGTCCCGCTACCTTTATGTCAGTGGTCTAGGTTGGGGATTTGGGTTCAGCTGGTCGGCTCATCCGATTGGCAACGCCCCCCCGTATCTGTCCGAGGAGGAGGCCGTCCTAGTCGGTCGACTGAAGGGGATCCTCTCCTCTTCTTGTGTGATCAAGGAAATGACCGAGCTTTGGCTCGTTGAGGCGGGTCTGAGTCCGGCCTCCAAGGGTACTAGCATTTTATTTTGCTCAAACTTTACTAATCTTTTACTGACCTGTGAGTTGTGATGCAGACCGGATGGACCTCGGGGACCTTCGTGGGATGCCGAGAGTAGCTGGGGGACGGGCCCCGCCGAGCCGCCCCTCCGCCCGTGAGGCCAGCACATCCCCAGCTCGAGAAGCTCCGAGGGCGTCGGCGAAGAGACCGGCTCCCCCACCGATTGAACGGGCCGGCGCTACGGGGAAACCCGCCAAGAGGGTAAAGGTGCTGTCGAGGAAGCACAAGTCCCCGGTCGGCGAGGGTGGTTCCCGACCCCGCTCCAAGGGTAAAGGGCCAGCCGCGTCGCCCGCGAGGCCGGAAGCGCCCGCCGAATCTGAGGAGGGGGCCACCTCTCCGGTTCAAGAGCGTCCGAGGTCCATGAAGGACCTCTTTAGGACGAAAGTTTACAAAGGAGACCAGGGTTACTATGCCCTGATGATGTCTGACCTAGGGCACCAAGACCCCGAGAAGGAGCTGCAGGCTCGGTGGGCGGGCCTAAAGAACTCGACGAAGGTATGACATACTTCGTCGGCCGCCGAGGAGTATGAAAGGGGGATCCTCCACCCTCACTTGGCGCGGGAGCTGTATACGCTCCCATCGGAGGTTTTGATGGCCCGAGCCACCAAAGAGCTCGTTCTGGTAAGTCTGCCGACCTGTGAGTTCATCTTTCTCCCTCTCTTTTTCTTTTTCTTTCTAACGGAGTCCTTCCGTGCAAAGCCAACACCTTCAGATGGCGTTGGTCGACCGGGTCCATGATGCTGGTCGGTTGATCACATTCATGGACCACCGAGTCAAGCAGCAGCAGGAAGAGCTCGACGTCCTGAAGTCGAAAGGCGGGCCCGAGGCAGTCGCTGAGGCCGAGGAGCGGGCGTCGAGGCTGAAGGAGGAGCTCGAGAAAGTTAACTCTGAAAGAGCAGAGGAGCTCCTCAGGCATGAGGCCTCGGAGAGGGAGCTGAGGAGCCATCTGAGTGATGCCCAGCACCTACTGAAAGAGGCCCGAGGAAGGGCCAGGAGGATGGACGATGAGCTGCTTCAATCCGTGAAGGACTTGGAGCATGCCCGAGCTGAGCTGCCCATAACTGCCGTCGCGGAATATAAGGAGTCCCTCGGCTTCAAAGAGGGTTTAAAGCGGATGGGACGGGTCACCTACGAGTACGGGTATCGGGTGGCGCGAGCTCGCTTTCATGCCCGTCACCCCGACGCCGAGGTCGAAGAGGACCCGTTCACCATTTACCCCGAGGACGACTCAGTACCAATGGAGCGTCGGCAGGATTTTGACGACTCGGTGCCTCCCGAGTCTTAGTTTTGTTCTTTACTTAGTTTTTATTCCTTTTGGGAACTTGTAACTCGGGTCAGGTAGCCCTTAGATCGGCCCTGACCTGTTTTGTTCTTTCCCTTTTCCTTTTTGAAGCTTGTAATTCGGGTCAGGTAGCCCTCAGGTCGGCCCTGACCCGCTTTGTATTTTCCACGAGTCAATATAAGTCCCGGTGTTTTGGCGCCATTGTTGCATCTTGATTTGGTACGAGTCGTAATACATGGTCACACGTAAAACTTTCGCAAGTTCGTGATGTGCCAGGTTCTCGGTAATACCCGACCTTCCATGGTTGCCAGAGTATAAGTCCCCTCTCGGATAGTATCTATGACCCGGTAAGGACCCTCCCAATTCGGGGCCAGCTTGCCACGGGACCGAGTCGGATCGCTGACCTCGGTTTTTCGGAGGACCAGGTCGCCCGTCCCGACGTGCTGTGGGCGTACGCGTCGGTTGTAGATTCTTGCGACAGCCCTCCTGTAGGCCAGCGCTCTGAGATGAGCATCGGCCCGTCTTTCCTCTAATAGGTCGAGGTTCCTGCGGAGGTTCTGATCGGACCCCTCCTGACTTTGGGTCTGGATTCGGAGAGTCGGGAAAACCACCTCGGGGGGCAGTACGGCTTCCGTGCCGAATGCCAAGCTGTAAGGTGACTCACCCGTCGGGGTTTTAGGGGTTGTTCTCAACGCCCATAGGACACTCGGGGGCTCCTCTACCCAAGAAGTTGTGGCGTTGGAGACCCTCTTTTTCAATCCTTCCAGGATGGTCCGGTTTGTTACCTCGGCCAGGTCGTTAGCTTGGGGATGGGCAACCGAGCTAAACTTTAATTGGATGCGATAGCTCTGGCAGAACGCTTTGAACTTTGCGTTGTTGAACTGCGTGCCATTGTCGGTGATGATCGCCCTTGGGAGGCCGAACCTGGTTATGATGTTTTTCCATACGAATCCTTCAACTTGCTTCTCGGTGATGGAAGCCAGCGGCTCGGCTTCAAGCCACTTAGTGAAATAGTCGACGCCTACTATCAAAAACCTTCTCTGTCCTGAAGCTGGGAGGAAGGGGCCGAGGAGGTCCATTCCCCATTGGGCGAAGGGTCATGCGCAGTCGGCAGTCGAGAGTGGTACCATCGGCCTGTGTTGGAGTCGGGCGTGCTTTTGGCATGGCTCACAGCCCCGAACATAAGCTTGGGCATCCTTTCGTAGCGTGGGCCAATAATAACCTTGCCTGAGGACCATGTGAGCCAAGGTGCGCGCGCCGACATGGTCTCCACATATTCCCTCGTGGATCTCGGCTAACGTGGTCTGTGCCTCGGTCGGATTCAAACAGCGAAGCAGGGGTCGGCTGAAGCCTCGCTGGTAGAGGCGGCCATCGATGATGCAGTACCATGACTCCGCCCTTCTGACTCTTCGGGCGGCCGCCTTATCCTCAGGGAGGACTCCCGCTTGTTTGAAGCGGAGGATCTCGTTGGTCCAGCCTCCGTCTTCTTGACCGATGGTCATGAGGGTCGGGCCAATGGATGGCCCGACGGTCCTTACTACTGCTCCAGTTGGTGTGTCGGTTGCGCGGGAGGAAGCCAATTTGGCCAAGGCATCTGCCTGCGTGTTCTCGTTGCGGGGCACCTTGGTGATGGTACACTTCTGAAATCGCGCTGCCGCCAATCGCACCTCGGCAAGGTATTTGATCATTGCTGCCTCCCGGGTCTCGAACGTGCCATTGACTTGGCCGGCGACGAGTTGGGAGTCGGTGAATACCTCTATGTCTTCTGCTCCTAGATCGGCTGCGACCTTGAGGCCGAACAAGAGCGCTTTATATTCGGCTTCATTGTTTGTAGCTTTGAACCCCAGTCGCAAGGCATGTTCGTAGACGTGGCCGGAGGGGTCCTCGAGCACCAAGCCGACTCCTCCTCTTTTCGAGTTGGCTGACCCATCGATATGTAAGGTCCATCCGGGGGTCGGATTTTGAAGAACCGGTGGCGGCATGAGCTCCGATAGGAAATCCGCGAGCACTTGGCCTTTGATTGCCTTTCTCGGCTCGTATTCGATATCGAATTCCCCCAACTCTACCGACCACTTCAGCATCCGACCTGCGACATCAAACTTGGAGAGGATCTGGCGCAGAGGTTGGTCGGTTATTACTTTAATGGGGTGTGTCTGGAAATATGGCCTCAGTTTTCTGGAGGCCAGAATAAGCGCCAAGGCTATCCTTTCTATAGGGGCGTATCGAAGCTCAGGCCCTGCCAAGACGTGGCTGGTGTAGTAGATCGATCTTTCCCCGGCTTTGTCAAGCGTTACTAGGACCGAGCTAACTGCCAGATCGGTCGCAGCGAGATATAGGCCGAGAGGCTCGCCATCTTTCACCGAGGCCAGCTGTGGCAGGTTCTCGAGGTGACTTTTGAGTTGGTGGAAGGCCTCCTCGCATTCGGGGGTCCATTTGAAGTCTTTTGCCGACTTTAATGCGTGAAAAAAGGCTGAACTCTTGTCCCCCGGCCCGGGAAATGAAGCGGCTCAGGGCCGCTATCCTTCCCGCAAGTCGTTGCACCTCCTTCGCGGTCTTAGGGGACTGCATCTCCTGTATGGCTCTTATTTTGTCGGGGTTGGCATCGATTCCTCGTTGATGCACTATGAAGCCGAGAAACTTCCCGACCGTGATGCCGAAAGTGCACTTCGCTGGGTTGAGGCGCATCCTGTATTTCTTCAACGTGCGAAATGTTTCCTCCAGGTCGGCGAGATGGGTCTCGGCATGTCGGCTTTTGACTATCATGTCGTCGACATATATTTCTATGTTCCTTCCGAGCTGGTCCTTGAACATTCGATTGACGAGGCGCTGATAGGTGGCACCGGCATTATTCAATCCGAACGGCATCACCTTGTAGCAGTATGTCCCGTTGTGCGTGATAAATGCCGTGTTTCTTTTGTCTCTCGGGGCCATTTGGATCTGGTTGTATCCCGAGAAGGCATCCATAAAAGAGAGCAGCTGATGCCCGGACGTGGCGTCCACAAGTTGGTCGATGCGGGGAAGCGGGTAGCAGTCCTTCGGGCAAGCCCGATTGAGATCAGTATAATCAACACACATCCGCCAATTTCCATTTGCCTTTTTAACGAGTACAACATTGGACAACCAGGTCGGGTACTTTACTTCTTCGACGAGCTGTGCGTCCAACAGGCGTGTGACCTCGTCTTCTATGGCTTTCTGGCGATCCGGAGCAAATTTCCGCGGGCGCTGCTTCACCGGCCGGGCGTCGGGGGAAATGTTTAAGTAGTGTTGGACAATCTCCGGGTCGACCCCTGGCATGTCGTTCGGGGTCCACGCGAAAACGTCGTCGTTCCTCCTCAGGAAGTCTATCAGTTGAACTTGTTGACTCTTCGTAAGCTCCAACCCGACCTTTACCAGCTTGCTCATGCGGCTCTGGTCTAACGGTAGCTCGAGAACTTTCTCTGCGGAGTGGGCGTCCGGGGCAACTTCCACTGGGTCGGGATGCGTGGCATTGATCGGCTCGGCTCTTGGCTTCTTGCATAGCGCTGTCGCCGTCAGGTAGCATTGTCTGGACTCCTTCGGGTCACTCCTGACTTCGCCGACCCCGGCTCGAGTTGGAAACTTCAAGATCTGGTGGTACGTTGAGACGACCGCCCTAAGCCGGTTTAGGGTCGGGCGCCCGATGATGGCGTTGTACGCGGATGGGAGCCTGACCACCATGAATGATACCATCAGCGTCTTTGACCTCGGCTCTCCCCCGAACGTGACAGGGATCGTGGTCGTCCCCATGGGAGAAAAGGAATCCCCGGTGAACCCTGTCAAGGTAGATGTTAGGGGGGTGAGGTCTGGGTCGGTCAGTCCCAGTCGTTGGAATGCATCTAAATATAAAATGTCGGCCGAACTTCCCGTGTCGATCATGACCCGCATGACGTAGGCGTTTGCCATGCGGATCGAGATTACTAGCGCGTCATCGTGGGACGCATGCTCTTCATCTTGCGACCTGAATGTGACATCGAGCTCTTCGTGATGTAGCGGCCTCTTCCCGACCTCAGATCGTGCATATGCTTTGCGTGCCGACGAGCTGTTGCCGCCTGAGGCTGGGCCGCCGAAGATGACTTCGATCTGTTTTTCGACCGGGCCCTGCGGTCGGGGGGATAGGTCTTGGGGAGGTCGACCGTCCGGGAGAGGGGGCTGCTCTCGGACGTATCGCCGCAGATGACCGCGCCGAATGAGGTCCTCAATCTGGTACTGGAGGTCGCGACATTCCTCGGTGTCGTGACCATACTCTCGATGGAATCGACAGTACCTCCTCTTGTCGCGCCGCTCAGGATGCGACTTCATCGGGCTCGGAGCCTTCAAGAGTCCCTTCTCCCGTATTTGGAAGAAGATCTCCGTTCGGGTTGAGTTGAGGGGAATTGGAGGAGGTCTGACTGGCAGCAGACCCGACCTGTCCTCCCTTTTCTTGGGAGGCGGGGCTGGATGCCCCCGAGACTGTTCGCCCCGAGGGCGTTTCGCCTCGTCCCGCTTGCCGGCTATTAGGGTCTCGGCAGCCACATACTGATGTGCTCGTTGCAACATTTCGGGCAGAGTCGTTGGTGGCCGCTCGATTAGTGACCAAAAGAACCTTGACGGCTTCAGCCCCGTCAGAAATACCTGGATGGCCAGGGACGGATGGAGGTCCGGAATGCCCTGTACTTGTGAGGTGAACCTTCTTACGAACTGGGAGAGGGGCTCATCGCTTCCTTGGGCCATCCCGAGGAGTGAGGCCGTGGTGGGCCTCGGGCAGGAACTTGCCAAGAAACTCGACTCGAATTCCCTCGCCAGTACATCAAACGATGGTATGGAAGCGGGTTTTAGCCGAGCATACCAGTTTCTGGCCGATCCTCTGAGGGTGGTCGGGAAGGCTCGACACATCAGTGCCTCCGAAGTGTCGTAAAGGGCCATCTGGGCACGAAATGTAGCGACATGCTCTACCGGGTCTCCGCTGCCGTCGTAGGGCTCGAGGGCTGGCAGCCTGAAGGCTGCCGGCAGGGGCTTTGAGTGTATCTCAGGGGTGAATGGGGAGCCTCCTTTAGAGCTTTCCCTGACCTCGTCTTTCGACTTGAAGACTTCTTTCTGTACCTCGTCAAGTCGCTGATGGACTCGGCGGACCTGCTTCCTCAGAGAGTCGGTGGAGTCGGTCGACAGAATATCCGGATCAGGTTCAGTCGGTGCTGGGTTGTGAGATCGGCTCTGGGATCGGGTTGGTGTCGACGTCGGCGAAACTGGAACCCGAGGTGGTGGGGCCTCGGTCACCCGGGGTGGTGGCACCTCGGTGACTGGCGGGATTCCCCGACCTGGGGCCGTTGGTGACTCGGCTCGCGGAGGCGCTGATTGATGCGCCGCTGTATGCATCAGCTGTGGCAGGTACGGGATTATAGTTTGCACCATGCCTGCAAGTGCTTGGACTTGGCTGGTGAGGCCGAGGAAGGCCTCGGCGGTGACCATGGGGGGCGCAGGATTCGGCGCGGGCGATGGGAACCCGGGGTCGGTCATCATTCTCCAAAAACGGTTGGGAGTCGGCATGGCAGCCGGGGCTTCCTCGGCCGATCGGGGGCGATCGGGCTCCGTCCGGTGCTCAGTGCCCGAGTCAGCGAGTGGGCGTTCTGGCGACATGGGCCCTCCTTCTAGCGCCAAAGAATGATAGGGACGGATTTGGTGCTGGCCTAGAGGACGCGTCCCGTCTTCAAATATGCTGATCAAGCCTTTGCTGGTCCAGGCCCATGTGCGCTAGGCCGCCCGTTTCACAATCTCTTCGGTGCAGAGCGGAGCTTGTCCGGATAAGCGGTGATTCAGGGATCGGCTCGGGAGTTCTGATGCTGGAGTGGCGAAGCCCGGATGGAGAGGGGATCGTCCTGTTGGGGTCGTCCGCTGGTTCCTGCAAGGAGGTCGGGTCGGGTAGGTTCCCGACGTGACCCCTCCGACGATCAAGTTAGTCTAGTAGTCTATTTTTTTCCCATCCCCCTGCCCTGTGGAAGTGCAGGAGCTTTAATAGTGAATGTTGTGGGTTGTTTGTACCTGACGACCTTACCGCATTCATGACTCACCATGCTGTCGCGCCTCTCGCCATGCCTGCCGTACTGGTGGTGAGGTGTGCGCCGGCAGGTAAGGATTGCCGACCTTACCTGTGCCAGGTCGGCTGTACGACACCTGGTGTCCTTCGTACATCCGATCGACCAGCTATGTTGGTTTGGCCACGTCAGCGGCCTGTTGTCCCAGGGCGTGATGACTTGGCAGCCAGGTCGGCATTTGCCATATCACAACTCATTTCATAAATCATTAGAGACCCAATTAGTTATTCGAGAGGTAAGTTGTTCAAGTCTTTGGCATTGTCCTCACTCGAGGACAATGAGTTTTTTTTGTTAAAAGTGCAATAGCATTGTCCTCATCACTTGAGGTTTCATTCGAGGAGTTATGTTATTTTTAGTATCATGTTCTTCCTTCATCTTTAGTTCTCAATATAATGTCCTTCCGATTCTTTGAAATATGTTCTTTAAGTTCATTATGAGCTTTACAACTCATTTCATAAATCATTAGAGACCCAATTAGTTATTCGAGAGGTAAGTTGTTCAAGTCTTTGGCCTCTTGTATAGCAGTTACTTACGGGTCCCAACTTTTAGGTAAAAATCTCAAAATTTTATTAACTAGTTTAAGATTAGAATAAACTTTACCAAGAGATTTTAAACTATTGATGACATTCATAAAGCGGGTATACATGTCACCAATAGTCTCACTTGTCTTATTTTAAATAATTCATAATTATGTAGAAGAAGATTTTTTTTTATTCTTTTACTCTACTTGTGGCTTCGTGTGTGACTTCTAAGGTGTGTCATATATCAAAAGTAGAATCATAAATAGAAACCAGATTAAATTAATTTTTATCTAAAGCGTAAAACAAAGCATTCATAGCTTTGACATTTAAGGAATGCATCTTTTTTTACATGATCATTCTAATTATTTACAGGATTGGATGAGTTCTTAAATCTATTTTCGACAATATTTCATAATTCAAAATCCATCGAAATTAAGAAAATATGCATTCTAGTTTTTCAATATGTGTAATTCGTCCCATTAAACATAGGAGAACGTGTGATAGAGTGTCCTTCATTAATACCAAAAGAAGTCATTAACTCGCTTGGGTGTAACTTTGCTCTGATACCAAATGTTATGATCGAGTTGGCACTAAGAGAGGGGGTGAACTAGTGCAAGAGCTTAAAAACTCAGTTTGAAAAATATTATTTAAAGTAAAATCAAAATCGGAAGCGGTTTTGTTGAAAGTCGTTAAGAGCAAATTAGAGATTGATTTAAAACAAAGCTGAAAAGAGATATTTAAGCTTTTCTCGGAATTAGATAATAGCAACTAAGGTTAAGATCAAACTTAAAAGAGAGATAAAAGAGAAGTACTCATAAAATTTATAATGGTTCGATAAAAAACTTGACATACGTCCACTTCCCAAGTCCTCCTTCGTCGAGACCCATTGATGTCCACTAATGATCTTCTTTCACGGGCGAAGATCAAACACCTCTTTACACTTCTCTCTTTTTCAATGGTTTAGAAGAGGAGCCTTTACAATCTTTCACTCTTCCCTTAAACTCACTTTACACTTGAAGTACACAAGGGAAGCTCTCAATTTTTATAGAATTTTATCCAAGATTTCAATCACTTTTCTTATACTTTCTTACTTTCCAATGCCAGAATAATTAAGGTATTTATAGACCCAATTTGATTTCAAAAATTGGAGTCAAAATTCAACCATTGTCTACCACCCCCGCTAAAAGTACCCGAAACCTGGGTGACAGCAGTGGGGCGGTACCACTACCGCTGCCCACCGACGGTACTACCATCAGGCAATTCGAGAAGAATACTTTCCCATAATATTTTGTACTTGAGTCATACCTTTTGTTGACCCATTTTCAGGTCAACGAAATGAGCTCTATCATGAGTTCAAATCTAACCCAAAGTAGACCTAGTTAGTCTCTAATTGAGTTAGTTGGATTTCACAAAACCTAACTCGAATTAGGACTCAAAATATGATATTAACTACGATACACTAAGACAAATAATTATAATTTTTTTTATTGTCTGGCATGTCAATCGATCTTCCGAACTCCCGACGAAGTTCCCGGCATTCCTCCGATGAACTCCAAGTGAGCTCTCGATCATCTTCCGACGAACTCTTGATGTACTCCCGGTGAGCTCCCACTACATCGTTCAAACCCCCACCCGATGCCTGATCTTGACTCCGAGCCTAATATTAGATTGTATTATCTTTTCACAGTTATAGTTAATTCTACATCACTTATCCCTAACACATAAGTTAGATCATAAATTCATCAATTGATTTCATAATCAAAATTTGAGATTCAACAAATTTTTCATGTAACATCTCATAAATTCAAAATATTGATCATTCCCGAACATATTTGTCTCTAAAAAGTAGTACATGCATAGTTTCACAAAAAAAACTTAAAACTCATAAACTTTATACAAAGTGAAAAACGTAAAGGTCATAAACTTTATACAAAGTCGAGTTTATACAAAGTGAAAAACGTAAAGATCATAAACTTTATACAAAGTCGAGTTTCGATATATTTTTAGTGCAGTATCTAAAATTCAAAATACTGGTCAGTTAAATCTTTTCCTTGGCATGAGCCTTTAAACTCCACTAGGTCTCAGATCACTTCATACGCATGGAGGAGGGGCAATTATATTGGTGATTTAGTACTTATTTTGCTGCTTAAACTGTCGAAGTGCACAATCACTGGTTACATGGCAACTCAACAACTTTGTTCATTTTATTTCTGATGCAGAAAACCTATTGACTCTTTTAAGCTTGAGATGGTGATCGTGAATCCTCATTAAAACAGGGATATGAATGAGTACTGCATTTAAGATCAATGAATGATTGAGTGACAATATGGATTCCTGGTGCAGTTTTGTAATTGAATGTAGAGGATGAGCATGAAACCAAGTAAGAATTGCAGTAGGTTGGCCTTAAATGCACTGCTTGTTTGGTGATGATCTGCATGGGACAGAGGAGGAGGAAGCTATTAGTTTCGTTTAATGGCCAGTACTGATCAGGAAGTGACCTTGTTTGCCTGAGGTGCATGGATCTATTTTTTCTTAACAGTGTTGATTAATCGCAGAAACACAGTAAGTTTATGGGCAACAATTAGAACATCTTTATGAACAAGGATGGTGTCAAAAAACCAAAAAACATTATTGTTCACCTGTTCCTTAATCAGATTCAAGTAAAAAAAAGGAACATATTTATGGACAAGAGTAATAGTTTCATAATGTATGTAACTGGCAATACTTCTTATCCCCATATCTTTTCTTTCTCTTTCCATCCTTCTTCCACCTATCATATTATTGTCTTTCTCTTATCCCTCATTGTTATCCATTCTTCTCCTCCCCTCACATTAAAGAGCCTCTCTGGCTTTCTGTAACAGATCTAAAGAGTTACTGCAACATTGTCCTTGAGAACTTAGGTGTTCAGGATCATTTTAATCTATCTACACATCTACCAGAGGCATCAACAGCATTAAAAAAAAAATTCTGAGTTTAGTTCCTACTCCAGCTATTTTCACAAATGTACACAAAAATTTGTGTTTTTGATGAACAGGTGCTTCGTATACCAGGTTGCATGGATCTTCATTTCTTATTTGTTTAATATTTCATTTACTTGTGGACAAATTAAAAAGAAAATGAAGGACCAATGTAGAAGTGCAGCAGTACATATTCATGGGTTGTAATAAGTGACTGTAGCAGCAGCCCAATCAAGCTGTGACTAACTTGTCTATTCACTTTGTGGATGTATTTTGTTCTGTCTATTTACTTGAGTTCTCCTCAGATCAATATATCCAGTAATAAAGGATAATAAATTTAAACATGATAATAACAGAAACAACATTGTCCGCTAAAACAGCAGAAAAAATTATTAAGATTCAGAAAACTTAAAATGTAGAAGTTTTAGGTATAGCATGAGACCTGTTCCACATCCTGCCCGTGACCAAGTCATGCCTGGTTGAATTGATTACAATTTTCTCTTGTTCCATTCAGTACCTGACACGGTGAACAGAAGTTGTCATTTCCTGCCTTGAGAACCAGCACAAACATGATGAGTATGCAAGAACAAAGATTCATGACATCTTCCTCCTGGAATTGGGAAAGGCAGAAACTGTGAGCTATATCCGGAGGAACAAGCTGCATCACTTGTCCGGAAGAAAGACAAGTAACACGACACTTGTTTATTGCAGTTTCTGAATGCATTGAAGAGACCAGTGTCCTGCATTCACGCAGCTTAATTAGAGCAGCTTGGCATAACGAGTATGGAATTTTCTACTCTTATCAAGTCAAGCACAGAACAATCAGTGTAAACATGCCACTAATGCACACTTCATTTTGATCAGCACATCTTTAGCCAATTAGCTTAACACCTCAAGTTGATTCTTGAGTGAAATGAACTTAATTGGGAAAGAACTTTATGATTCTTGTGAGTGAAATGAGTGGAATAAAAAAGAAGAAAACCATGTCTATTATCTGGTATAATTGCTACTTAATTGGGATGGCTTAGGAAAACCTAACAGGCGTCGGTAGTAACATCATCCATAAATTCTCTCAGTGGATACAACACTATACATTAAATGGTTTCATGCCAGCCTCAATATTTTGTTGAGCCTGATTCGGTTGGAGTTGCACAAAAAGCCCCAACACACCATATTTATTCTTCCCCTAATGCCTCGGCCAGATTTACTGCAACCGTGGTGGTGAGGTTGTATGTAGTTCTTTTAAGTCTCCCACCGTGGTGATGCATTATTAGTTTGTTGATGAGAATTGGACTCGAGCATGCTCATGAATTAATGCTCACCAACAAGGTGCAGTTCATAATTACGTGATGGTCATATGGTGCATGCAAGATTTCAAGACATCAGAAAAGCATTTATTTTTTTTTTTTTACTCACTGCAGGTTGGAGTGCAGTATGTGCATTCTTGTGTAAGGTTCAAGCTAGCTTCCAGCTCTGATGTCATGCTTGCTTGTGACTGTTCAGCATGCATTTGTTCCCATCTATCACATATCTGCATTACAAAGATAAAAGTTTGTAAGTAAATCCAGACTGCTGCTGCTTCAAGTTCCACAAGTGGAAGTGTGCCATCCTAACGTGGATTTCACTATATATATCATTCCACTGAGTGGCCTAAGAAGCATATATGATAGACTGCATGGTTCATTCTTTGATTATTGTAGGAAAAAGCCACTTAAATGGATAATTCAGTTGAAAGTTATGCTAACTCCTACTTACACCGAGTAAAGCTAGTTACTGCAGAATGTGGACTGATCACTGAAGTCATGCACAGGTGGTGAGAGTGGCAAAGAGTTCGATTTTGGTGGCATGAAATCATTTAGGGAGTTGTTTTAGATGGTGAAAAATTAAGCAATTAAAGCCACAGAATTTGACTATTAATGCGAGGTCAGCCCTCGTTTTAAATAGTGTTGGATGAAGACATTTAAGAACACTCTTTAATATTTGCACCCTCTCCTGCACGATCCAATATATCAAAAGGATGTGAGAAGCTTCCATTTTCTGCTCATTCCCTCCCTCCCGTTCCTTCCTCTTCTTCCTCCCCCTCCCCAAAGCTCTCTCTCTCTCTCTCTCTCTCTCTCTCTCTCTCTCTCTCTCTCATATTTTTCTTTCTCTCTTTGTAGCAAGCCATGCTTCTTTTACTTTATGCATATGTAGATTCTTCACTAGGCTAGTTTTGGATGATCAAAGAGTTTCTACAAAGTTCTCAGAATCAATCCAACTTAATGGGAGAGAATCAAAAGCTGAGCAAGGGGAGAGGCTTCAGACTGATGGATCAGACCCAGCTATCGTTAGGTCCACATGCATCGATCTTAAGCCAGAAGACACGCAGCTTATCTTCAGAATCAGATGGAAATGTTAGAAGGAAGAGAAAACAAATTTGTCATGAGATTTCAAGCCCAAGTAGCATTGAGCTTCAGCTTAATGATCCCTTGCCACTGGACTGGGAACAATGCCTAGACCTACAAGTAAACTCTCTCTCTCTCTCACACACACAAACACACACACTCCCCTACATGTATCTTATTTGTTATGGTGTTGCATACAGTTAATACTTCTTATTGTCTCCTTAAGGCAGTACTTATGATTTTGTCATGCATTTTATCATCTTCTGACATTCTCTAAACTAATACCTGCAGTCCGGAAGGATGTACTATTTGGACAGGAAAACCCTAAAGAAAAGTTGGACCAGGCCCAAGGAACATGAACTGGACTTGGATCTCAACATCTCATCCTTCACAAGCTCAGAAAAGAAATCCAACTTGACAAATTCAGATGAAGCAAAGAAGCAACCTAATTCATGTGGCAGCATGGTCGCGGTAGTCTGCATCAACTGCCATCTCCTTGTCATGCTCTGCGAGTCATCTCCTTCATGCCCCAACTGCAAGTTCGTGCACTCACCACTGCCATCTGCAATGCTGCAAGCAACTCCTCAGAAGCTCAAGGCTGTCAAGCCATTGGAAACCCTACACCTCCTACATTAGTTAGCAGACTGATGTACGTAAAAAAGAAGTAATAAAGAAAAAGATCAATCAGGATTAAGAGGTCAATGTTCCTGATTATAAGAACAAGTACAAGATGAAGTGTTTATTCTGGGACAGCTGTGGTTGCTCCAGTTGATACTTGAACTCAGTGATAAAGATATGGTAATTTGGTAGTTGTATCTTCCATCCAATAGTAAGTCATGTTATAAAGCTGTCTGTGTCTGCACACTAAATTGTACTTGAGATGGTAGTTCGAGTGAGTGAATGAAATCATATCAGCTTTTTCTCTCTCCGGTCTCCATAACATGTAGATTTGAACTAACTTAAGGAGTTAATGATTTGGAACTTTAAAGAAACATGGTGCTCACTGCGGAGGGGAAGGATCAATCCCAGGTGTAGTAGCATGCATTCTTTAGTGATAGCTGATACTAACTAGAGTAAAAGAAGTGTTACCTCATGCAATGCCCTGCCTAATTATATGTAAATTGGAATATGAATGTTCAAATAAACAAATATGTAACTGTGTAAGAGATCGACGGATGTCCACACACACACTTAAAACTTTGGTTCATCTAATTATACACTGTGAGGAGCATATTCAACAACAGTTGCATTGTTTTAATCTCAAGAACAATGAAGTAATGAAGTGAAAAGTGTTCTGGGTTCACAACTTAAAGCATTCAAAGAAAATGTTAGGTACATAACAGTTATCTGGCTGTACTAGCGTTCCAAAATTATGCAAACAAGAAATGCAACATTATTGAGAGGAAATGTCAGAATTGGTACAGGATGCTCAAAAAAATTGGAGACATAGGAATGCTAGAGAGGATAAAAGTCTGCAACCATTTAAAACTACTAAAGCCCTGGTGCAATTGTAAATAAGCATAAAAGACATCACAGAACTTTAATTTCTACAGAACAACACATTGCATAAACTTTTGTCTTAAAATTGAGGACAACAAAGAGAATGTATATAAACAGAACATGTGGGCTTCGTTGTTGCAAGTGTATTATTTTGCACTTATATTTTATCTTTTTTATTATCCTATTGTTCTTTTTATCAGAACTTTCTATCTCCGCAAATTACGATGTTGTTACATCTCTAGATAAGAGGAACGTTAACAAATTGTTATGAAGTAAAGAAACTCCGCATGAATGATCACTGTTGATTAGCAACTCAACAAGCTATTTCCATCCATGTAACAGATCAACATAGAAGTAGAATGAGAACTTATAGACATTTAATTCAGTCATTTTAGGTTTTTGAAACTCCTGATTGTGAAACATAACATGGCGTTGGTTGACATAGAGGAAGTAGAGTGCTATGGCTGGAAATGTTAGCTAAACCAGAATATTCTATGTATTAAGAGCATAAAATTGTCTTACAGTAAATTAAAACCACTTATAACTTTATAAGGTTACCAAAAAAGTTAACATCATAGAAGAAGGATGAAAAAATTGGAAGTTAGGAAGGATTTACATCACCAAGAAACAATAAAGATGTGAAAGATCATGCTGCAAAAAAGATGTCCACCGAGAATCCATTCAGTCAGGATGGAAAAGAAAATCCATATAATCCTAAAATATTGAAATCAGTTATCTGTCCATCAAGATAGCTAAAGTTGATAGATCTTCCTTTCCAATACAAAACTAATCCACGACATAAAACCCTAATGTAAGGGATAGAAATCATAGAAGGATAAGAAATTTATAAGTTAGGAACACCAAGAAAGTCTTTTCCAATCTGAATCTTTCCAATTGCAAGGATGGAAACTGTAGAAAGGTATAAAAATTGTAAGTTAGTAAGGGTATATGCTACCTAAAGACAACAAAGATATGAAGATTTAGTTGTAATTGTTCATTACGTAACCCATGAATCCGATCACTAGGAACAGAGAAGAAAACCAATGAAACGCTAAAAAATTCAAATTAGCTATACTTCCCTATCCAGTCAGATCCTTCAAGCAGTCCTCGAAGCAAAACCTGACTGTAAAGATGGACATCACAGAAGAAGGACGAGGATATTGCACGCTAGAAAATGTTGTAGCCCTTGAACCCGAACAATGTACATGGGAAAGAATATCCACGAAACCCTAAACTGAACTTAGCCATCCACATATCAGGATTTCTCCAATGAATCATCCTCTGCCCACATTCTGGATCTGTCGAGCAGTCAAATACGTCTACCCCGACAACCAAATGGATAGTCATGATTGGAACTATTTCAAAGATTTGCGTCATCTGAAACTACCACAACAACTACAAATTAATAAACGCAAGACTGTCACGCACAATATAAGAACCTTAAATGACTTCCCGTGATCACGGATTCGAGAGCTATCATTTGGGCGCCAAAATTGAGCGCAAAAATGCCAACTCAAACCGATTGCAGAGCAAGCATAAAAAGAAATGGATAGCAACGAGTGGCCGCTCATACTGCTCGGAAAGAAGCATATTATCCAGCAAGAAAGAAGAGATTGAGGAGATACCCTAGAAAGGAAGAGGATCGGAACCCTAAAGCGGCGAGCGGTGATGGCTCTGGGTCGGGTCGCAGTTCCGCTACTGTGGCTCCGATACTTCCCCGCAGGGGATGATGAGATCATGTTAATATGTTTCGCCGGAACATTGTTGCTCTGCTGCAATTCTAAAATTGAAGGTCTAATATAAAATTCTTTTTTATTTATAAATAATAAATATGTAAAATAATTTAAAGTAAATATAGTTTGACGAATTAAGAGGATAAGTTATTTAACTTTTCTTTCTTAAGATTCTTCTTTTTCATATTTTTCAAAGGTGAATTCTAGAAAAATTTTCTCAATTTGATTTTTTTCCGAATGATGACCTCATTTCTCAGCTCATTTGATGCTCTCATTTTTTTTTTCTCTAATACCCTAAATATCTTTTCTCTAATACTCTAATACCCTAAATATCTCATGCCATGATATGAAATCATCTTGTTGTTTAACCTCTTTTAACAATACCATCACCTCCACCTTCACCGAAGAATACCTCTCCCTCACGGTTGTTGTTAAGCATCTTCTCGTCACATCTCTCGTGGCCTCCTCCTTCCTGCTAGTTTTGTTCGAGGTCCTACGTTTTCTTATACAACTTTTATTTTATTATTGTCTTTGTCTAATCAATCAACGATGATGTGTTGTACTCTATGTTGATTTTCTTTTTTTTGCCTATTGATTACCCCAAAGAGGACAACTTTGAAGTTCTACGATCTTATGGTGATATCCTTTGGGTGGACATAGGACGATTGCGATAAAAACTAAGATTTTATGAAGATATTATTGGCCAAATATAAAATGATAGTTTCATAATTATCTTAAGAGAATAGGTGCACAACCATGCTAAAATCAACAAGGTGAGGCTGACCTTTAATGTTCATAGGGTGATGTAGAGAGAGTGGAGGTGGGCAAGAGTCATGACTAAGTCAAGAGGTAGGTAGGTACAGACAACAAGAGAAGAGTTGATTATATAGATCAATAGAGTATAGTAGACGATGAAGCGATGACAAGAAGTATTTAAGATATTAGAGAAAAATATAAAAAAACCAAATAAGAAAACTAAAAATAGAAGGTATCATCGGAGAAAAACAAAAGAAAAATCATCCATTTCTTATTCATCATAATTCATATAATGCCTCATATATTAATTTTATAATGAATTCAAGAAAAAATATATCCAAAAACTAAGAAATTATTGAGGAAACAATAATTATCCCGTATGCCGTTGGAAAATATTGATATTCTAAATATTAAAAATAAGACATGATTCCAGTGAGAGGCATTTCCATCGTTTTTGGATGAAGACGACTTCGACGGTTCTTGGCGAGCAGCAACTACGATTTTTGAGACCGCCGAAATTTACGGTTCCGACGAGCGCAGTATCTCGACAAAGAGCAGCGACGGAGAGCGTTCTCGCGACCGCCGCGGCCATCACGGACCAGCGTCAAAAGATCGAGCAGTATAAGCTCATCCTCGCCTCCGTCCTCTCCTCCTCGCCGACTGATGTCACCCAGGCCAAGCGTTTCATCGATCACAGTACGCTCCCCCTTCCCTCTAGATCAGGGTTTTCTTCATCTCGCCCCGTCTCTGTGGTTTTTGATCGGCTCTTTCTCCCCGCATTGGTTGGTGTTTAGTGGTGTCGGACGAGGTTCCACTGGTGGTCTCGAGGCAGTTGCTGCTGACGTTCGCACAGGAGTTGGGAAGGCTTGAGACGGACGTTCAGAAGGAGATCGCTCACTATGGCCTAGCTCAAATTCAACCCAGGGTTGTGTCTTTTGAGGAACAGGTATGGCTTTTGAATTCTGGTACTCGTTAAAAACCTCTTCTTTGACCTTACACGCTGCGAGGTCCGACAAACATATGATTAGAGCGGCATCTGCTGTTGCAATCCAACTTCTTGTCATGCTAACTAGCAGTCTTCAAGTTAGGAGTAAATAGTGGTATTGTGGGCGTGATGCATATTTATTCGTTCGGTAGTTTGTGTCTTGTTAACATGAATAAAGATAAGTAACTTGATTGTTCATTTGACATATACACTATTTCACACAAGAAAAAAATGGAATGGAGTGCTCGGATATGCTATTTGTTTATGATGAACTGCAAAGTCAGCTGAGAAGGTACTGAATCTCTTCTTTAAAGTTCTATTTTAGTTTTTCTCAGTGAACTAGGATTCTTGATCTGAAGCTGGACTACAGATCAATAGTATAATTTTTCATTGCCTTTAAATTTAAAGGCTAAAAAGAGTTTCAGGAATCTCTTTGCAATATATTTTCAATTAGTTATAACATTTTTTAATAAGCCTTTTATAACATAGATTCTAATGTTGTGTCATATTTACGTCAAGTCAGATAGTTCCAATGTAATATTTGGTTGGATTGCTTTTATAGTTGGAATAGAAAAGGGATTGGGAAGCAACATATCAGTCTTAATTTTAGCTACTCAAGATAGATTCCCTTCTTAAAGTGATAGCTTCTTTAAGTGTCTTAAAACTATTTATTTGTTGAATTAAGCTTCCATTGGTGATGAGCATGGACATGAGAATGTGGCACTGTCCAATTTGCCAATGAGAGGAATGGAGGTATGACATGCATGATGGTGTGAGAAAGAATAAAAAATAGCATATTACTTTTTTTCCCATAAAAGTCCTTAAAATTGTGATAAGATAAACTTGTTACATTTGTTTGATGATAGGATAATGTAACTAAAAAAATTCTAACATCTAACAAGTATCCAACTCATGAACATGAAAATATCTGTCATGATTCATGTGTTTCGATGCTAGAGTTCATGTAACATTGTAGATGATTCCATGATCATTGTGATTGCAGTAATTCTAGACGCTCCCAATGTAGGTATTCATCTCCAAGGTATGTTCAATGAGTTATTATTTATTTTATCTGGGTTCTAATGTATATTCTATTCATGTTTGAGGAGTGTTCTGTTGGTCTGTAGGGGAAACTTCTCTAGATTTCTTTTCTAATCAAGTTAAACCTAAAAACAATTTAGATCACATCCTTGGCTGGATTTTTCCTTCCTAGGACTGTTGGCATTAATAATAATCTAGAAGAGTCCAATTCTCTTTTTCTTCATTATGTTGGAAAACAAAATTTGAAGCTGTATTCATCGCAAACTTTGAAGATTTCATTTGCGTCAACATGTTGTATGATATGCAATGTGATAGTTCATGCCTATCCTTTACATTTGAATCCTAGTATCTGCACTATCTGTTAGTTTACTTTTGCATCATACTAAACCTTTTTTATACTAAGGATAACATCTTGATTCTTGATTTTTATGTCTGTCTTTTACATTGTTTTTGAGTAAGCATGAATAGGTCTTATGTGAAGCATATATATGAGCACTTGTTGGAGTGGCCTTTTTCAAACTTTGGTGCTTTTGTCTACCTTCTCTTAGGTGCTAATCATCAGAGAGAAACTAGCTGAACTCTATGAAGCTGAACAACAGTGGTCAAAAGCAGCACAACTGCTGAGTGGGATTGATTTGGACTCTAGAATTAGGTAAATCTCTTTGTTTAAAATATATATTTGTCTGACAAGCTTACCCGAAAAGCCTTATCTTTGTACTTGGAATTCGTCTATCAGGATGGTTGATGATACCTATAAGCTCTCCAAATGTGTCCAAATTGCTCGCCTTTATCTTGAGGTTTTAGCATCACTATAATGCTTTTAACTGAGGATTATCAGAATATACATCTTACAGTTTTATCTGAATTCTGTTGCATGTTCTTAGGATGATAATGCTGTTAATGCAGTGGCTTTTATTAATAAAGCTTCTTTTCTAGTCAACAATAGCCAGCATGAAGTGCTAAATTTACAATACAAGGTGATTATGCTCTGGACAGCTAGGTTTCTTTGTTATCTGACACTATTTTGTAACATTATTTGTCTATTTTTTTCAAAAGGTTTGTTATGCTAGGATATTAGATTTGAAGCGGAAGTTTCTTGAAGCTGCACTTCATTGATATATGTATATTGTACATATATTAAGAGTCTGCATAAATGCAATATTTAGAGGAACCCTCACTGGAACAGTAAGGTTTGCTTCATTGCTACCTGTATATTGTGTTTGAAGTTGAACTGTTGAAGTGGCCTCTTCATATGATGTGGTGAGGCTGCATACAGTTGATCCATCAGACCGCGAATGATGGAGCCCTATGTGCTTTATTGTTTTCCAGTAAGCACCAAGTAGTATACATGCATAAAATGTGCTGTTAGATTTTTGTTAAGTGTTTACAAGGTTTAACGAACATGTGGTTCATGTGCTTTTTTCATTTTTCTTTCTTCTTACATTCAACTGTTCATACCAGGCTATTTGGTCTATAATGCAAATTTTGTATAATTGGATCTCAGGGAGATTGATGAGGATGCACTGGAGCAAGCTCTCAGTTCTGCTGTGACGTGCACTATTTTGGCTGCTGCTGGACCCCAGCAGTCCCGCGTTCTTGCTACCTTATACAAGGTATCTAGGTCACTTAGCATGAAATTTTAGTTTGTGCTGCAAAGATATTCCTTCGCCTCAGTTAATTGGCAAACTTAATGTGTTTTCGATGACTGTTTCTTCTAACTGTGGAATTCAGCTTTATCAAACGATTGACATAATTGATGTATTTAATGTCAATTTTTCCTCCTTTTGCAAATTCATAATGGAGTTCCATGGGACATCAAATTTGATAGTGTACTTCCCATCGCCTTTATTGTCATTCCTTTTTAGCTAGCTAAATCATAACATGTGGCTCCTGATTAAATCATATGCCGCAATACCATTCACGTTTTTGAACACCAATACCGGTATCCATACTGAAACCTTTCTGAACCAATGCATACTGATTGATATAGTACAGAATGCCTTCATGCGCCGATAACAATTATACAAAAAAAAATTGATTTGTTGATACTGATTTGTGTTAGTGGTACACTGGTCTATTCGTATGGTGTGTTTGGTATACCACAATGTTCAAAACCATGCTACCATTTATTGATTCATGGTTTTCCTAGTGTTCTATTTTAAAGATAAATTTCAGCAAGAATAGTAAAAGTACACTTTTGGATCCTTCTTTTAGATTGAATGGACATTTGCTTTAAGGGAGATTGTGGTTGATCTGGTCATCCTTATCAAATGTACATAGCTAGGACATGGCTATATCATTATAAGCTTAATTTGGGATGAGTCATTGTGAAATGTGTTGATGTTGTTCTTTCAAATTAAATTGTTTAGGGAGTTCAGAAATTAAGCTGTTTCTTATTAAGTAACATGTTGCCTTATGGATTCTGATATTGCTGAAAACCTGATATTTCTCCTTTTCCTTATCAGGATGAGAGATGCTCAAAGCTGAAAATTTATCCCATATTACAGTAGGTAGCCATTGTTTCCTTCTTTATAGGCCTCGTACTTTTTGTTAGATCCCTGCTACCTGTTTTCTAGTCTATTGAAGAATTTTGATTAATATAAAATTATAAATGCTTTTAGGTGAATCTTGAGAGAATTTTGAGGAAACCAGAAATTGATGCATTTGCTGAGGAACTGAAATCACACCAGGTAATCATATTTTGCTTATTCTTAGTTTTATTTCATGTTTCTTGTCTATCTTGTTGGTATGGTACATTTTATATTTTTTGTTGAACAGAAACCTCTTTTACCAGACAATTTTACTGTGCTGGATCGTGCGATGATTGAGCATAATCTTCTGAGGGCCAACAAATTATATACAAATATAAGGTTGAAAAAGAGAAACTTTATTCTGTACATTCTTATTTACTTATGATTTATTTTAAAATGATTTTTTTCTTCTGATGAGCAGTTTTGAGGAGCTAGGAGCTTTATTGGGTATTCCTCCTCAAAAGGTTTGCACTGTTAATCTAATTTATGTTGCTAGCTGTGATGCAGATATTTTTCTCTTTGATCACTTGTGTTGTCATGTATTGAAATTGTTGTTCTCGTCATGTGCTGAAGTTTGCTTCTATATTATATTAATGTGTCAATAGAAGAACTATATGCTTGATATCACGTGCTTGCTAGTATGTTATTATATCTTCCCTTTCTTTAGTTGCCAAAAAGGAATGCAGCTGAATGTTATTTCCCTTTTCCAGGTTCTTGATATTGGCACACAAAATTTCCAGTCGTCATAAAATACTTCATTACCACTGTTGTTTTCACCAGTTATCTTTTGAGCATTACAGCATTACTACATGACTACTATACCATATTACAGTTAGCTGGTTCTCAACTCATGATTCTGTTATCTGCAATAGCTATATGATGTAAAGAGTAAAGTCATCAATTTCGTTGACTGCTGATCGTCTTCGTTATCATTGTTATCCACAGCCTTCTTTCATCAAGATGGTTTGGTTATGGTTATAGAGCATAACTCAAAATCAAGAGGGAAGTCTTTTGGCATAGGTTGAGCTATGTTCATTTGGCAGGAAAAAGACACTTTAGACACTTGCTATCTACATCTTGGTTCTAATATCAGTTGAGAGAACAACAAAATCTGCTATGATTTTATGCACTACCCAGATCTGGAAAATTCAGATACAGTTTCTGCTGGTGTTTCAGGACTTTCTTTATATTTATGATGCTAATTCCTATTGCTTGATTTTATATTGCTTCCAGAACAAGCATATCAAGTTTCTAAATTTTTGAATCAAATGTGACTCATCATCTGCTATTCTACCACCTCATTATTTTTTGGCATATTGTAAAATTTTGGTTATTATTTCTGTCTGATTATATTGTAATATTTCAAAAATCAATTATCTTACTTTGACCTATGAGTTTTGCAGGCTGAAAAGATAGCAGCTAGAATGATCTATGAAGATAGAATGAGAGGATGAATCGACCTGGTAAAGATCCTCTACCATGTAATTTAAGGATAAAATTAGCAACTTACTCCAGAATGATTCTAGCATCCCGTGCTTATCCTCGGATCAAGAGATGCACTAAAACTACAGAAGTAATGCAGCAGAGATGAATAACTACGATCATAAGGTGACTGCAACAGTTCAGTGGGAAAAGATATCTACATTTTGGCACAAGCACAGTTGGCCATACTAAACAGCAAACTGTTATAGGATTATCTACACAAATTCATTATTCTACTATCACTCAAATGAGAACTTGCCACCTTTTTATACACTTATAATTCTTACGGGCTTGACATTTTGTGTATGTATTTTAGTAAGATCTTGCTGATGCATCAACATGACTGCTAAGTCACACGTTTCTCTCTTCCAGGTTGAATCTGTCATACATTTTGAGGATGATACAGAGGTGTTGCAACAATGGGATCAACAGGCATGTCTTGCTTGCACTTGCTAAGTAAATGATAGAACAACTACTAATAATTCAGATGATATATTAATATGTCTCTGAGTTAGCTAAGGAGCTAGGGCTGAATTTTATTATACATTAAAATATTAAATTGCTGTATGACATCTAACCCTTTTTTTTCACTACACGCAGATTTCAGGTTTATGTCAAGCATTTAATGATATACTTGATGGTGTGACAAGCAAGGGCATACCAGTTCCTGTTTGAAATATATGCCTCGTCGAGAATTTAATTGGTAGATATGATTGGGGTAATTCGAGTTTTTGGAACTTATCATAATTGAATCATCTGTATATGGCGAGTGACAAAATTGAGGATTTCCTCCCACTTATATGAAAGAAATATAGAGTGCTTTGAATGACTATGATTATTATTATTATTATTATTATTATTATTATTTATACCTTCCCTTTCTTATCGAAATAGTTGCTTCCCCTTATTTTATACCCTTCACATGGATTTACTGTGGCGGAAAAGTAGAAATAAAGAAGATCAATTACAATAAAAATAAATACATGACGTATGCAGGCACATTGGGATGTTGTGAACATTATATATCTCGGATATTTACTAGTAAAGAATAAAATATAAATAATGAGATCAATATCCTTATTACAAGAAATCTATACCATTATAAGTAATAATTCATTGAAACTCTAATCCAACACATGTATACGAAAACATACTGCAATGTATATATATGGCGGCACGTTCAGGATACATCTACACCTCAGAGAATGGGTTTAAGACGTGTTTGGGCTGGCCCGCAAATATTGAGCCCACGTAGGCCCATAAATGTCCAGGTTCCAAGAAACCCTAGACCGAGCGCCTTTAGGGTTTCGCCAAAGCGCGCCCTATTTAACGCTCATCCCGTCTCCGTCGTTGCTACGATGCTTTCCCTCGGACGCTTCATTTGCGGCTCGAACTCTTCCTTTTCTTTCTCCAGCCCTCGTTTTTGATCAAACTCCCACCTCTCCGATTGAATGTGGCTCTCTCGATGACGAGAAACGAAGCAGACGGGCGGTCAGAACCTGATGCCGTGTTGAATGTCTGCAGTACTCATCGGCTTTCCTTCGAAAGCATCCGAGAGAGATCCCACTCGTCATCGGTCTAACTTATAACGCCTCGTACGTAATTTGCTAGTGTCTGGTGTTGGATTTGATCTGAAATATGAATCTGATCCGCTACGATGAAGAAGCTGAATACTTATGTCTGGACATTTGAGATCCTTTTCTGTGTCGATGACTTGTTTCGTCTTTTTTTTTCTGAGCAGCATCAGATCAATTCATTTTTGTTTATGATAGTCAAGTAATTGCATCAGTTACCCTCCTCTTAGATGTTCATTTATGTGTTCTTTTCGATCTAAGGGGATATAACGGGTGCATAAATCTAAATGGTTGGCTTACCAGCCCATGGCATTTGATTTGGTTGCTCTGGCGTCAAATGGTTCAATCGAAATGCTTGTCAAATATCAAGTTGATTTTTTTTTCTGGATTTTTTGTTCAATAAAAAAGGTGGCAGATGATGTGATCTTGAAATCTTATCCTACACACTGAATCATGGTGTGGACCAATAACTCCGCTTATTATCTGATGCCCCTTTTACCGAATGTTCCATATCTCAATTTCTGATTTTGTTGTTACAAAAGTAGTGATTTGATGTTATTATGTGTATTATGCCCTATATTTATGTACAAGAACAGTCTTGTTGTTTATTCTAGGGCTTTTCTGGTCGCTTATCTTATCATTAACTTGTAACTAAGTGCGTGTATAATTGTTGCTGATTTGATGGTGATTTATCTGGGGTTGTGGGTCTTCAGTGTTGTCGTGCTATCTAACCCCAAATCAATCATTTTTTTCAGCAAACTCTTTATTAAAAAGAACTAGTTTTTGACTTATGGATAGGAGAATCATTTGTGACTTCTTCCATGCATGCACCTCCATTAACACTGGTGTTTTGATTTCTTCTATGAGGTGGTGTTTTTAGACGCAACCTTCATCTATGCCAAATGGAGGCAATAAGTTTTGCAAGTGGGAGGCAAATGATGTGATTTCAAATCTTATCCTACACACTGAAAACACACTGTGGACAGATAACTCCGCTTATTATCTGATGCCTCTTAACTTGTTTCAGTATCTTTTGGTATCTTTATTATTTCGAGTCAATTAGCTATACTGGCAACTGCATTTGTTCAAATTGGTTTGAGATGACCAACTTAAAAAGTTTTCTTATGTTCATTGTGTATGCTTAGATTTATGCACTAGGGGTCATGTTTAGTCTCCTTGGGGTGTAACCTTGCAGTATTCTTATATCTAAGCTCGTTCATTGTTAACATTCCAAGGTTTTGGTAATCATTTTGCTTCCAAAGATGAATGGAACTGATCAACTATTGTTCGTTTATCATTGTGAAGGTATTGCTACATCGGTTGGTATCTATAGACCTGGAATTTTCACTTCACCATTTATATTTTTTCCAAGCATACTTGGTTGCTACTGGGAAGGACAGGTATGACTTTTCAAAGAAGCATTGAACTGTGGCAAGTTGTCATCCAAATTGTATTTATCGGGTATTCAGAGGGCAATACTGTTTCTAATACTAACTTTTTAGGGCATTTATGCATTTGTGTTTAATGTCCATGTTTTGCAATCATGAACATCTATCTTTATGCAATGCAATATCTTTAAAGACATTATTACTATCTTTATGTAATAATGTTGTGTACAAATGTCGCCTTTGTGGGCTTATCTACATACCTTTATGCTCTGTTTGTTCGTTATTGAACACGAAGTGTTATGGTTGTTATGGCAATGGCAAACTTAAACATTGTATAAGTCTTACTGCCTATTTATAAATCTATAAATGATTTATAAACCTTGTACGAACATCTAAATATTATGTTTTTACAAATTCACCTACAAAAGATTGTGACTCTACGATGAAAATATAGATGCCAAGAAAATATAGATTGGGGGGTGTCGACGTAGAACAGTCCGACATGTCCATGACAAGGACGATTGAGCTTACATATTATCCGGAATCGTAGTAGTTGATGATTTACAACAGGGGATTGAATGGGTCTCCTTTGATTCGTCGGGAACTGTACGTGTTGATGTTATATTGCAAGAGATCGATTGAGTTAGCTTGTGTCGTTGAGATTCTATGACTCGATCACTTGCGCAACTATGTCGAATGAGGTCAATGGTGGGCATTAATGGCCCACGCACCTCGGAGTTGGTTCTATAGGTATAAAATTGAACCCCTAACCCATCAACCCATCGAATGAGGTCAATGGTGGGCATGAACGGCTCACGCACCTTTAGAGTTGGTTCTATAGGTATAAAAGCGAACCCCTAACCCAGGAAAGGAGACTGGATCTTCGACTCGATCACTTGCGCAACCACGTCGAATGAGGTCAATGGTACGCACCTTTGGAGTTGGTTCTATAGGTATAAAAGCTAACCCAGTAAAGGAGATTGGACCTTCGACTCGATCACTTGCGCAACCACGTCGAATGAGGTCAATGGTGGGCATTAACGGCTCACGTACCTTTGGAGTTGGTTCTATAGATATAAAAGCGAACCCCTAACCCAGGAAAGGAGATTGGACCTTCGACTCGATCACTTGCGCAACCACGTCGAATGAGGTCAATGGTACGCACCTTCGGATTTGGTTCTATAGGTATAAAAGCGAACCCCTAACCCAGGAAAGGTGATTGGACCTGAAAATTTACTTGTTAATTTAGTTATCAAAGGGATTGGCTTGCTTACATCGAACCCTTAGCCTAGGAAAGGAGATTGGATCTTTGACACTTGAATATTTACTCACTAACGTAGTTATTGAATGGATTGGCCTCCCGATATTGACCTGTTGTGCACGAATGCGACGCAGAGGAGACGACTTCAATCTTGCATCTGACACCATCTTACTCCTCCCGCCTTCTCACTCGAAGAACCACGCGGATGGTCTTGCGCTCTTGAAATAGGATCAGATCGCGCGGAGTCATCCGTCACAGTATAAAGTGTTACAACAAATACCAAAGATAAATAAGAGAGAATATATTTATATATAAGTTCTCAGCATGTGGTTTGTGTCATCATTTTTAATTATTTATATCGTGAGAAGACAACTAAGATGGAATAAATAACCTTCATCGAAATCATTCCTACCAAGTGGCGTGACCATCAATTGCTCCTCATGTGTGTGGTTATATTCCGTATCGAACTTTGTTGGGCTGACGAGCTTCATTATTATTATTAAGATAGAGGTACCCACGTGTCAATCATGTCATGGGACGATCCATTTTGTCCTCTATTAATAAGTAGATAGAAAGGACATGAGACCATATTCTATCTTTACCACATTACTTTAGGGCGAAAAAATCTACAATTACCAGACAATGAATGGTGTAGGAAAAGAATTGATTTCGGTGCCCTTTTAGATAACATTCACCTTTGTAATAGGGGGGCTATACAAAAGGATAAGAAACACTACCAACTACTTTGGAAGCTCACAGACTGAATAAACCTGGAAAGAGAACCCTCTAGTAATTGTTTCAATTGAATCAAGCATGAGATGCAACATTCCTTGCATTTTCCATTCAAATCAACAATCAGTGGTTGCAAATTCCAAATGAGCTAGTAGGCTTTGGATTGAACACAAAAAAAAATCCTGAGTTACTGAGAACCAAATTTCAATTATCAAACTACAACCTACATGGATTAATACAATGGACAAACAAATTGGTGATGGCAGAACACACCAAAATCTTCTGAAAATTGTGATGGTAGATTGAAAAGCCATGTTGTTCACCTTATGGCTCCATTTGCAATGGATGATACTTTGCAAACACCAGCCGATGTCGTGAAGGGAACATCCTTGTAGCAGGCTACCAACTCTGAATTGGACTGCAGATCAACCTGCACCTTCTCCCAAACTTTGCTCTTAGCACTCAAGACGCCATCAGGCTCCCCCGAGTATCCAGGAAAGGTTACTCGCTCGCCCACTACAGCTGATGAAGGTGGGTCAACCAACTCCACCTGGTATTAGAAACACATTAGTTATCAAGTAACTGCTCACTGATATGAGAAATTAAACAATTGCCAGGAGCAAACACTTGTAGTCTTGAAGGGCTTAAAAACTGCATTTTTAACTTTTTTGAAGCAAACATGGACCAACACAAAAGGCGGAAGAACCGTGGCCTACCTTTGTGTGGTCATCATTTGATGCAGCCAAGACCATTGCATGTGATTTGATGCCTCGCATGGTCGCTGGCTTTAGGTTGCACAGAACACACACTTTGCGATTCTGCAGGAGTAATTGTAGTAGAATAAATTGAGAATCATATCCAACGGGAACAGAAGAGGTAGATGGTAACAAACCTGCATTTCTTCAAGAGGAATATATTTCACAAGACCACTAACAACAGTTCTTGGTGATTCTTCACCTACATCAATTTCTTCTACATAAAGTGAATCAGCATCTGGATGCTTCTGAACCTTCTTTATGAGGCCAACACGTACATCAAGTTTCGAAACCGAAATCTCTGTTTCAGCAGTTTTTGCTTTTGTATTGCCAGAAGGCTTGTTTTGTTGTTTCTTTGCATTACCTACGGCACAAATGACATGCAAAACTTAACATGCTAGTGTCAAAGAAAAATATACAACCGAAGGCCAACATGAGCTAGTGAGGAACAGTTTCAGTTGAACTTTAACTGTCATGAAATATGCACCACGCATAAATCATACACATTATCAACCTGGAAACGACCATCTGTGCAAAATGTGCAAACTTATGATTAATAAGAATGTTGTGGTTGTGGATGCTTATGAGAGCACTTGAGAACAATGCCTCTGGATCTGAACATCTCAATTTATTTTTTCAACTAAAATTTTGAATTGAATAAAACCTGTTCTGATCAGCTACTGCACAGCTCCAACACCAGTAGCGGAGTTTTGTTACATAGAGTTGTTCTTACCAAGATCTGCTGTACCGTTACGTACAGCCTGATACAGGTGGTATGTACCAGACTGCCAGCATACCAATACGCGGACCACCCTCTACCGTACAGTCAGTAACGGCTGAAAATTTGACCGTTACCGACTTGTAACGGTCGAAACTGACCATTATAGGATTGGTAACGGTCGAAATCGATCATTAAAGGGTCGGTAACAATCGAAATCGACCATTACTAACCTGTAACGATCGAAATTTCGACTGTTACCAAATGTACCAGGCAAATCAATTGTAACTAACTTGTAACAGTCGATAAAGATCAAATTTTCAATCGTTACAATTGTACCAGGCGAATTGACCGTTACAAGATCAGTAACAGTCATAATTGACAGTTACCAACCTATACCAAGCAAAATTTCGACTGTCACAGGTCGATAATGATCGTTTTCGACCGTTAAGGACTCTGTAATGGTCGATTTAGACCATTACCGACTCTGTCACAACCAAATACCATTATGGAGGCATAAATTATTAATTTCGGCATACCGATCAGCACGTCCGGAACGTACCATACTGAGCTGAGCTTGGTGCGCTAGTATGATACGATATGGCAAACCTTGGTTCTTACTGTTGATGATAATATGACTAGTCCAACTAGGAGTCATCAAATAACTTGTTACTAGTAATATTTTCATCAGTCTCCCTCCTGACTCTGCTTGTGCCACTAATTTGAGTTGTCTCATCTCACCTTCAGATTTTTGGATCAGTTCAGTTTACCTTAAATAGTCCTTTCTGTTATATCCTCAATCAAAACTATACCTATTTTATTCCATAAATATGAATATCTTTTATTCTATCTTTTTTCAATCCCCACACTGTCACGAACGGTCATCGCTTAACGAACTATTCATCGCTTTTTCTTATTTGTATAAATGTTTGGCAGCTTATTTTGCCTTGATTTTGTGTTTTAGAATAAGAAATGGGAACGAAAACAGTCTAGAATGCTGTAGAACGCTCGCTCACTATGTGAAACCAAAACTGCCCAAAACAGCTCCATTTTGGGGCATGTTTTGCGTGCTATGGCAATCGCACTGAGCGGCACAAGATGTCAGCTATCTCAGCATCTTGGAACCCCCCGGGTGGCACCGGGCTAGATGGGGCTTCGGGTAGATGTCGGGCGTAGGCTTTCATCAACAATTGAACTTGTCTTGCGTTCGATACCTTGGGAAACATTTGTGGACTTGCGACCGTTCTTACAACCCTCTAAAGTCTTGTTTCGCTCTCTCTCTCTCTCTTTTCTCTGCAACACTAAAGGTGTTCGACAAATTGCTTGTATAGCTTCCCGCTTTGCGAGACGTCGGGACTTGTTCGTCGCTCGTTTCTAAGCTAATCAACTTCTTCTATACAGGTCCTACGGAACCGCACGAGGTTGCAAGTGGGCTGACCCTTTACGAACAGATAACGCTTTGGGCGTTTCATGACTTAGACAATTTCAGCTAAGTCTTCGAGAGTGCCGCTAGGGTGCCGCACGGCTTAGGCAAATTCAGCTAAGTTCGTGACAACACGTTATCTAAGTACTCATTATTTTTTTCTTCTAATCTAAGAGTTGCATGGCAACTACATGACATTGCAGATATACCACTACATTTAAATCTATAAACAAATAAATCATGTTATTGTGATTTAAAATTCTGCATTATAAATGCTTTGTCAAAGCTATCTTGCCCAAGTTTTTCCGAAGCTCAATTTACCTGCTTTTGCCATTTTTCTGATTCATTCTGCTAAAAACTTACCTAAGAAATAAAGATCAAATATATAAATTGAGGAAAGATGTTTAGACAGCCATAGTCCAGAACATGGTAAAACTTGAATCTTAGGCATCAACTTGTTTGTGAACTTTATGAACCCTCTTCCATATGTTATCTATTAGTATAAAAACCTATGAATTTTGTTAAATCCCAACTCTCAAGTCTCTCAGTCCATGAAAATTAAAACTCATTCTTTTATCAAATCAGAGTTTCATGAATTAGTTAAGATGTCTCTGAATTGCTTATTGCATCTTAGGGACTTTTTTTCTCATCAATTAGTCCATGAGAAAAAGTTCATAGCTCGTAATGAAAAAATAGGAGATTTTTTTTTAACATGGGACAGAAACACTCTACCTGCTATCTTTGTGACTTTTAGTTGCTCAGCAACTTTATTTGCATCAGCTTCGGCCTTCACAATTCTGTCAGCTTGACTACCAGCAAATCTCACCCTGAAGGATTCCACATCTTCATCTTTCTGCTTGGAAGAGCATTCAATAAATATCCGAGTGAAATGCAATTGACAAAATCATGCACAAAGTTGATATGTATAAAAATTAATGATCAAGAAATAAACAAACTAATGCACACCAGTTCCTTAAACAGTGGTTCAGGTTTCCCTATATGGTGACCAGATGGCAGAAAATCCCAAGGTCTGTTTGCTTTGTCATTTTCTCCATTTTCATCACAAAAGGAGAGATTGGCTTCCAGAGGTAAATTGAGCTGCCTTAGCACCTAGCACACAAAAGAAACATAATCCAGATCTCATTAGAGAACCCAAAAAACAAAGATTAAGCAGCAGAAGGTGCTTATCAAACATAAACAAAGAAAGGGAATAGAGAGAAAGTATAGTTTACTTCAACAGAAAATGAAGGCATGAATGGTTCCAACAAACATGCAAGAAGGTAGACAAGCCCAACAGAGGTCTTCATCACAATGGCACAAGAAGATGGATCTTCTTTGTACAGCTTCCAGAATTGACTTTCCTATATCACATACCCAAAACAAAGGTAACAGAACTAGAATACAAGTACTCACAATTGACAAAGAAAATTCAATGGAACCTACTTGGAGATATGCATTTCCTTCACTGGATATGCTCATTGCAATCTTTAAACCTTGTTTTAGTTTAACCTAAAAAAGACAGCAAAATATTTTCTCCAGTAATTGATATATCACACAAACTAATCACTGAATTGAGGTGTGTGTGTGTGTGTAGGCTTTTGTATCTTAGTAAAAAATCAAACTTCAGATAATCACCTTTTCCATGGCATCCAGATATTGGTCAACCAATTTACCTACTTTTTCTCCTAAATATTTTGTTAGTTGTTGAGATTGTGCATTTGAAGCATCAGGAATGATTGACCCATATCCTGCTCCTGCAATACATCACAAATGGCATTTACTAAGAAATCATTGTATCATGAAACACCATTGGTGCTTTCAAGATGACAAATTAATATAGCAAATTAATAACTTCATATTTGCATAAGAATAGTGCGCACATGTCAGCTGGGTAGCTTCCCACATGATGTTGCCATTTAAATATCTCCATCATGATTGAACAAGAGAAAATATTTGGATAGGAAAGCAACAATTATATGTAACTTGGAAGATTGGAGAAGATATATCTCATAAAATTTCCATAAGACAAACAGAATTTTAATAGAACTCTAAGCAAAAAGGCTAGACATTTTGAACTGATTTTGACACTTGTTAAGAATGTGTGTTCATCTTGTGGTAAAAACCAATTCTCAATCAATTTCATTTGCATACCAACAGATTTTATAATAGATTAAGCTTATACAACCAAGGAAAGGTCATCCCAAAATTGCAAGTAATTGGTAATAGTCAAAAGATTAGATAGAGAAGTCTATGACTAAAACTATCATAACAAGTGAAATGATAATAGTATTAGGCATAATCCCTAGAAGAGCAGGAAACTTCTCTTTGCTTCAACCAAGTCATCTCAAATCTAAAATCTAGTACCCCATAGATAAAAATACAAACACCACCCAAAAAATAAAACCTCAACTGTTTAATGCTTTGCCTGCTTTAGAAGCCATGCAATGCCAGAGACCATCGCTCATAGCCTCGGCATGCTGAACACACTACAAATCCAATAGTTCAAGGCACGCTATAAGACAAATTGAAGCTAAGGAATTTAGTCAAGTTTCCATAACAAGTTAAAGATGGTCCTATGTGATTTATTATTTACTGGATAACGCAAGATAAATTGCATTTCCAAAAGCCATAAAATGGCACACAATTTAACAAAAAAAAACTACACTAGCTATTGCAATTTTACTCCAAAATTAACAACTTCAAAAGCAGTCTTCAATTTGGTAGCATAATGAATGTAGAAGGGTTCATTCAGACTATATACAAAATAAAGTCAAACTGGTTCATAATGCTTAGGGGACTGCAAGTCTATTAGTTTGAATGTTTTCAATAACCAACCTTCTGGTTTTGCAATAAAGCTTAGAACACGGTTGATGAAATTCCCTAAGTTGTTCAGCAACTCAGTATTCAGCTTAGCCTGCAAGTCTACCCATGTAAACAATGTGTCTGATACCTGATTCACAAAAACCAATCAGGATACTGCATATGGCAACAAGTATTGGGTCTAATTCGCAAAATTTTATGGGCGTTTAGAATCAAAAGTCAAAACTACAGTTATTCTTAGGACTCACCTCAGGCCTATTCGTCAACAAATAGTATCTCCATACTTCAGGAGGAATCTTTGTATCCTTGGCATCGTTACCAAAAACTCCAATTCCCTTACTTTTAGAAAATTTTCCTGCAACACCACAAACAGGTAAATAAACCAGAATATTCTATGTATTAAGAGCATAAAACTGTCTTACAGTAAATTACAACCACATATAACTTTATAAGGTAACCAAGAACATTAAGTACAAAAGTTCTGCACGTTGGTATGATTAAAGAGTTCAGATGGAATCTATTTCAAACTCAATTTTAATAGTACAAAGCGAAAACTAAAATGTTATTAGGATGGATGGACAAGAATTCCTGTAATAGAAGTTAGGTTCCTTGGACCAATTAATCAACATGGTAAAGAGATTGAGGATACTACGGATAGAACGAAAGTCAGGTGGTTAAATTGTAGAGAGGTGTGATCACTGAGTGCTTTTATAGAAGAAAATTTTCTTACGAGATGAAGGAGACCTACGAATGAAAATTATAAAAAAGATATTTAAAATGCTTTATATTTAACTAGATATATTGTCTCACACAAAGTTCAATAGCAACAAAAAATTCATATAACTCGTCCAATTATTTTGGATTATTACAAATTATTGTTGTTGATCAAAAAAGCAGAACCAACAAAGTTATAATAATTAATGGATTCACTTCAATTGAATTTACCTGAAATCAAAACTGAATATGGTTATGAATCTAGCTTGAATGCAGCTAATTGGTCGTCATCATAATTCTTCCTAGCATAAAGGTTCACCAGGTTGTAATGGTGACAGTATTCACTAGTACCAAACTCATGAAATTTTGCAGTGAATCTTGAGAAATCTAGAATTGGCTCTTTGGCTGTACATTGGTATTCAAGTGGTTCAGCTAATCCAGGTCCCACATAGAAAATGACTCTTACCATGTGATTATGCTAATCCAAGTATTTTGATGTCATTACTTGAAACCATGAACCCCAACAAAAATGCTGCACATCTTATATCAATTTTAAGTTGATGGCAGAATATATATATGGCATCGTGATACAAAAACATACTTCCTTATCAACCAATCATCTACTACCACTGAATGTCCTTTTTGTTAATTGACTCCAACAACTTCAGTCTTGGCATTAGATGTAGCCTCGAATCTAAGTTCAATGTTGATGACAAAAGGCAATAGTTCCGTAGTTGTACTTACATGTATCTGAGAGTAACATGTGGTTGATGAGAAGAGACAGAATACTTATTAGCTTGTGATAAAAGAACCTAGTTCCTTAGCAAAAAAAATTTTAACTACTACTGCTACTAATTTTCCTTTTGTTAATTGACTCCAACAACTCCTGCATTGGCCATTTTGGGATGTAGCCCCTAATCTAGAGAGTTTGTTAATTAGGTGCCATCTCTGTGATGTCAGAAGAAAATCTACCGGCAGTGCCTCATTTAAAACTGTGTAGCTGAGAGTAACATGTGGTTAGTGAGAAGAAAGAAGACATATAGAAAAGATATGTATAAGGAAATTTGTAGGTTTAATAGACATCTAAAAATTCTGGACTATTTATGATTGTTGAAAAAGACAATTCTGTAATTTTTTCTTCTTCCTCCCTATAAATATACATGTATATATCATGCAAACAAAGGTGCCCACTCAGGATTGCCATTAGGCACCAGATGCTCCAACCATAAACGTAACTGTTTGGGGTGGACCCCAAATATACGGTTATTTTGTCGTATACCCCAAATATACGGTTTACTTTTTCTTCATAGATCATCCCATGACCAGGTTCTAAAGAGTTACAGATAAATCATAGCATTGTTATTTTAAATATACTTTAACCAAAAGATGCAGATAAAACAAACCAAATATACGGAAAGAACCATCATAAAAAGAACCTGTTTCACAATCTAAATACCAACGTTTTACTTACCAGTCCGTACCGGTATACCAACATTTTGTCGGTACCGGTACCATGGTGGTACGCATAATGCATATTGCCCGATATTATTAAATTAATATAATATTATAAATATAATATTAAAAATATTTTAAAAAAGAAATAAATGGACAATGTCGCCTCGATCTCTCTCCCAGCACGGGGAGACATTTCGTCTCCCGTGCGGTGACGATAGTCATCCGCGGGCTGCGAGGGCGACGACATCTCGCGGGCAACCTGCGGGCGACGAGGGCCCGCGGTCGACCCGCGGGCAACCCGCAGGCTAGGACGGCGGCCAGGCACTTCTTCTTTCTTCTTTTCCCTTTTTCTTCTTCAATCGACCGCCAACGGTCGATTTCTCCGTCAATCGACCGTCGACGACCGAAATTGACTGCCGACAGCCGAAATCAACCGTCGAAGGCCAATTTTAGCGGTAGCGACCGGTTCGCGTACCAGTCAGCTGCCGGACCAGTATGTACCGGGCGATACGAGGCCTTACCGCTCGTTAAGGAAAACCTTGCTAAATACATAACTATGAATAGGCAGTCAATAGTACCTGATTCATAATTTAAATATTCTGTGACACTTATCGTCTTCATCATGGTCCACCTTTCGCCAGTTCCAAGTAGAGTAGAAGGAAACATTACCTAGAACACAACAGCATATGAATATCTAAAAAAATACTTTCTGACAAGGGGTGATTTCAGATTCATAACAAACACATAATAATGTATGCACATCCAGGTCTGAATAAAGAGTCCAAAAATACAGAAGCAGGCAAAATTGACCCTGAAATTAGTGGTTCAACACTTAAGGTGTTAGAATTTATTGTGTTTAACCATGTAAGTATGTACTGAACTATTTCGTAATGTGACAGACCCTTTGAATAAGTTTATGGATTATAAAATAACCCAAACACACAGGGAGGTATTAGGGCTTATAACTGGCTTGTTGTTAGCATGATGTGAAGTTGGTGGTTTATATATCTCCTCCATGCTAATATATGCACAAAGACGAACTATATCATGGGATTTCATAGTGTTACAAAAACCATGATGCTACTATCAGAAAACTTGGTTTCTTATTCCTCTGATGGTGGCAGTATTCACTCAAATAGACATCATTATACATGAAATGCCTCATGAACGAACTTGTAATATTCACATTTTAACACTATTGAAACAAAAATTAGCTTTTTGAAAGCTATGTATGCTCATTTCCCAACTATATTAGACACTAGAAGTCTAGAATAAACTCAAAATTTACGTTGCCCATATGCCCCGTACTAATGCAAACTTGCTATGAAACCCTACAGTTGGTGACCAAGTATAATGAATCCAAGTGCTGATAAGAAAAATAAATCTCTTGCAACTTAAGTAGTATACTCAAAATCACAAATTCGCCATGCTAAAGTAATTACTTTTTAGATCACAGGCACTTGAAGAACAGACTTCAGATTGTTTCAAATTTTATCACAATATAAATACAAATGTATCCATAATATAGATTGTGTCTTGAATGCTAATGTATGAATGAAAAAAGCAGAGTTTTACTGTGTGAAATGGCACGTTATCCTTGCCCATAAACTGATACAACTCCACATTATCAGGATTCTTCCACCATTGCTCCCACTCAGGAGTGTAGCATGCAGTGATAGAAATATATCCAATAGGGGCATCAAACCACACATAAAACACCTACACAGATATATACCAAGAGTCAATTGTTAGGGTTGATATCAATATGACATTATCTCTTAGATCTCTTAAGAGCATAAAACTGAAAAGTGCATGAAGAATCAATTAGTTTCCATTATAGATGTCAATCTAAATGTTTTTAAATGGCAAGGAATTCTTGTACCTTATCTTTATACTTCTCATGTGGCACTGGAACTCCCCATTTAAGATCCCTTGTAATACAACGAGGTCTCAGACCTTCTTTCAGCCATGCATTTGTCGCTTGAACAGCATTTTGGCTCCAAGATCCAGCCACTGACATGGTGTTAATGTATTCTTCCAGTTTCTCTCTCAGCAAGGGTAGCTCCAGGAACAAATGATCTGTATCACGTATTCGAGGAGTGCTATGACACACCTAATATGATAAGAACTCAACTTAGGTGTATAAACAAGCCAAATACATCAATCATAGTAAGAGTAATCTGACACAAAATATACTACTTACACTTGAAGGTCAAAACAATAGGCTGAAACTTGCTATATCTTAGTAGACAATTACCTTGCATTTGGGATCTTTCAGTTCAGCTGGATTTAACAGTTTTCCACATTTTTCACATTGGTCACCACGTGCAGAATCATAATTACAATCTAATGTAGGACATGTACCCTCAACAAGCCGATCCGCCAAGAAGCGTTGGCATGTGTCGCAATATAGCTGCATTTGATTTCAAAAGGTAATATTTTTTTGCCAAAAATGACAATCAAATACAGGCATAACTTGTAAAATGCATCCGATTAGTTCAAATCACACTAATTACAAAGCTATTAACATACCTGCTGCATGGTATTTTCAGAAAGCCACTTGTTATCGAGTAGTTTATGGAAAATTGCTTGGCAGACTTCGGTCTGCTGAGGAGAGGATGTGCGTCCAAATTTGTCAAAGCTTATATCAAACCACTCGTAGACATCTCTGTGAATGGCATGGTATCTAGAAACATGCAGAAAATTATGTTTGAAAGGACATAACCATATAAGTTTAGGCCAAAAGTAACATACAAGACTACTTTAACCACTCATCAACCTCTGTGTGGATTGCATGGTCTCTAGAAATATGAAGAGAGTACATTTCAAAAACCATAACAAACGATGCAGAATAAATCTTGATTGATTCCCTTTTCTTATCACTTGCATCCACAAAAAAATCAGTGTCTTTCTATGTGACAATGGACATTTGATTGAAGTTTCAAAAGATTGCCATGGCAAATTACCTAAAATGCAATACTTTTTTTGTCTGTTTTTCTTTCTTTGACAGAAGCACTCATATATAATTTCAGGAATTAAAATGATTCAGAACTATTTAAGGAAAACACTCAAATAGACTACATACATACAAATATAACTACCATCACTAAACTATCAGATGCTTTACTATTCAATTAAGCAATCAAAACAGATGTATGGATATTTCACTCACTTGTCACAAATCTCCTTCGGGGAGCAATTCTCCTCCATAGCCTTCGTCTCAGTGGCAGTCCCATACTCATCCGTCCCACACATATATATCGTGTTGTACCCCCGGAGTCGGCAGTAGCGAGCAAACACGTCCGCACTCAAAACGCCTTAACCAATCCAAAAAATCCGTCAACTTTCTCGATCACACCACCAAATACTCCCAAAAGTAACCCAATTTCTCATCCCAACAAATGAAAAGACAACAACTTTAGACGAAATTATCAAAGAAAAAAAAAAAGAAAGTATACATCCGATGATGTTGCCGAGGTGAGGGACGTTGTTGACGTAAGGCAGCGCGCTGGTGATGAGGATGTTGCGACGGCCGGGGATCGGGAGCTTGGGTGCCTTCTTAGCCGATGAATCCGCCATGGATGCCTCGATCTAACGGAGAGAGGAAGATGGATCAAAGAGGAAAGTCACGCCGTTCTCCCGTGGTGCTTCTTGGATCGATTCCTGGGGCATTGAGGACGCGAATGGATTCGTCGCTTTATTGGTTCGGAAAACCCTACGAAGCTTCAGTTGGGAGCCCGTCGTCGTCGGGCCGTGCGGGTTTAATGGGCCTTCCCGAAACGTAGTGGTAGGCTTAACAATTCCGCCGACGTGTCGTGATCAGAGCCGTCAAATGCTTCTTCCTTGCGCTCGTAGGTTTTTTTTTTTTTTTACCACTCAAAACCTCTCTCTCTCTCTCTCTCTCTCTCTCTCTCTCTCACACACACACACACACCATCTAAAAAGGGTGAGATGACCATTTTTTATCATCAAATTTAAATTTGCTTTGGTGAAATCGATCTGTCCTAATTTATTTTTCAAATATTATTACATCCAAAAAAATAAAAAAAGATATCTTCCGTATGCGATCTTTATATATCATTTTTTTTTAATTCAGTTTAGTTAATTCAACATGAAAACGGAGATAGATTTATATATAATTTATTTTAAAATTATCGTTGCTTACAAAAGAATGTACACTTTAAAAAGTCATACTATGCTCAATTGACACATCATGTCGAGTTACGATTGATCGAAAATAATAATCACATCATTGTATATACTCAATGCATGCATCACAAAAGATGGATGCGAGTATAGGAGATGTTTTGATACATTATTTGTTTTGACCTATAGACGCCTTATGGTTTTATCTATAATTTTATCCATAGGGATTATTTAACCTAATTAGTTGGGTCAAATACTTTAAATATATTTTTACGCACTTCACATGCTCTTTTATCTCGAGCAAATGCATCACAAGTAAAAGAGTCACTTTGGATTATGTTAGACACTATAAACAAAATTTTTATCTTAAATATACATATCACAAACAAGAGAAGACACTTTAAATAATATTTTGTCCTACATGTACATATTGCATACAAGAGATAGGTTAAATGTTTATTTATCTTTGGTGGATGCATTATGTGCGAGAAGCTTTGGATCGCATTAGACATTTTAGATGTTTTTTTTTAATATCCTATCGTACCAATAAATATATCTATCATCCAGGATCTTTGAACAAGATAATAAATATATAAATATAAAAGATAAGTATTAATATATATATATATATATATGACACTATATCAATATCAAACTACATACTATACCATCATCAGTGTTAAAGTTAAAACAATATGATTTAGCATTTAGTCAAGTTGTCATTTTCCATGGAGCTTGAAACTTTTTATAACAACCATTAAACAATAAAGTGAAGAAAAATTGATGCAGAAAAAGAAAAGATTAGGAAATGAGAGACAAACATCATACTATCACCACAAGCTTTCTGGTTCCTCCCTGGTTATGTGATTTAAGATGATGATTTGAAGAGACCACAGAATAATTTGTTGATGTGGAAGAAATCACAGTCTCCCATCTAATATCATGAATCTTGTGTTCATCCGCAATCTATTTTTGGGTTAGCACACAAAATTCTCAGAGAATGAGTATCTCATCATTTATTAGATCTTGATAGAAAAATTTACAAGGCTTACATGCATTCAAATTGGATTTATCAGCCAAGAGCAGAACATTCTGAGGACAGAACACCTACAAATTCCCACTACTCTTGCCCTTGTTTTTGCCATACAGGCGGAAGAGGTTGAAGGCAGACATGGAGGAAACAGCCACCATGCAGAAGCTAACTAGGAAGGCACTCGCCATGCCCCCGCCACTTTGGGTGCAGAATTTTTGGTACAGGTTGCATACCTTCATCCACTGCAGCTCTGGCTGGCCAAACTCGCTGAGCTCTGCAGCTTGTGCCGCTGCCGCCGCCGCCGCCAATGTGAGATACGCAACCACCTGAGGCAGCAGCACCATGCATGAAAATAGTGAATACAGTCTTATATATTTTCTTGTCACTATCATCTTATCTAAAAGCCTAAACCTTCGATGAGACAATTTATATTGTAACACTCCTGCCTTGGATGTATTTGGGTAGATCGGCACGACCCTAACGTCCAAAATTTGAACTGATCGAATATATATATATTAAATGCATGATCTGGAGTAGTTTTGGACACCGCAACGATGTCATCTTTGGACTTATTTTTTGACATCATAGCTTTTTATCACTGTCATTCTTAGGTTACAAGATCATATTTTTACCTGCTTTTCGGTTTGACAAGAGAAAATTTACTAGTATCAGTTTTTGGAATACTGATACTTACTTTTAATATGTATAGATTGCTAAGACCATCTGAAATATAAATTTTGATATGCCCACATAGCCTGCCAGACTATGCAGATAAATCATGAACTTGAGGCCAAGTTTAGGGCCTCAGATGAACCTCTGGCCTATGCATAAAATCTACTATGAAGAGCACATGAAGCAGAGGTGACTTTTCTCTAGCTAAACAACTATTAGATGTAATGGCAAATGTCCTTTTTCTGTCTACAAAGTTTAATTTTGTAAAATCAATTGTCAACAATGCAGAACTTTGTCTAGTACTCCACAAGCCAGACAAAACATCAGCACCAGTTGCTGATCATTCAACAAACAACTTTGGCCACAGAAGTCACTACCACCAGAACTGAAAGGTCAGTTGATAAGGTAGAGATTCTCATTTAATGCAACATAATTTAAGTTAATGCAGCAATAGTGACATGGGTTAATCAGCTACCTGATCACAAGAGAAGATAGCCCAAGCCAAGGCCTTGTTGAAGAGGACACTACCCTTCATCATGCTCACCACACTCCTCACCACCATTAGCAGACTATAGCCTGCAGCTATCCCATTTGCTACCACTAGGAACCTGTCAATCCAACCACGACCATATATGGACTCAGAAATCTGAGATTTATGCTATAACAGTATAGAAAATGCATATAGACTTCACAAATACCACCATTTGAATCTTCTGTGTTATGAAGACTTAGAAACAGAAAAGAGAGGGGTTTCTTCATAGATCTACACAGAAATGAACTAGCAATACCCACAGAAGGAATAGGAAGGATGAAGAGAAGGTCTTACACCAGAGCTTTCATGTCAGTGAACCTGGCCTTCTTTTCCACAGAGAAGAACTCCCTAACCTGAGTGTCAGATCCAACTAGAGCAGCAGCAATCACCCCAAACGCACATGAGAGACACCTGAGGACAACCTCAGCCACCTTCATCCTCCTCTCCACAGCCTTCAGCTTCCCACCTCCATAGCACACAGGCACAGTCCCAGGGCTCACCCCAACCTCTGGCCTCATCTCCTCCCTCTAAAAATCCTTGACAACAACACACGAGCCAATCAAGCTTTAAGAAGAACAGTCACTCCCCATTTTATGGCCAGAGCTTCCCACTCCCGCACCTCGACAAAGAAGGCAGGGGGGTCAATCTGATACAAGACTCGGGATCTTGAAGAGGGAGCCGCCCGATGCCCCATTCAAGAGGGCATGGTGAGTCAATTATGAGGTCCACATCTGCAGCACAAGGAACAAGGAGTGATGCATGCACAGTACCTCAGACCATTGACATGTGGCTTGGTAATGACTGTGTCTTTTGATGTGGAAACAGTGTGGAAGATTGGAGTCAGTGGAATCTTTGGTTACAGCCAGCAAGTAGTGTATGATCTTTAGCCAAGTTTTGACTGTTTTGGTGATGGTCAATCCATGGTTGGTGGTGTGTCTTTAATATATATATATATATATATAACAGCTTGTTTTTAGTTCTTTAGTCTCACATATTGAGGCCATGTTTTGGTATAAAAATTAGACTAACTTTTTTTCTTGAACTCCATAGATCTCACTCAAACTTTATCTTTTCTTCATTTAGAATTGAGCAGTTTGAAAATCACATGAGGATTTGTACTGGGAAACTAAAAAATGCATATATTTTCTATTGTTAAGAATTGACAAGATACTTGTGTTCTTATTAAGTTTGTGTATTGCTATGCTTTATTAGTAGTTGAAAGGCCATAGATACCATATGACAATTTGTTCTTTGATTGTAGTAGGGAAATTGATACAAAAGTAAAGGACAATTTTTCCCAAAAAGTAAATATATGTAAATTACTAAAAAGCTAATTAATGCAACCTCAACATTTAACCATCAATCTAGTCCATGAATGTTGGATGTTGAGGTGATTTGGTGGATGATAAAGTTAATACTAAATGAAAAATATAAGTAATAGGCATGTGCATAAAAGATGTTCAAAACTAGGATGTTTGTGATAGCTCAATTTCAAATGTTAGAAGGTAATAAATTCATTTACAGTATTTGGAAAAGTAAATGTGGTATTTTCTTTTGTAATTTAATGGAAATTTTTGACAAGATGAAATGTTTTTGCTTGTACAGTACAATTGAGAGAAGATCCTATGTAATGGTCTCTATATACATGGTGTCTGCCAATTAAAGATGGCTTATATCTGTCCATATGTCTTGTTGTTCTATGTGATCAAAATGAAAAAAAGAAAAAAATCAAAGCTAAACTGAGCATAGGATTTATTAATTCTATTCAAGTCCACAGTTCATAGAGGGATTATGGCAAACCAAATATATCATTTACATTTGATCTTTCAGATAGATAAGAGATGTTGACAAGGGATCAGATATTGAGGGAATATTTTGGCCTTGTGTGGAGATATTTCCTTCTTGTGAATCCATCAAATCAAGAACTTGTCATTCTTTTGACAAATATCTTTTGCCTGTCACCCATAAGCAGAAGCATTGATTGTAATCATGTTTTTTAGTTCTGGTGGCAATCACTGAAAGCTGAAGCAAGCTCCAAAGTTGACAATGGAAACCAAAAGACTGGAAAAAGGCTCTGTGTTATGATGATGGGAGCCTGGTGGCAATTGGAAGCATTAAGTTGCTGGGCCAGTGACACTCATGGAATATGGTTGTGTTGGGATCCTAATTCTGGGAGAAATAAATTTTGGAATCTGTGATAGAAGGTTCTTCCCATCTCTTTATTAAGATATACTAAAATTTAGGACAAAGTTCGGTGCATTGGGATTGATTGTTAGTTTGAATATTCTCTGATGTCAGCATGGAGGATGTCCTTTTCATCCATTATCATCATCCACTAGTGTTGTGGGGATAGGCATGATCAGAAAAGAAGAAGAAGAAGAAGAAGAAGCAAAAGAACTGTTGGATAGGTCACCACATTTATCAATGGATTGTGCATGACCTGATCCAATCTCAAATCTCCTGATCCCTTGATCCAATAAATTGATCCAGTCTATTTGTCTAATCGAAAACCAGTTTGGGCATAGATTGACCTGATTACTATCTGTTTATTATCACATAATGCAAGTAACATTGGATCAGTGTTTGGTAACCAGTTAATTTAAGCTCACCTGCAAGAAGTCTACAGTGAACTTGAAATGCAACAGTGCTTGCTCATGGCTGGAGGTCAAAGGTGGAGTTGAGCTCTCATGTCATACTGATACTGTCTAGCAATGTAATTAAACCATATGTTTGAGGATGCTGACCATGGTAGTAAGAGGAAGTGAAGCATAAGTTGACATGGAAGTGGTGGAAAGAGAAACTTAAAAGGCTTGCACTTTGCTAATGGAGATTCATGAAACTTAAACCAAATAATTTGCTCATGCTTTTGTTGTCATGATAATGTTATGGCTTTTCTGGTTTAAGATTGAAACAGGTAAAGACAACCCTTGAATCAAAGGTATCAATTAATATGCACACCATTTGAGTCTCAAATAATACTATAATAAAGGAAGTTCCCCATTTAATTTAGCATTAGATATAAAAAAAACACCAGATTTCTGAAGTAGTTTAGTATGCACCAGATTTAACTCACAAGTCAAAATTGATCCTCATTCACCAAGGATGAACAAGAAAAGGGCTTTTTTATTTGGGTTTATATCTGCACTTTTGTAGCTCAATTTGTCATAGTTGGATCCTCAGTAGGTCAGCTTTAAGATACCACTTTTTACCTTATTTCCTTCTTGGATGTTCAAAGCCCTTGAAGCAAAGAGCAGATTCAACAGCTGAAATAAATGATGCACAGAATTGGAGTCTTCATGAGTGAATAATGTGAATGATTTCAGATAAAGTAAAAAAGAATAGACAAACAAACAAAAAAAAAAACTAAAGAGAAAAGTGACTCCAAATCTGCAGCTCAAAACTATTAGTAGATACCTAACAGTGCACTCCCAAAGGCTAAATACTACACCATCAAATTATCCAGAAAACAACAAAATGTAGTATTTATTGGTGCTTCCCCTGATGAGCCTACAAAAGAAATGTCAAGCACATTCTGAAAGCTAATGAAAACCACTTCAATACAGAGACATGAGTAAACACAATTAATTATAAGCACCACATTATATAAAGATGAAGAATGGTTCAAAAGACCAACTGGAACTATATCAATCAACATCCAGTTGATAATATCAACACCACTTGGTTGTGTAGTACTAATCCTTGGCTGTAAATTACTACATAAAATAGAACCAGGAATCTCTATGGGCAGTCGGCAGCAGGTTATTTTTTACTTTTACCCTGATGCCTTTGATAGAATGTTATACACATTCTTCAATAAATCCTGGATTTTTACTTTTCCACTGCTGATCTCCTGACGCTCAATCTTTTCAAGCAGATACTGCTTCTCAGTTTCTGCTTCCTCAAGATGATGCTTCAGGTTACACACTGGCATAGTGCTGCTCACCATTCTCTGATTGAGCAAGTGCAATTCCCTGTAGCCTCACAGTCTCCTGCTTGGCCTCACTGGCCGTAAGCTGTAACATCTTAGCCTCTGTTTCATCCTCAGTCCAGTGGTTTCATTTTCTCCTTGCTTTTCCTTCTCTATTTTGTTTCCCGTGACGGCATCTGCGCGGTTTGTCTCGATGAGCCAGCCTCATGCGAGCTGGCCATTAGAATATTATCGTGGTTCTTGGGATGCGGGTGAGCCTGCATGGTCGGACGAAGCGAGGGATAAGGTGGTCTGCAGCTCCACCGACCTCGGAGGCTGGCGTGGGAGGAAGCATTGCTGGTGGGGATTGGTGGTGATGGTTTGCACCAGAAGACGTGCCCAAATCAATTGCTTGGTATGCTGTTAAATCTTCTTCACCTGCAGCATATGCATCACCAAAAATGCCTTACTTGAAGGTTTGAATCCAACTGATGCAAGTAGCAAACCAAGTACGCATCAAAAACTAGTACGTTTCAAGATCCTTATTTTCGCCAATAAATGCCGCCAAAATCCTTTTTTTTTTTTATTTCTAGAGAGGGACGGGAGGATTAAAAAGTGCACGTTTCTGGATTCTAGAACCCTAATCTAAAGCAAAAACAGCAAGCGATTCGGAAGTGCGAAATCGAAATAGGCGATTCGCATTAGAATCCATACGTCCAACATGATTTCAACTAAATAACAGAAAGAAAGGGCCGGGAATGGCGGATCCAAAGGGGAACGAATACGAACGAACAGCAAGCTTGCATTACCTGGAGCTTAAATCTCCCAGAGGCGGACCGCAGGGAAGCCTCGCGAACGAAGCGATCGCACAAACACAGAGAGGAAAGGGATTAGGTCTCTCTCTCTCTCTCTCTCTCTCTCGTGTACTAGAGGGCCTCCCTCCCGAAACAGAGGACGATGACACACGTCACGACTCAACTTACGTCAAATTACGTGGCGCATATCGAAAAGCGGACTCGCCCTGCTCGACCTCATCCCGCCGTCGGATGTCCACCGCGTTCCGTCTCGTGACTCAAGTCGTGTCATGCTATTAGTGCTCGGGTTTCAACGCGTCAAACGTGATGACCAGCGCATGATAATAGACGGGCAACCGTGGGGCCCGACTATAGCCAATGGAAATCTGCCACGTTATTGTTCACTGTTGTAGCCTGCTTTAGTGAAGACAGATTATCCTCATCAACGAGAAATCATAAATAATACCACCCCGACAATTTTCACGGATGATTCGACCCTGCAGGACAAACATATGTGAAGCTACAAAGCTGAGATTTACCTCTCAAATTTTTACTATTATCATTTCAGTATTTTGTTTTATATATAAATATATATATATATAACAATAATAATAATTCCAAATAGAAAGTTGGCTATAATAAAAAGATGAAGGTCTCATTCACAGCTAGACATGCAAAATTGATGGGATCCCAAAGTCTAGTGGGTATCATCAAAAGAGCACTTCTCGTTTATTTGGCAATAAGAAATAATTTAAACCTATTTTTGTTGATCATATCTTCGATTACTAACGCTTCTTCCACCAATAAAGGAAGATATATAACATAAACTCTCATGTCATGAGAAGAATGTTATTTTCATGAAGGTTAAACGTTATTATTTTTATGATCCCATATGGGTTGTAACATTTTTGCAGAATTTTTAAAAAAAATCAAAAATATTGTATATATATATATATATAAAGATATTAGAAAGTCAAATTTAAAATTATATTATTGTTGAAAGTTGGAACAATGTGGTTGGTGTCATGTTCTTCTTTCCTTTATGGCAAAGGATTAAAAAGAAAAGAACTTGTACTTGTTGCATAAGAGAAATTTTTATGTGATTTTGCTTCTTTTCATCTTTTTCTTCAGATATTCCATTGTTGATCATATTTATGCATAAGAGAAATTTTTATGTGATTTTGCTTCTTTTCATCTTTTTCCATTGTTGATAGGTATGATGCTTCCAGACAAGATAACAAGTTCAATCCGTCCACCAACAAGAAGACAAGACATTGTGTGGAAATAAGTTGTTCAATTTGATTAGACATTAAGAAAAACCACATATGGACAAGATTAGGTTTTCATTATCACTTTGGACATGAGAAGACAAGTCACTAAACATGTCATGAGAAGTGGCTGTTGCTTGGAATGGAAGCAAGTCAAGAGACATGCAAAAAGTTGACCATTATTAGAGGTGCAAATGGATCAGATACAGATAGTAGAACATTGGACAAAGAATCAAGTTATAAAAAAAAACTCAAATTTTGACACATTTATTTTGCTCCTTGATCCAATCAAACATTCAAGCTGCTGTTCCAATTGGTTTTTGTTATAACCATTGCAGTTTTTATGGGTATTATTTTCCAAAGCAGTTATAAAATTTGTGACTTTGACTATGGATCATTTTGTTTGATATTTCATTGCTACAAGTTAAAAAAAATAAAATGAAAGTGTTGTCTAGTCCCTTTATATGTGATGAAAAATTCAATAAAAGACCGATTTCGTCTTAGGACTAGGATCGTATTTTCGTATTACATTTTCTAAAATTTCTTCTCTTGGTATTACTTTAAATTGAATGTATATTTTTTGTTGATGAAATTTATTAATCTTGCATATTAAAACACTGGTTGTATATGGTACATAATTTTGACTATGCATCATTGCCTGTACAATTCTAACACTAGAAATGGTAAGGAAAAATGTTACTGTTGTGTAGCAACCCCAAGTACATCTCAATAATCCCCATGCAGGTCCAAAGGTTGAGATAGAAACATGGCTTCAACACCCCAACAATGCAAGAAGAGCATGTGAAAGCAGTCAGTAGTCTCTGATGAAGCTGCATGCTTCTTGTACCGCGATCTGCTCATGAACAGTGGCAAAGACCATGGAGGACAGTTTACATGATTGAATGCCACAGGGCATGGCTTGTGACTTTGTGTTCTTGTCAGACACAAAACCCCAAAGCTAAACAGGAGGCTGCATGGAGGCTTGCTGCTCGTATCTTTCGAGACATTGAAATCAAATCTATTGCACACCAAACACCCTTTTTTTAGCTGTTCAGATTTATGCAGCAGCATTGTGGGTTGTGCCCCATTTCTGGTCATATGTATGGTTTGATTTGGTCATATATTAATATATAATGGGTCTTTTTTTTTGTTTTTTAATGAAAGTTTAGGTTTTGGGGATTGGTGATCATCCAGTTAGATTTTTTTTTTTATCATGATACTGACTAAAACTTATATTCAAAATATTTATTATGATAATTGAATCTTTTGTGGGGCTCTTTCTTCATATTGATATTGGATTATATATAATCCAAGGGGAGTTAGTGAGTAGTATGATAATGAGATAAAGTGAGAATTTGATGGAAGTAAGCACTGATTCAGATGTGATGAGAAAGAAGAGGAAAAGAAAAGAATGAGAAGGAGAGAGATGCATTGAGGTCACACAAATTGTTCTTCACTCTTCTAACACGCCACTTCACAAATTGAAGGTACAGAAGACAACTAAACAATCCAAGAAAACTAGAGAAAAAGCTAAGGAAATTGCAAGCTGATGCACCCAAGCAAGCATGGTATTATAAGATTACAGGTGAAGAGAAGTATCAACATCTGTCTCGTGTCCTGTGATTGCATTCTGAGCAATGCTTCTGCTGGGCCACAGGCTCGTGGAAGGTGCGTTCTCGGGTGCATGGGGTCCTACGTGATCGCCGAGGTGGTGCCGCGACGGAGGCGAAGGCAGGTCGGGGTGGAAGAGCCAGTTCTGCTGCCCACACTGAGCACCTGAGCTGGGTGGCTCGCCCTCCCTCCACACCTTCTGCAGCTCCCGCTGCTCCCTCAGCTCCTTCACCCTCTGCAGCTGCTTGAACCGCTCCTGCAGCAGCGCGATGGAGGCGTGGAGGGCAAAGGGGTCGCCGTTCTGCCTCCCCATGAACTCAGCCTCTGGCACCGATGTGGAGTAGGTCAGTGGGTGGTGAGGTGGTGCTGAAGCAGATAGGGTGTTTGTGTTCATGCGTGGTTATGAGGTGGTCATGGATGCCAATTTACACTTGGGTGGCTGCTGCCCTTGTTGCACTATTTCACATATGATTTTTGTGTCCTATGAATGATGTAAGAGAGAGAGAGAGAATCAAAGTGGGAGCTGCAAAATCCAAGGAGGAAATGCTTCGGGGTCCATCTGAGGAGTTTGGTGGGCAGATGGGAGCAGGGCCAGCGGCAGTCTTTAGAGGGAGATGGGGCTCGGAGAGTACTCCCAAGGGGTGCATGGAGGTTAGCATTTGGAAGAAGGTGTTAAGAGGGAATATGGGGTTTGGTGATGGACTTTGTCTTCTATCCCTTTGCCTTGTAGGGAAGTATATTACCTCTTGGTGGTCTATGGAAGAGAGAGAGAGAGAGAGAGAGAGAGAGACGCTACCATTGGGTCCAAAGCAAACGCTGAAGCATTATGAGTTCTATGCAGCAAAGATGAAGGGGGTCAGATCTGTGACTTGAATGGGAAATATAGAAGATAGTCTTGTTCTGAGAGATGGGCAACTAAAAGATATGTAAGCTAGTTGAGGATTTGTTTTATATATATACTTTTTTACAAAGATTAAATGATGAAGGTGGGGATTAGAGCTTAGAATTTTACAATAATTTATGTAGATCTTTATCAATTATTTTTAAAGTATTTTAATGGGACTTCAATCCCTTCAACTTTTAATACAAGTCCTTTACCAGCTACTCTGTAACATATTTTAATAAGACTTCGTTCCGTTCAACTTTTAATAAATATACATTTGCAGATTTATGTTTTATATTTTTTTAATTTTTCATATATACAACTCTGGTGAGGATCTATCCTAATAACTTGGGTTAGCTATCTATCATTAACTGCATTTTATTAGTAATTAAAAAAATACTTTCACTGAAAATTAAAAGCAAAGAAGTACAAATGAAATTATTTTTTGAAAATATATTTAAATGAAATATGATAATGATCATCCGTGGAAGATTTAACTACAATGAGATTTATATTGCCTTTTGAGTTATGCAGTGAGGTATTTTTCAATGATGATTGAATTCATGCTTTTGAGTTCAGGCAAAAAATCCCTTTTGGACTAAGAAAAGAATCAGTCACTTCTTTTCTATCAAATCGAGGTTGTCACTTTCATGCAACAATGATGCATGGATACAAATGCAATAAATCTATATGACATGATGCAAATATGACTCCTTTGTAAAGAATACATAATCGATCACACAAACTGCAAATAAAAGTGGCAGACTGCAAAACCTGGAAATTGGGCTTCTACATTACTCTGGTTAGTCTTTAGGCATCCACTAATAACACAGCTCATCCGGCAATTAATAAAACTATGCTAAGTAATGAGATTGTTTCCAGGCTATCAGTTTGATTCTTCCATCCAATTTTAACCCATGGAATCAATATCCATTACAACCCATGCACATCTTCAGTAATACAATTTCGCAGACATCTTGGGGAAAACACAGCAACAAGCCAAGCCGATCCTACATCCAAATATGTGAATAGAGGTATATGAAATCCTCAATTGGCATCAACTTAACTTCATAGTCTAAACTACCAGGGGACGATCCATGTCCAACACAATCCTTGTGGCTTCCACAACAATCTGTCCATCTATGTAGTGCTGTCTACATACAGGCATATAAACATCAGCTCCACCAATTAGTTCCGTTTGTTTTTCCTTTGTTTTCCTCAAGGTAAAGAATGCTCGTCCACCGCACAACTCACACCTTGCGCTAAGCTTGGTAACTGAATTAGCCAGCGGAATGATGTCAAGCACTGAACCAAATCTCCTTCTGTCAAAAAAATGTAAATTTGGTCAAGGTTAAAAGGGCCATCAGAGATCATGCTCTGTGCTTTTGCACCCAGCATCTTGCAAATGAAATGCATGTTCGAAGCAAACAACCATAAGGAGAGGCCAATGCATCCTCAAAATACCAGTAGAATATGTCGAAAGCCTAATATTTGCTCTTTAAACACAGCAGTCTCCTTACATAAAAGGACTAGGCAGGGTGCATAAATGTATGGCGAGTACCTTAGGTAGTCACCATCCAAGCCTGCAACAATAACAGTCTTCCTATCACAATCAGCCGCATTGCAGCAAAAATCATAAAGATCTTCAAAGAACTGGGCTTCATCAATACCTATCACATCCAACTGCCAGCATACATAAGTCACCCAGACAAGGATGTTACTGTTAGAAAAATAAAATTAGCCATAGGCAGATGCAAGGGCGAAAAATCAACTGCTAAGATAACAGAAGAGATGAGAAGGCCAACTAGAATCAATCAGGACTTTAACAACAATTGGTTTTGGGAAACATAATCTTCAAATTAAGTCTAATTATCTAGTGATGGACAAATAAAAGCTCTAAGAGGCCATTTTTATTCTCCTAGAATGGACACGAAGACTGAATTATGATCAGCATTTATTCGTAAAATCTAGCAAAGCATATTGATGATGCAATTTTATAAACTGATTAAAATAACAACACATTCCAGTTATCTTTTATTGGCCAACAGAAAAAACATGCAATTGCATTTTCTTCATCCTCAACCATCCAGATATCAATATAAACTGAATGCTATAGTTATAAATGCAATGAAGAACACTCAGGAACTCCACAACCATCGGAAACTAGAAGCAAGGAGATCAAAACTCACCAGTTTTCCTGTCAACAAGAGCATAAAGATGATTGGCTTAACTCTTAGATACCTTATCATATGCTTCAGCTCCTAGTCTTTCTCGGAACATGGAAAGCGCTGGCAGAGCCATGCATGGCATTCTCGTACCATCATGTGTCACAACTGCATCCACCCCATACCTTGTGTCCTTGTCGGATTTAATTATGGCCACAGTTCTGCTTAAGAAGTTGCATCAGATTAATCTCACATTTTACATCAAGGTCACGTTTGATGAAAATATTAATATCACATCATCAGATGAAGAAGTTCCGTAACAAAAATGCAAAAAAAAAAAAAAGTCTCGAAACACAAGCGTTTTGCATCGAAAAGCAAATCCTGAACATTTATAACAACCCGATGCTTAGTTGCTGATTATATGAAGTTCTATGACTGAAGAGTGTAAAGAATCAGCCTCAAAACACATTATTACATTTTGCATTGAAAAAACAAAAGAAATTTTAATAGCACTCCCATGTTCAATTACTGATTGAATGGAGTTCTGACTGATGAACGTGAAGACTTGGTTTCGGAACACAATATCAGATTTTGCATTGAAAACGACAATAAAGTAAGCGATGAATGTAAAGAACCAATCTTGAAACACAAGATTACATGTTGCATTAAAAAGGACATTAAAGCAAAAAAATCTATTTACGGCGCAAAGCGAGGAGTGGGGAGGAGGATCCGACCTTCCGTTACTCCTTTCTGCTTGGATTCGACGGAGGAGAGTGGTGGTCTTTCCGGCGAACATCGGGCCGATGATCACATGGATCTCGCCGCAGTAAGGGCGCGACTGCATATCGGACTCATGATCTCCGACGGGCGTTCTACAATAGGGTCTGAAGGAGGTGAAAGGGGTGGAGGGTTTTGGAAGGCGGACGAGAGGTGATTTGGCCAATGATTTAGGGGAGTGGAACGTGCGAAACGAAGGGAGGAGGAGAGGTGGGGAGAGTTTGAGAAGGAGGTGGTGATGGGAAGGAGGAGGAGGCGTAGAGAAGTGGAAGGGAAGGATAGACCTCAACATGGAATCGTAGGAGGGTGGAAGGGAAAGGGGGTTTAGGGTTTAGGAACGCAAGGAGGTGAGTGACACAGATAAATATCGCCTCCTTTTATTTGGGAGTAAGCATGCTGTGCTCCCTTATAGGAAAAATAAATAAATTAAAAGCACTTCCAACTTAGATTTATAATGGACGAATTTTCGAAATAAAAATTCTGAAAATTATAAAGCTTCAAATCTTAAAAACAAATAATTTGTAAAACTATCACTCCACTCTCGTCCATCATTACCCTCCATTCAGTCCTCGATCACATCTTCACCTCATCGATCGCCCCCCTTCATTACGTCAATCGTGACGCCCCCACCCCCACCCCCGATTGGCTTCCGCTAGACTTGTGATGAAGGTGTAACCTTCGCGACCCCTTTGTGGCTAGCGATAGAGGTTGCAAACGTGATGGTGAGAAGAGTGTGAATAGATCACACTTATGATGAACTCACGTAGTGACGAAGGTGTGACAATGAACTCTCGTGTGAAGAGATTGATAACAGATATGATCTAAATATGATTTAGATATAATTTCCCCGACTGAACGAGAAAATCTTATAGATTAGTTGAGGAAAATTCTCCTCTTTACCTAGATAAATAGATGATGAATCAAGAAACTTAATTGGGGTTTTTATTATTACTTCTTATTTCAACATGGTATCAGAGCCCCTCTCTCTTTAAGAGAGATTATCTCTACTTTCTTCGCTATCCAACGATAGCAAATTCTCACGACTCTCGACGTTTCTCTCCGGCAATAGGGTTAATCTATCTACTTCATGTTGTCATCGCCCCTGATATTATCGTCGCTGCCACCACCATGGCGGTCGCTGCCCTCAATCACTCGTGACCCTTCGACATCGTCATCATCTTCTTCCATGATACAACAGAAACAAAACAACCTCTACTTCTTTTGTTGTAGCCATTGGACCTCCTCTTCCTGCCACCGAGGTCCCCTCGCTGCTAGCACCATCTCCCCTACTTTCTTCTACTGTTGTCGTCAAACCTCCTCTTCTTGCCACTAAGGTCCCTTCACTGTCAGCGCCCTCTCCCCTACTGCCACCCACCATCGCCAGTCACGTCATTGCCCTTTCCTATCACCGTTATTCCTCTACCATCTCTGCTACCTACCTCCTCTGACTTGCGTAGCTTGAAACTCCTTATCCACTAGCCTTGCTCGGTAACCTGTCGCATGCACCTTCTACTGGGTCATGAACTTGGTGTCATGTTTCAACTGTTGCCTCGCATGCCATTGTCGTAGCCCAGTCTCGGTCGTCGCCCTACTCGACCCTGCTGCTCTGCTCCTTTCTTGCCATTAGTGCTATCTCTGCTGCGTACAACCTTGTCACTCCCCTTGTCCACGACAACCCCAACCCTATCAATTTTCCACCTCGCTGTCCAATGATCGCTTCTTATCGACGTGCCAAAGTTCTACCAACCTCTTGCTTCCTCAGCGTGGTCGCTAGAGTTGGCATGTACGTAGAGTCGATCTAATCGGTGCCCATCCACTCTACTACACGTTACCTCTGCCAAGGGCTCCTCTTCTTCGCCAGAACCCGCTGTCGCCGTGTCGGACAAGAACCAACACCAGATCGACACCGATCTCCCCAACATCGTTTGGTCCTCCTCCTGCAACTTCATCTCCTCCCTGTCTTTCTCTGCCACTCGTTCGCCTTAGCTTCTTCCTCCTCTAGGCGGCAACACTGACGCCCTCTTCCATGGCAGTCGACTTCTTCTCCTCTTCCTTTGGCGGTCGATCCCCCACCCCCTCTCTGTTATTCCGTCGCCGACTGCACCCACGGCCTCTCCTGGCTACTGCGTCCATCAAATGCCAGTAAAAAGATTGGGTCTTGAAGTAGCCTTATGCCAAGCTCTTAGCTTCAGAATGGTCTCTTTCCCTCCTCTTTAGTTCTCTACCTCCTAGTCCTGATCTCCAAGTCTGGTGCCTCCACTCTTTCTTTCACTGTCCAATGACAGTTTCTGCTCCACCCATTCTGTTGCGCCTGCCCTGTACAACACCAACTTCCTACCATGCATGCACCCTCCTTCCTCTACCTCCTCCTATTGCACTGTCGAACTTACGGCTCCAGCATAATCATCCGCTCTTTCTCAGCTAGGCTAATATCACTGCCAAAGTCAACCACCGTTAGACCTTAACTGCGGTTGATAACATTGCGACCTCCTTCCTTCAAATTCATTGACAGTCGACCATCAAACGCTGCAACCATAACCCCAGCGCCATATTCTTTTATGGCGTCGAAAACTCACCTTCCGCCCTTTGCAATGTCATCCTCTATGCGCACTTCCTATGCCAGTTCTACCACGACTTCCGCTTCTCATATCTGATCCAAAACGTAGAGGGGTGTACGGGTAAATCAAGCTTATGAGTCACCCTTACGATCTCGTACCCACGACCTTTGCAATCTTCTCAATGGTACCATCGGTCTCCTGCTTGCATCTTCTACCTCCCTAGCTCCTTCCATAAGCAACAATAGTGGTACTTGAGGCATCTCTTCTTCACCTTACACCTGATCAACTAGTCGACTCATTCATAAAGCCTCTTGCCCGCAAAATCTTTTCATTACATCGGTTCAAGATCGACATCATTGATAGGAGCTCGATTTTATAGGGGCATGATAACAGATAATATATATATATATATATATATATATATATATATATATATATATATATATATATATATATATATATATAATCTCGTAGATTAGTTGAGGGAAATCCTCCTCTTTACCTGTATAAATAGATGATGAATCAAGGAGCTTAATTAGGCTTTTCATTATTACTTCTTATTTCAACATAGATCACATCGACAAGGAAGGGGCACGAGGATAATGCATAATCTCTCTACGGGTAGTGACGAAAGTGTGGCAATGAACCCTCATGTGAAGAGATCACACCGATGATAAAGGGGCACAAGGTGACTGCATGGCTCCTTTGTGGGTAATGATGAAGGTGTGGTAATGAGCCCTCACACGAGGGCTACAAGCGGAGGGGGGTGGCCAACCGCAAGGTAGAGTGGGGTACCCAGGGTTGTTGGGAGCAACAACGATAACTCACACAAGGGCAGCAGATGATGACAACAAGCCATCGTGCAAGGGCTACGTGCGGAGGAGGACGATCAAGGTTCTATATAACACGTGAGGACAACAAATGATGATGATAGACCATTGTGCGAGGGCAACAAGTGGAGGAGGGCGACCAGGGTTATGGGTAACGATAGCCCTCTCACGATGGCTACATGTGATGATAGTGGGCCCTCGCATGAGGGCGTCGTAAGTATAATAAACAAATATTTTTTAAGCTTTACCAAGGATAAGATGATCTTTTCATTGAATCAGGGGCGCTATGCTAGAATTTTTTAAACCCTAAGTGAAATTCTCAAACTTAAAAAAGTTATTTCAAGAATTCATTTAATTATAATTAAAAAATATTTAAAAGACACAAATATTATTTATAAAACTCAATTATATTTTATTTTTTTCTCTTTCTTTAAAAATGATATACCTAATATGAAACGTATCGCTTATGCAACAATATCTTAACAAGACTATTTTGTTCATATCATTTTAAGTCACCATAGTAATATATAAATCTATGATCTGATCAGTTGATCCATCGATTCGATCGAGTGATTTGAATTTTGACTGGGTCAATATAACCTGGTTGAAAGAAGTGACAGTTCGCTTTGCAACTAATCCTCATATAGTTATTATTTAGAGAGATAAGAACACGAATGTGACATTGGAATTGCCTTCATAAAAAATGATAAGAGATTAAGAATGTCCATATGTCACTTTCTCTTACTTAAGCTCCGTCATCCAAAGGCAAATATTGAGAGGAGAAGCTTCCCAGTTTGCCGTCCAAAGCCAGCCACCAACCCCACAACCTCCTCTACTTGTACCTCCCCCTCTCCCTCTCCCTCTTCCTCTCCTACCTTCCACCACCATCATCCCACAAGCTTATCAACCCCTTCTCTCCTTCCATCTCCTTTCCTTGCTCAAATCTCTTCTTCCCACAAGCTGTGGTTTCAGTGTCAGTTCCCATGATGCAGGTCATCTTCCTTTGCCTGTTACTATCTTTCTCCCTCCAATCCTCCTCGGCTCAAGCTCAAAGCTGTTCCAGCGAGAGCTTCTCCGGGAACAGGCTGTACTCATCCTGCAACTCCCTCCCTTACCTCGGCGCCTCACTGCACTGGACCTACTATGCCTCCAATGGAACAGTTGACGTCGCCTACCGCGCCCCGCAATCTTCCTCCGGTTGGGTCGCCTGGGCCATCAACCCCTCCGGTGCCGGCATGACCGGCGCCAACGCCTTCCTCGCCTTCCCGGATTCTGCCACTGGGGCCGTGACTGTTTGGACCACGCAACTGTCCACGTACTCCCCCACCGTGCAGGACCAGAGCTTGAGCTTCAGCGTGTACAGCAAGGCGGCGGAGTACTCCAACGGGTTATACACCATTTACGCGACGCTGGAGGTGCCGAGCAATAACACGAAGGTGAACGCAGTGTGGCAGGCGTCGATGCAGCTCCAGAATGGAGTGCCGAACGGCCACTCCACCTTCGGCGACAACGTCAACTCTCAGAGCACTCTGGATCTGCTGTCGGGGCATGCAGCATCTGCTGAAGATAATTCGAAGCAGCACCGAAAGAATGTGAGTGATCTGCTTTAGGTTTAGCTCAATGCATCTTACTGTGTCTTATTTCCTGCTCTGATGAAGTCAAAGATGAAAACCATGTTGCTTGGACTCATAACGAATACATGTGATGATGATGTTGGTGATGAGCACTTGGTCTCAATTCTTTGACTGCAAGGCATTCATGTTTCTTTATTAGATCAATTTGCACTCATGATTCTCTATTGAAAATATAATTTGTTTTGCTGATAATTACCAATGCCAACCATTCAACACCAGCTATGTTAGGTAACTTTTTTCTGGGATCATTTCCACCATTTTCCTCATCTTCTCTGCTGCATTTGCACCTAATTTGTCTGCAACCTTGACTTGTCCAGATTCTTTTACATGCTTGAATTAAGCAGAACATCATGGAATTTATGATTTGAAGTCCCCTTCTTTTGGCCATTTGTTTCTTTTGTTTCAGTATTAGCTTCAGTAGACCATCACTATCTGAATTTTCTCTATACCATCCAACAAAGAAGCTGGAAATTTTTTATAGCTGACAACAGGGATTCAATTGTTTATTACCAGCACTAATGTTTTATCTATAATGATGATATATCATCTACTGGTTACTGAACATTACTGAGTTGGATTTCAGATTCATGGGGTGTTGAATGCTGTCAGCTGGGGTGTCATGATGCCAATTGGAGCCATCATAGCCAGGTATCTGAGAGTGTTTCAATCAGCTGATCCTGCCTGGTATTATCTCCACATTGCTTGCCAGACCTCAGCATACATAATTGGGGTCTCTGGATGGGGTCTTGGCCTCAAGCTAGGAAGTGAATCTGTTGGTGTTGTTCACCAGAAGCATAGGATGATGGGAATTGCCCTCTTCTGCCTCGCCACACTTCAGGTACTCCGATTCAGATCCTCTCATTATCTTGCACAGAGTGACTGCATTTGAAGACTTTGCATCTTCTTTGGAGTCCATGTTTTTGCTCATCCATGAAGTATCACCAGGCAAAAGTTCACTGATTCTAGTCTCAAAATAAGCTAAACAGAGAGAGAGAGAGAGAGAGATTTAGTGTAGGACTCCTTAAGGACCTCATCTCTTGTCTCTGCAGGTGTTTGCATTGCTTCTGAGGCCAGACAAGAAGAACAAGCACAGGATCTACTGGAACATATACCACCACTCGGTCGGATACCTTGTCATAATCCTGAGTGTTGCGAACATCTTCAATGGCTTTGACATACTGCTCCCTGCCAAGAAGTGGAAACATACCTACATTGCTACCATTGTGCTGCTGCTTGTCATAGCACTTGCCCTGGAAGTGATCACTTGGGCTGTAGTCCTCAGGAGGAGGCCGAAAAGCTCCGAGAAGTCACACCATGGATCCAATGGTGTCAATGGCCATGGTATCAAGCAGCATCAGGTGGTTTAGATAGAGCCTGGCTTGCAATGTAGGCTGTGTGTGCCTGGAGATCTCTCTTTGCTATGAGGACTGGTTGTGTTCATATGCATGTTTAGGGGAGAGAGCACTATTGATACCATAGTTATTTTATTTATTTTTCTAGGCTTACATGCATTCTACTCTTTTTGAGTTCTATTGTAATAATATGATTTGATTTATATTGAGGACTTGATCATTCATTTCGGTCTTGTTAATTCAGAGTGCAAGGTGGAATGCTGAAAGCTGAATTGTAACTGCTGAAGAGATGCATGTAGACTATTTCCAAGTCAACTAAATCCAGCAATATATAGCAATAATAACAAAGCATGAAAGAAGCCTGAAACAAATTCAGCAACAGGATGATTGACTATGATCACAAAGTCAGCTTGATATAATCTTCTAACTCTGCTTCTGAATTCAGTCTTTGAATTTTAGGGGCCATTGACTATTAGAGACTCCTACCTTCTCTTGTTGTTTATGATCAACATATTAAAGATCAAGCTTTTGAATACCTCATCTCCACTTTCTCTTCCTCCTTAGATAGATATTCTCATCTCATCCTCCTCAACTTTCGCTTCCCTTGCCTACTCCTTTTTCAGTTCCTCCTCCTCCTCCTCCTCCCTCTTTTTCTCTTTTCTCTTCTTTTCAATGTGATCCGAATTATACCGATCCATAACGTGTGTCAATACGGTAACTTTATACTAGTATTATATCGGGTTGGCCTAATTGGTATCGGCACCAAACCGAGATTTTGCATCAGATAATCTTGGTGCTTAAGATTTACTAGTGCATGGATTTTGAAGCATCATGAATCGTGCTGCTCAACATATATTGCTGATTTGATCATTCTAAAGCCTCGAATTATCCAAGGACTTGAATGTTTCATTGTTTCTAATGGCTGATACTGGGTTAAACTACATGTTCATACTAATTAGTGTGTTTCACTTCAAAAGTTATCTGAATATTTTCAACAGTTTTTTTTTTTTTTTTTAATTTCTACATCACTAGAGAAGTCTTTAGCGGGAAGAACACTTATGCTGCTTGAGATAAATTTTAGCTACCAAACAACTTTCATGGATAAGAACACTTTAGACTTCAAATTAAGCTTTTAGCAAAGTGATATTTTCTTCTTTCTGTGGTCAAGGATAGAAAAAAAATATAACTTTATAAGGTGTGATGAAGTAATATAATGCAGATTAAAAACAGAAAAGCCTTGTGAAGGTGTAAGAATATGGAAGAAGGTGTCACCTACTTTGCTGAAAAGGACAAGCTGACAACACATGGAAAGATCAGCAGATTAGACTAACCAAGCAATCCTGACATGGTGATCATCACAAACCTACCATCTCTATCCAACACAAATTTATTGATGGCTGCCAGTAGACTTTTAGCATAATGATCATCACAAACCTAGACCAAATGTTGAATTCTGCACTGCTACATTGTCTTTAGTTACTAGATTGTTTTGTAAGTTCACCAACTATAACTCACCTGTTCTGCTGCAAAACAATGAGTCTGTCATTGGCACTTTTGGCTGTAGTTTAAAGTTGGTGAAAGAAACACAGGTCATTAGCTAAATGCAACACAAGGTAAAAGTCTTCAAATCCATGCATGCCACCAAAGCATGCATGGTTGAGCAATCCTCCATGGCTCCTCCTCTTCCTTCCAATAGCAGTTGGTTGGAAGAACAAGCTTCCTCTTTTTTCCTTTTTCATTCTATTTAATCTGATCTGCTTCTGCTGTTGTTAGCAGAGTGGTTAGCCAACTTTCTTTGTTTGTCCTCACCTCTTCCAGTTTGTTCATGTGAAATTAAGGGGAAATAGCTGATGATGCAACTTATATGAAGCTGTATCAATATTGAATGCGACAATGGTCCTTAGTTTTAGGCCATATCAAACAAGTTTTGTAAAACAACTAATTATGTAAAAGCTTAAGATGAAAGAAATTTTTAATTGAAATGATAGCAAAATAAAATATATTTGATTAAGATGCACTCAAAACCTTGATAATCTAATTAATAATTATTTTGTGAACAAGCAAGGTTTCAATCTCATACAGTTCAACCCTAGCTATCCTTAGATGGGATCATCTGATTCTCTATAAATTTGTCATTTACCTTGACTAACATGAGAAATAACTAAGATATGTCAGTTCTTTTTTAAATTGATATCCTAATTTTATATTTTTATAAATTTAAAATTAATACATAAGGAATTTGCATGATTTAAAATCAAGAAAAAAAAACTAATCATTTCACTTAACAATGGAATTCTTTTGCTGAGGTTGTTTCTTATACAATTTTATCGTCTTTGTGTATATATATATATATATATATATATATATATATATACATTTTAAAAAAATTGTAAAATGCTCATTTTTCAAAATTAATCATTTTTATCCCAATTGGTAACAATATTGATCACCCTCTCCCCTCTAATTAAGTACGCCTCCACGTGAGGGCACCTCCTCTCTCATAGTTATCTACGCCTTCGTATGAGGGCCATTAAGCTAAGCGTGAGTGAAGGCATGGCATAGGAATAAAATGATCTTTTTTTAAGTAGTAAATGATGCTTCAAATTTTTAAATTTGGAACGTACTAAGAAGGTTCCCTAAAATTATGAGATTTTTTAGGAATCATCATATATATATATATATATGTATAAATGTTACAAAAATTTCAGGAGTCGAGCTGAGGTGTCGACTCGATCTGTTTTCGTCCGAGTGCGCAAGTCCGCCAACGTCGGTGGGGGTCGAAACTTTCTGCGTGGATTGATGCTCCCTCGGGGGTCCTCGACGCAGGGCTCGGTCGGCTTATCCCTTGGGCCGTCTCGGGGATAGCGATCCTGTACAAAGGCCTCTTTGGAGATGGGAGGGGTGACCCAAAGAGGCCCCTTCGATGCCTAAGTTAGAAGGAATCTCGAATGGCCCTCTTGGGAGAGTAAAGTTTGGGGTTTTAGGGAAAAGGGAGTCGGATCGAGGGAGAGAGCCAGTCCCCTTTACCTGCTGTCGGAGTAAGTGTTTTATACCCGTGGGAGGAGAGCTTGCCCGTACACCCAGCCTTACCTTTATCGTCCCTCGGAATATGACCGAAATGTACGGAGGACGTGCGGCTGCAGCGACATGGGACGAGGGCATGACACGCCATGCCATGTTAATAGGCGTGGGCTTGGCAGTGTCATGTTTGGACACCTCCACCTCGAACTCCAGATCGATCGTCGACTTGGTCCCTCGGACTGACGTGGCTTCCTGCGAAGTGTCACCGTGGCCGTCCATGTGGCGCGGGCTTGGATGAGTCGGACCGACCCACTGGGTATCCTATCAATAAACTACTTGTAAAATTATAAAATTACATAAGTCGGGAAGGAAGAATAATATATAAACTACTTGTAAAATTATAAAATTACATAAGTCGGGAAGGAAGAATAATATATAAACTACTTGTAAAATTATAAAATTACACCCCGAGTCGCGACGGAAGAATAAGATACTCGAAGTTACCATTTAAGTCACGGCACGACGCGACCCATCCGTCCTGTCTACGTCCTTACGTGCCACGCTGGTGTGTCGGCATTCAAATCGTACTACAGATCATGGTCGAGAGATCGTAGTTCAAAGTGTAAGATATTTGGGGCTCAACAAATTAAGTTACACTGCGCATCCGACGGGAGCCATCCGTCCGCAAGCCGTAACTTGAATCTTGTCTTATTTAAGATGCGACTCGAGCGGCCAAAATATAACCCCCAGAGGGACAGCACACGAATCCCGAGCCCAGTGCCATCTCTCTCTCTCTCTCCCCTCACGCCTTGCAAGCAAGAGAGAAGGCCGCAGTAGAGAGAGAGAGAGAGAGAGATCGTTCTTTTCCCCCCCTTTAGCTCACAGATTCGCAGAGCATCCTTTCCTCCTCAAGCTCACAAGAACCCCGCGTCCGCTGTTACTCCCAGCATTCCCCTCTTCATCACGGCATTGATCTAACCCGAGTCCTTGATCGGAGATCACCGCCCGCCTTCGCCGGTCGCGCTGGAAGGCGTCAAGATTTGGGCTCGCTCGGGTGCTTTTCTTGAAGAGACCGCAGAGGTCGCCGAACATTGCGTCTACTTCGGGGTTTTGGTTCAAGATCATGATCTGTTTGTCTTTCCTTTGGGGAATAGCTTGCAGAGTGTAGATGGATGCCTGACATAGATGGGTAGAAGCGTGGTAAATCAGCTATTCCTTTGTTTTGTTACTCCAAAATTTGGTTGGGGAGTTGATCGAAACTTGCACGAGAATAAGTTTGGCTGCCTTGTCCAATGAGGGTGATGACTGTCGGTTATAGTTCCCAAAAGTTTCTGTTTCTGAACTCTTAGAAACGAATCGCCTTTCCCATGGTAAATTGCCGCGCCGTAGGGGTTGTGAACCTGACGTTATGTTTCTTTACTTAAAAACTTCGGGAGTTTTTGATGCATTCTTACATAAACGTAAGGTTGATACCGAGAAATTTTGACAGGTTAGAACAATAAGTCCCAACCAAACAACGACTCTGTTTTTTGATCTGAACCTTTTCTTCTGGCAGTCCTTGTAATTCCTTGAAGAGGATTACATTGTAAGAGCATTCCACAAAGTTGGGACATGATGTCTTGTTGTAGCTTTCTGTTGTTGTAGGAGCACGTTGTGAGATTCCTTGCTGAGTTTTCTAAATTAAGGTCACAATTTTTGAGTTGACAAATTCATGTATAAGTTCAACTTATTTATCTGTGCCTTAACTGCAGATTTGCTGGACTTGATGCTGTCTTGTTCCTCATGAAACAAGAAACTTCTTAATTCTAACACTAATGGTGAATATATGCCATTCTCTTCCTTATTTTTTTGTCCTTATGTTAATCTTTATTTTTTGGTATTTTGATTCACTTGATTCTGGCTTCAATTTGGCAGGATTCCAGTAGAATAGGAGGAAACATTGGCCATAGTCGCCAGATGGAAGTTCATTACATAGATACTGGATTTCCCTACACTGTTACAGAGAGCTTTATGGATTTGTTTGAAGGCCTTACGTATCCTCAGACCGATGCCAATTCAGCAGAAGCTTTTCAGGATCAGGTAGCTAAAGGAATGTAGCAGTTCCATGGCTGTCCATATTAGTTAAAATTGATCTTATTCTCTGCTCACACCAATTACTAAATGTATGGAAACTCCTTGTTTTTTACTCTCAGTTTTTGAATGCATGTATTTTAGAGTTGACATTGGGTTTTATTTGTCAATTGCAGCAAAAGTGTTCCAGATTAATTTTGTTTTTGTGAAATTTAATTTTTGAATTCTGTAAATTCAATGGTTAAGCATTATTAGGATTGCAATGTCTATAACTACTTTGGAAGATTAAAACTAATTTGACACTATATTTGTTGCAATCATGAATCAATCAATGCTAATATAGTAATGTTTGAAAAAAGAGAAAATGGTTTCGCATCCTTTCTTAGATAACTGGTCAACTTTCTATTAAAATTGATTGTCACTTGGCTTGCAAAAAGGAAAACACATGGATTCATCCATTTCTCTTATCCCAAAGGAGATACAAATTTTCGGAGATATTTGTATTAGCATGGTACGAGTTTCCAGCCAATGTGGGCTATGGTTTTCTTTATTGTATTCTTGATGATGTTTTCTGCCATCACTTAAATGTCACTGTATTATCAAACTTATCACTTTATTCGTCATCCAGTTCTCACTCTTGGAGGAATTGGTTTCATTTTCTTTCTCATATTTTACGAGTAAAATTTGTAAATCAATAACAATTTGGTGGTTTGTGGTAATCTGCATAGTTCTTAAATTGGCGATCGATCATATGCAGGGAAATGCATACTACTCAACAGTTCATACAAGCTCATTCAAGTATGGGTTTTCTAGTGCAGCTAGTGATTCACATTACAGTTTCGGCCATGCGTATGAGATAAATTGTTTTACTCCACAATTAGACGCAGCAAGGAGGATGTGGGATGACCCTGCCCCACTGAACATATTTGACTCACCACAACTATTTCTGCATGGGAATTTAGGTGTGGAAACAAGAACTCCTAGTGCCGAAGAGTGTAAGTTAGACCTGGCTTTTCTGTTTATCACATCTTCCATATCCATTTGATATGCATGCTTGAAAATTTGTTAAATCATGGAGACAACTCTGGGATTATGTGTACACTGCTGAGAGCTGTGGTGATACTTTGTAGTATTGATCTAATGCTTAATAATTTTCTTGGATTGGTTTGAGGCTGCATGTGCTTTTCAAGTAACTCCTATTGGATAGTGAAATCTCCATCCATGCAACTTACATGCTGTTTTGGTGATGTCTTCTTTTTTATTTGTGTTACTCACCAAACATACACCTTCACATGCCTGTAATTCTATTGTCCATCTGTGTGTTGCTATTGTGTGTCAACCATATCGCATCCATGTGAATTTGCTATTGTTTATGAACCGTGAAGGATGTTCCATACATATAGTTCTCTTTTGTTTAATGCATGTATTGAGATGCTCATGTTGTTTAAATACTCAGATATTTGGTTGTAAATCCTACTGAAAAGGAATCTATTAACTATAGAACTCGTTGGGAAGGTGCTAAAGGCATCATCCAAGGAAACAATTAGCATATGATATAGGAATTTGAAAATACTTGAAATACATTACATTGAAAAAAACTAAATTCACATATGGAGTCCCAACAGTTTTCACCTCATATGGATGAAACTTACAATTTTGATAGGCGAAGATTGAAACAGAGGGGTCTTGGTTCTTGTTACATAGTCTGCTCCCTTATCTGAAATTTGGACCTTTTAAACCAAGCAAACCTTTTCTGAGTCCACTCCAGTTCTCTATATTTTAGGACTGAGTTGTAAGTCTTTGACACTATGGTTACATGTCAGAAATGTGAAAGATTGCGCAACTGCAATCTCCTTCCTAAAGGACTACCCACTACACTACCACATATGGTCATCAGAGATGCAGCTGGAGCAGATCAAAAGTTACATGCTATCCTTCTATTGCAAAATCAACCAGTTTCATCTTTTTTTATTCTTTTTTTTGTTCTTTGTTTCAATGGCAAACTGACTGCTGGCTAGAACAACAAGATACATTTTGAGCTGATTCTCACCCTTTGTGCTGTTGGAACTTGAATTAAGTAAATTGGATAAATCTCACTTGAATCTAACCTGTTCCTAAGTGGTGTAGAAAACTTAAAATTGGACCCACCCCACCTAATGTGCAGTAACTTTACCCAATCACATGGCCTATTTATTAAACAGATTGTGTCCCATTGGATGATCCAAAACGCAGCACAACTAACTGGCTTGCATCATGATTTGTTTCACTTGCATGACGTAGCTTGACATGTTGAACACCAATGAACTATTTTGACATGAATTGTCTAGAGTCGTTTTACCTAAACCAGACACATTTGAGATCAAATCCTGTCAAAATGGTTTCACATTGAACTCGGCTATTCAAAGGTCAGTTTGGGTAAGTCAAATCAATTTTCTAGCCTGAACATAACCTGTTATTGATTGGGTTAATCATGTAAACCTATTTATGGCCCAGCACATCTAAGCTCATACCAGACCTGCCAAGTCCATGTTAGATTGGCATATCAATCCAAAATTTTTTATCAGAATAAAAAGAGGGCATTCCAAACCGCTTAGAAAATGATCGAGCCAAGGATGAGCACATTTAACAATGCTATTTTATTTAGTTCATGCACATTCTAAGGTGACTTGTCTTTTAACATCATTCACCTATCAGTGGTAGCATGAGTAATCTGACAAAGTCTGATCAATATGAACCAGCATGCAAATGCAAGTCCATCTTTGGAGAGTCATGATGATGTAATTATCAAGGGTGATTAAGGACTCTGTGCTTGTTTTCTTCTTTTTTCATGTTCCTAGAAACTGATGACTGCATGATGAATCTGAACAAGTTCTTGGCCACTGAACTAGTGATGGAAATGAAGGTCGGTTAGTCATTAATTTATATGCATAAAGTCCTAAGTTCTTCTTTTTTAATCATAGGCATTCAGGTGCGAGAGAATACAAATGATGGTGCAAATGGTGGTCAGGTTAGGAGCTCTTTCATATGCTTTATAGTTACAACTAATTATCTTATTATCAAATTGTTTAGTTTGGAACTTCTTTTGTACCTTCTTTCAAACCTCAGTAATAAGTTAATGCTGATATTTTTTGTTCATCCAATACCGTTAACTATGAAGCTCTAGTTGTGTTGTTTGGCCAAAAAATTAGATTTCTCTGATTAAGTGAGGACATCTAGGACCAAGTCTCACATACTCTGGAAGTCCATTTCGGCTGAGCATCAAGATTCATTTCTATTCTTTATTTAGTTTCATCAGGGTTGTCAGTAAAAAGGTTATAATTGCCAATTACCGTGCAATCAAAGTGTATATCAATTTTCATTATTGCTGTTGCTTGTTGGTTATTCATTTGCTATGCAATTGAGATAGAACTGGATGATTACTAATTTTTGCATTTGTTTTATAAATATTGATGGAACTTCTAACAATATGAGGATGTGTTGATTGTTGCAACTAGCTTCTGACATCAGGTTATTGCTTTTCTGATCATCATGAAATAGATAATCTGAATTGGGCTTATATGTTGCTATGATAAACTTTCTTCATTGTTGATTGGCTGGTTGTACCCAATAAGCTAATTCCTTCCACAAACTTGGAAGTATGATCCCTAGGATTAGGTGGTAACTTATAACTGCTTCACACTTCTGAACCCACCTTTGATCATCCAGTGTTCTGCTAATTTCAGCGCAGAAGAGCCAACAGAATTTATTTATTTTTAATTATTGTTCTCATTAACATACCTAGAGAATTAATATTTCTTTAATCATAGATATAGGCTCTGTTTACAGTCTGATCACCACAATGAATTTGATCCGCAGGACATCAAATAAGTAGATGACTTTCAGATTAAAATTAAAAAGCAGCATCTAATGAGGACTTTCACTGTATTAGGCTCTTCTTGCTAATTTAGATTATCACCCAATCTGGCACAATGTTTTTAATCCTTAAATCTCATGCTCAAGATCATTCATTATATATGAAGCCAAAATTTGATTATCAAGAAGAAAAGACAAGTTGGTTATAAGCGCAAAACTGCCTGTACAACGGGATAGAACTGTATCCTTCAGCCTTAATTTAGAAAATTTTTTATATGACTATGGAGAATATTAATATCCAACTTCTGATATTATGACTTTAGATGTGTATTTCTTAGTTGCTGGAATGGAGGTAGTCAACAACATCCTATTAATCTATTTAGATGAAGCACAAAGCACTGGAGAATTATGTACAAGGTTCAATTTCATCTCCTCTGAAACAAATTTTATCCTAATTATCTTTCTAGGAGCATACTATGATTAATGACATCATGACAACATGCATAAGGCATCAAAGTTTAAAAGAGAGCTGAAAGACATGATTGAGCTTCAGAGAGTTCATTTAGGTTGTGCGGTACAATTGCAACAATATGTCACCTGGAGAATTTACACTGTACTGATGGCATGATGACACATCTTTATGAGAAATTTGATTTGTGCTAGCATGTGTTACTGGTGCTACATGTGGTGAATATTAGAATCTTGCGGGAGATAAATGTGCTAGTTTCACAAGGAACACATCTGCTTTGTTGACTGTAGTTAAAGAACACTCGTCATAGTTTTCTACTATAGAGCAAGGTTTGCAATTTCGACCTGTACCGCCTGGTACGGGTGGTACATACCGATCCGTCAGGTTACCGGTATGCGGACCGTCCGCTACCGGGCGGTTCTACCAAAAATCGACCGTCGATGGCCGATTGAAGAAGAAATCGACCGTCGGCGGTCGATTGAGAGAGAAATCGACCGTCGGCGGTCGATTGCGGAAGAAAAGGGAAGAAGAAGAGGAAAAAAAGAAAAAAAGAAGATAAGAAAGAATACCTCGCCCGCGCGCCGTGGCCGCTTGCGCCCGCTTTTTCTCCCGCGCGGGGAGAAAGATCGAGGCGACGTCGCCCCTTTTCTTTTTTTAATATTTTTAATATTATATTATATTATAAAAATATTATCTTATATTTTGATACCGGGCGTGCATGCACTGTGCATACCACCTGGTACCAGTACCGACAATATGTCGGTACACTGGTACGGACCGGTAAGTTAAATCTTGCTATAGAGAACTAGAAAATGAAGGCTGATAATGCTTCATGAAATCAACGAAACAAATGCTGCTGTTTTCTTTATTCTTGCATCGACGTTCTGTAAGATTTGCAAATATATTTTCTGGTTGGTTTTGCTTGGCTTAGTATATATTCAGTTATTCTCATGATTTTAACCACAACTTTGTTTTCATTTGTTAAATAAGGAGAGGTTTTGTACTCCTTTTTCATAGCTTTACTTGTGCACTTTAACTGATTAATCCTATTCTTTTGTGGTTGCAGGCTGTTTGGCAGGACAACATAGACCCAGACAACATGACATACGAGGTTTTCCATTGATCTCATTGATTTTTTCTAATGTCTTATATTCATTTATGAACATACTAGATCTTGGTATCCACTTATGTGATTTATCAAGATAATAATTTTCTGATGAATGAATGTTCCCCAAACAACTAATGACAATTTTACATATGTTCTATGTTTTTTGGTTTAAATAGTATGTGGAGGGATATTCAGAGCAATGCTTGCAGGAAGGAATGTCTTCAGATGATATATGACACCACAATTTAGTCCCATATCAGATAGGAAGGAGATTTAAATTGATCTAAAAAGCTAGACTGGACTAATTCTGTTAATAACACCATAAAAGTCAATTCTATTTGCTGATCTAATCACTTGTAACTTTCACATGACACTTGTAAATGACATTCACCACATTAATATTGATGAATATTTTAGCTGCTATCCGAGCCAATCATCCAGCTGGAGAATCTAATTTATATGTAGGCATCTGATATTTCTACCATTTATAATAGATTTTGCATTTTCAATTTTAATGGTATTTTGGAGGTCTAGGAATGGCCAAATATTAAATTTGCTTAGTAGTTTACACTGATGTTCTTTATATTTCATTCTTGTATTAGTTTGCATTTGCTAGAGACGTACTTATAGTCATTCTTCAATAATTTGGAAGAGCTTTATGTAATGCCTATATGTTGGACGAGTACATGTAGGATCTCAAACAATCAGGATCTACATGTCCATTTCTCATTTCAACCAGTCCTGGTACTGCATATACATATCATCATATTTGAACTTGCATGCATACACAGACTTGGTCATTATGGAAAACAGGAGCACTGTTTAGAACGGATGAGATATTTTACAGAACTATTATTAATGCAAGTAATAATGGGTGGAGGAATAATTGTTCCTTTTGGTACACTAGAGGGCCTGTTATTTGCTCTCAGAGCATAATAGTGTTTCATATTTATTGGTATCGTTAGAACTTTTCTCGAAGATTTTGCCATTCTCATCCGGCATCAGTAATTTACCCATGGAATATACTTTTCACATTGGCATATCAAATTTAAACTTTGGAATTTAGCATGCAATAACCTGTTGATCACTCTTCAAGTTCTTTTTATTTCCCCTTGATAAAAATATCTGAACATTTTATCAATTATCAAAATAATAAACAGGAGTTACTTGATTTGGGTGAGGCAGTAGGAACACAAAGCCGTGGTCTTTCTCAAGAACAAATTTCTTCACTTCCTGTCTCAAAGTACAAGTGTGGCTTCTTTTCTAGGAAAAAATCTCAGGAGGAGAGGTAAAGTTTTGGTTCTTATGTTTCTTTAGATGATGAAGATTCTCGTCTTTGTTTGCTACACATGAAAAAAAAAAAGTGTCTTGAACTCCCGTATGATTCCTGATTTGTACATGTAGATTAATGGACAGATTCAAATACCGATTGTATATGGTGAGCAATGACACATATCTTCTGGTCCAACCAAGGAGCAGTATCGGACCATATGGTTCCATACCATATTATTTTTGTTATTTTTGTGGAGGACACTGGATGGTACGAGTTGATATACTATCCAGTATACTGTTTTCTACCAGTCTGATAGATCACCGAAACCGGCATTGGACCCTTAGTTAAATCCTTGGTTTAATGTGATTCACCTCATATCTCCTATTGCATCGGTTCATATTTATTGGATTTAAAATCTTTTAGCAATTTTTTTGCTAGGAATAATCCCAGCCTGTAATGCTGGTATTGCATTTGGATCAATCTAATTTTGACGTGGTTGAGGTTTTGGAACATTTAAAATAGTTTTTTGGGGGAAAACGGAACAAAGGAAACAGAACGATAGTGCCTGATCTTTTGTGTTGGATTTGCAACTTGTTGATTCACTGTGTGCCCACTAATGCTGTACTCATCTGTGCAGACATCCGCACCTCATTACCATTATAGATTGCATTGTTTGATAAAAGCAACAATTGGCTTAAAACATAATGCTTGTAGGAATAGCACCAGGTTGTAAGCATATAAAGGGTACTATTGCCAAGATTTTACTCTGAAGACATTGTTCATGGTGTTTTGCAATGTAACATGCATTCTTTTGTCGTTGCCACCAGATCATGTCTCTCAAACCAAATTTTATTTCTAGCACTCGTTTAGATGGAGCAGAATGTTGATTTGTATGAACATATATAAAGATGGATTTAAGTGATAGGATCAGCCTTCCTAGACCTTGTAACATAACCTACACACGAAGATTACCAAGCCATCTGTAATTTGTCTTCAGTTTTGGTTAACTATGACTCTTTACCTTTATTCTTTAGGTAGACCAAATTTTTTATATGAAATATCTGGAAGTCCTAAAATTACTTTATATGTGCCAGATGCATCATTTGCCAGATGAACTACAAGAGAGGGGATAGACAAATTACTCTTCCATGCAAGCATGTCTATCATGCTAATTGCGTGACACAGTGGCTTAGCATAAACAAGGTTAGCAAGGATTTCACTTTGTCAGTTAATACAACTTTGTGTATCTCCCGGGTGTACCCGATCAGATATTTTCCTCTTGTAGGCATGTCCAGTTTGCTTGGTGGAGGTTTCAGTTTAGGAGCCTAGGCGTCAATGAATACTACTCGGCGACTTGCACGGAAGTTTTTAGCTATTTTCATCACTTAAAATCGCATCTCTTTTTCTTCTATTTTTTTTTTTTTTTTGGCTTCTCTTTACTATTTCATCTTCATGTTTGCAAACATGGAACTGGACCAGTTACACTATTCTCCTTCTGCCTTGTGTGGCGCAAGGATCATGGTAGGTTATGATCAAGTGAATGCATTTAGGCCAATGTTAATTGGATCCTGTTTGGCCCTAAAAGATGCTGCTGCTGCTGCTGCTTTAGTTCTGTCTTTATCTTTTTACTAGGATATGTCCTTAATTTGAGCTCCGAAGCCAGAGTTCCTTAGTTCTTGCCCCCCAAGGATTTCATGCTTAACAGCTTTTGCAGACCACCCACTTGGGCAATCAATCTAAATGAGTTAAGGAAGTTAAAGATTCCTGAATCCATTTCCAGATAATGCATCAGGGAACACGCTTGTGACCGAGGAGGAGCCGTCACAATAAAGTTGTAACAAGCAGATGTCAATCTGCCCAAATATTTTGTGGTATCAATTCATAATATCAATCTTGTGTGTTGAATTGTCCATCTCCTTCCTTCGTTGATCTGTAGCTCCAGAGTCCGATTGGTCTTGGAGATAAATCCGAGGTGCCAAATTGCTTGCGAAGACAAACGCTGCATTATCCATGACTGTAGCAGTTGGCATCGATCTTTATGTGTGTTTTGTTATTTTTTTTTATTGAAGTCAAGTTAAGCTTTAGACCCAGTAATCCTTGTCCTGGATCCAAGCCTTACCTTTTTTTAGTTGTGCCAGACCATGCATGATTGATTGTGTGCCGACACAATTTTATTTGATTCTGACAATTTGTTACAGGGTTTTTGACCCAACTGAATCGAATCCACCTTCACAAGATCATAAGCAGCAGATCCGGTTTCTTTGCAGGTAAAATTGTGACGTTACTGCTAAAGAATGTATGAGAGTTTTTATTTCCTATCATATGCCTCCCATTTTAGCTTCAAGCAGTTTGAACCATAACTGAATCCAAGTAGGAATGGAAATCGAACAGACTTAACAGTTTGTTGCTGATGGGGGAAGATTTAAGGGTGTATGATGGCACTGACGACTATGGTGGTGACTCAACACATTAGATTTATCGGGCAAATGGTTATAATTAAAACATAAAAAGAAAATATTTACCCTCCTTACAATAAACGAAGTACAAATCTCCTATTCTATGGAAGAAAACCTTATATTTTCTCACATTAATTCTATGATTAGTTCAAGTCTCATATTGTTCTATGAGTAAACTTATTATTGACTCAAAACTTATTAGCATGTGACCAACATATACAAGCCAGGCAGGATACGTTGGCATTTGTTCTTAAAATTAAAAAAAAAAAGATGTCAATCACCATCATCACCAGCTTTGTTTAACATAAAAGGAAAGAAATTGTACCATAAGAATATACAAAATAAACAGGTAAAGACAGAGCGGATCACCTTATGTTATGCCCCTTTATCCATGGCAGTATCTTCCCCATAGGCAAAACAAGCATATTTCAAACAAGGAAAACAAGCGAATCTCCATGTTAATAAAAATCCTGAAGAAATAAAAGACATGTAATATCATCAGAGGAGGTTGTTTCATAAGCTTTCTCAAGATTCATGCTAGTGATAACACATTTCATAGATTTAATAATTAACTGCGACCGCATCCATAGTCACGAAATCAAGGAGCAGTCGGAAAACTAACACTGGTTCCATGTAACAGTAGCATCGCAATGTTAATCTTGCCTACCAATTTGTGCTCGAAGATTTCAAAAGCAAGGCTGCCTTGATTTCACATACCAGTGATAATAGCATGACACCGAAGACCAAAAACCTTCTCAAGTAACATTTTCCTTTGGACCATTGGAACACAGGGAAGCGCATTGCCATGACTCATCTGAATGACAGCATACTATTAGTAAGAGTGACCCTTCAAACTGCATCTTCAACGATTGCCTACATTTAAATGACAAGAACTTCTGCAGATTAAATGTAAAGGTTTAGATAAAAAAGTATGAGCATATATTACCAATCACACTTGAAGGTACAACAAGTTGGCTATTGTTGATGGACTGGCTAGGTGTTTCAATGCTGTGACCATTGTTTACTCTTTCCTTGCTCGGTTCCGTGCAGCTCTGGCCGTGGTTGAATGCTCGGACTGAGAAAAACGGATAAAAATGTGCATAATCATAGTAACCATTAATAACGCTGCTGTGGTGACTGCTACTCCTTTCCATGTTGACAAAAGTTCAGTCCATTTGAAGAATCTGAAGGTAGTGTATGACAGGAGACTAAACCAAAATGCCACGACCTGTTCAACTCGAGATTATCATGAAAGGTAAAAGTGAGATCCAGAATAAGTCATTGTATAGAAAACTCAGTAGGAATACTAGCATCTTTAGAGAACAAATTTATCACCTCAATTAAACAATCCATTCATTTGTGCAAAAAGATGATTTCCATTGTTCAGTTTCTTTAATCAGACAAAGTTCAGAGCAAATAGAGAAGGAAAAAAAAAAAAAAACTGGAATCATATCATTTCACGATATCTGAAATATTAGACTCAAACGTACAGTCCATATCATATCATGACATCTGCAATATTAGACTTGATTGTAAAGTCTGCAAATTGTGAACTTCTCATAAGCAAAAGCATTATCAGCTACCTCATTATTCTCCTAGGTCATAAGCTATCTAGACTAATACACCACGAGAGAGTGAGCTGCTTTACACTGCAGCCTCATTGAACAACGTTTCAACTTGGAAAAAACAAAGTTGGATAGAGCTTCGATTTAATCATTATAAGACTTTTTTGATAATCCACTCATGAAGAAGGTCCTGTTATTCTTCAGATATAAAATGGGTCAGAGATGGGAAAAACGGATCTACCATCGTAATATAAGAAGACGATTGGGATCAGTCTAGAACTCTATGCTGACATTTGCAGCTTCTTAGCTTTCTATCAACAGAGGCATTGTACAAAGACATACAATGCAACATGAGGAGAGTTTCACCTTTGACAAACACATTATGATGTTGCAAGTTTACAACATTAACGGTCTTATCTTGTACCAAATATTTTTTTCTTTATATAACTTGTTTTATTTATACTGCCAAGATGAGTAATATCTTACCAGCAAAGACTTTATAGGCCGACCAATTTGTCTTTGTTCAATGCCAAAAGTACCCTCCGAATGGTATCTATCCAGTAAAGCATCCTGCCAGAGAAATAAGTTCAATGATACAATGAAAGGAACACAGATAATAATAGTAAAGCAGCAGGACATCATTGCACAAAAGTGAAACCAAGAATATGTGACTAAATTGCACATTTTAATCATCTAATAAAAACAAAAGATCCACAGAACTCTCGTAAAGCATGTGAGAAAGAATACATGCCTTAGCCACAAATATGTCTTTACACCACTGTGCCACTCCCCCGTCTGTTTCAGGCAGATCGGTCATTGCATGCCGCTTGATGTGGACATATACCTGCAATCACATAAGTCTTAGACAATAACAAACCTGAAAACAGATTCTGTTATTACATGATACTAGTTCCTCATTCTTCTGTTTTAATACATCATTGATAGATCTTAATAGCTTTCTCTCTCACCTCCTCCCCTAGCCTCCTCTTCCTTCGCCATCTCCTCCTGTTCTTCTCCTTTTTCACCTCCTCCTGTTTATCTTCCTCTCCTTCTCTTTCACTATCTCCTCCTTTTCTCTGCTCTCTTCTCTTCTCCTCCTCTTCTTCTACTCTACTCCTCCGCTGCCACCTCCTCCTCGTCTACCTCCGGATTGTCAGCACCTTTTTGTTATTCACATCACCGCCACTTTGTCCTCATTGGTGTCACTGTTGCTGCCTCCTCATCCCCTCTTACCTCCTCCACCCACCCCCTTGGGTGTATGTGCGTGTGCAGGGCCCGGGCAGTCCAAGTACTAACTGGTACCAACCCATACTGACTGTTGATACACCAGTGTATGGTATGACACCTGTCTAGCTATGGACCAGTCTTGAAACCAAACCAAGAATTTAGTCCATGCCTTGTGCCTTCTGATATACTTGAGCTTACATCAAATCTACAAGATGGCTATTACAATAACATAGCAAGATCATGCATCCAGTAGATATCACAAATAGCATAGAAAGTTAACTGTAGATCAAAATGATTAAGTAGTTCTAATGAGATTAACAATTAGTTATACCCACAACTCAGTTCTCGAGCTTACATCAAATCTACAAGATGGCTATTACAACAACATAGCAAGATCATGCATCCAGTAGATATCACAAATAGCATAGAAAGTTAACTGTAGATCAAAATGATTAAGTAGTTCTAATGAGATTAACAATTAGTTATACCCACAACTCAGTTCTCTCATAAAATTTCTAAACATCAATTTCCATAGGAACACATAATTATCATAAATTGATAACAGTTCTCTCATAAATTAACTAAGCATCTATTTCCCTTGGAAGCCTTGAACTTATCTTAAATTGATAACCATGATACAGAAGTAACATATGCATATCAATCACATGTTACTCAGTGTAGCCCTATCAATAATTCTTTGCTCCTTGATATCCAGAATTTCAGAATCTGAGTTTCTTGGCCTTCAAATAAATCCAAGTATATTTAGATGCATTGCCTAAATGCAATGGTGAACTGGGCAAGGAAGACACATAATTAGAGTGCATAATTTAGGATACATACCACTGAAGATTGCCCTTTCAGAATCCTAAGCATCGTTGGTGGAGGTTGATCAGAAGGAACAGCTACTGTTACATCATAGATAGCAGGAACAAAAGGGCGCATAATGCTTACTGCTGAAACAAAACCCTGAAGACTAAACACATGTCAATACATAATTACATATATAGATATTGCAATCTATACTAATCAAAGCCACAGATGCAAAAGAGCTTGCTATCACAATAGGAGATAAATATTGAGTATTCTGCGTTTGCATGTCATCCCATATCGTATCTAAGATATTCAAACGATAGAGCTAGTTTCAAGATCATCAATTACAGAGATAAAACCAACAAAAGGAAACAGACTCTCATTGCAATAGTAATTTGTCAAAAACTAAAAACAACCTTGGTACGAGGAATGAGAACATTCCTAGGGACAGGAAGACCTTGTGAAGCTGCATATTCTTGTGCTGCTATAAGTTTTGCCGGTGTAAAACGTGTCCCCTCAACAAACAAAGCCAGCCAAAATGGTCTAGGGAAGTCCTTCAAACGTTGTAAACCTAACTGCATGTCACAGACACTCAAATGAAATAAAAAAGAATGAAATCAAGAAAAGTGAAGAGAGTACAAAAAAAGGCAACAAAATAGTACGGTAAGTGTGTTCTCATCCTTAGACCAGCTTCTTTCAAGAAACAGGTACTCAGTAAACCACATTGACCAACCAATAACCTGCAATGATGGTTATAGAGAACTTAATATCAGAACACAGACTATTATGTAATAAGAGGATTGCTCTAGAAACTTCAAATGGACACATAACAAAATGACTTTGAACTTTGCCATGAAAAAAAAATCTATATTTAATGGCTTTGTGGGTACCAAGCAAAGTAGATTAATAATATCAGAAAAAATTAAAATAAAACAGAAAATTAGGGGCACAAACCAAATATATAAAAAACAGGTCTTGATATATCCAGGGGTTGTTGATGATAGGAAAAATGAAACTGTGACCCTGTCGTAGTCAGCACTCTCTTGAAGCACAAGATTGACGATTGACAATAAAGTTTTTACTTTAAAAATGAATGATACAATTGTACTAAAGCACAGGGATCACCAATGGTCAAGAATACAGGATACGTTTTAGATTTCAAAGAGTATTTTTGTTCAATATTGACAGAGGTGGCCAACTCAACAAATTTAAAACTCAATCATAAAGTTGCTGGAGACACCTACATTCACTTTTGTACAGTCGAGTGAATTAGCTTGATACTTGATAAAAACATCATTTAAGAGTGCAGGCTTTTTTTCAAAGGGCTCCTTAGAGCTACAGCAAACCCCTGGCTTTAACCATGAACAGTAACATGTCTTGACTGAATTTCCTTGAAAAATATCCAAGATCACCATGGTCTAATTTTATAAAAACATCAATCTAGCAGAACAGAATAGCATAAAACAATATAAAAAATCAGATACTTCTCTTCTTATCACTTATATCATGTTATATAGCTGCCACCACCATTTCAAGGCACAAGTCTCATTTCGCCCCTCTCTCTTGTGATTTGCTTGTGGCAAGAAAGAAAGAGAAAAAAAAGAACAAAGCTTTTTGGATATTCAAATTATTAATTGTTTTCATATTTCAGCTGCAGGATGAAATCTAGTTTTTTTGGTCTTGACAATCATCCAAAATGACATCTACACCAGAAGGTTGGTCCAGTAGATCAAACAAATGATGCCTACAAAAATTGATTATGTTATAATAATTTGGATAAGAAGGACAACAGCTTCATCATAGATGACCTAGTCCAGAAGAACTGTTTACATGTGACGAAAGAGAAAAATGGCAAACTTTGTTACTTAAATACTCACTGGCAGAAACTTCGATGATTTTTTCATCACTGCTAAAGTGCTACCAAGGCAACCTGAGCGCTGAGATAAGGAAGAAAATATACATGTCAATCAACAATGACAAACAAAATACCTTAGTGCTTCCTTTTCAACCACATAAATTCGTGACCAACAAAAGCATGACATGCGTAATTGGATTAAACCTACCCTAATTATGCTTAATCTTGTGTAATGCACAAACAGATACAAACCTGAGATAAAATCCATCCAACAAGCCAATCAATGTCACTTTTGTGGTTGCAAATGACAAGTGCATGCTCCTTACCTGTAACATGTTTTAAGGTTAATGACAATGAATAATATTACTACACAACAGATCAGACCCCAAAAAAACACTCTGCTCTGTGAGAACATCGTTACTTTCCTAATAAGAAAAAGAAAAAAAAAAGAAAACAAGTTCTTACCCATTAATTCAAAAGTTTTAGAATCTGCATATAATTGGACCTGCAACCATGAAATTACATTATACGTGTTAAACCTTTAGATATAGATATGAGCAACATAAATCTCTTGGTCACAAACAAGTATAAAAATTACATAGCACAACAAAATTATCAGAGCAAAACTATGTTACAACAGTACTATAACTAACAAACCATGACAAGGTAATGAAATCAGCTATCTGAGCTTCTGGACCAAGCTGAATAGAAGGTCACCACTTGCATTAATTTTTCAGGAATAGGGCATAACAAGGTAGTCAAGTCAACCGCTTAAGTAACCAAAACTTGCGCTAAATTTAACTGCTATTTTCTTTGCCTCGTCAAGCCAGCCTAGATGTGGAAATTATAGCTGCCAATCAGCCTTTAAAGAACCCTGAATTATGCTGAAATGCTGTGCTACTCAGCCTTTATTCTTGCTTCCTCGCTCCTTCTTCCTGTCGACTTCTGTGCCTATTATCACTCAAGGTAGCAAGGGACAATCCTACTAGTCAAGAAGAGCAAGAGAGAGTCCCTTGCTTCGGATATTGAAGCAAACATTCTTGGGGATGACCCTAATATACCAAAAAAGGTAATAATTCAAACACCAAACAAGTCATGGTACTACCAGAGATGGTCACATCGCAAACAATAGCCGAAGATATCTGAAGATTTTAAGGAAGTTTACCTTAACACCAGCCCACCAATCGACAAGCCAGATAAGCTGGAGCCATAGCAATTCAGCCACAACTCTGTTAATCCTCCTGTAGAGACTTTTCGAGAAAGGTCGTATTGTAATGTAAAAGGCAGCCTGCAGGAGCAAAAATCAAAGGTAGAAAACAAGCACGCACGCAAAAAATCTGAATATGAAAAAAAAATCAATTCTTTCGAAAAATTAACATAGCAATATAAAGAATAGAAGTAGATGGGAAAAACAGTGAGAAAAATACTCAACAGTCCAAAGCTACCGGGAAATATGCACTAGCCTCTAATTCATCTTATAACCAAAGTACAAGGAAATCATAATGCCAGACCAAACTAAAAGGCCTATCCCCAACTACGAGCCATAGCTGTTCGAGAAAGAACTCCAAGAATCCATTAAATCCAAACCACCAAACCGCGGAAAAGGAAACACAAACCCTCAAACGATAATATCAGCTATCCAAAGCAAAAGGAGAGCCACCTGAATGAGGTTCACAATAAGCCCCGACAGGAGGAACAGAAGGCCGAGGGGCACCACCACCAACGCCGCAGCCATTGCCATGGCCGAGATCCGGCGGAAGAACAACAATCGTTTCTCCTTTTGTCAGGAATCAATCGAACGAACAAGAACAGGATTAAAACCAAGGATTGTTTTGGGTTTCTTGCGCTATCTTCGATGGGAATTCTCCCCGCCGACATCAGGCTCCGACGCAGCCATCTTACGCAGAGATCGGGGGGCCGTTGGAGATTTATGAGACGACACAAGACGGGAAGCGGAGGGGCGGGACTCCGCGCTGTCTCAGCCGAAAGATACAACACGAGAGTCTCGGATTTCTATTGGTTGCAATTGCGGGTCCCACAGGAGTCCCACCGGTGATGACGCAATAATTATATATCGATTTCACACAATCCAACGAAGTGCTATTATTTGCTAATTAATATATCATTGATAATTATCTGTTCCATTAACACGAATAGCCGGTCGGATCTTCCGATGGACCGGTTTATCGACGACCCGGTTCAATCGATCGGTCTGGTTGATTGATTTCTATTATGAATTGACAAGAATATATATGAAAAAACATTTTATCCCCTATATATATATATATATATATATATATAAATGTAACGTATGAGGGGTATTTGTGTAATTTAGGAATAAGGGATCAACATAAGAGGCCGGAGAGGGCGGTGAAATAAACCTGGCGAAACCTCAAATCGTTTCGTCTCCTCTGAAACCGATGGATCATTCGCAGCAGCAGCAGCAGCAGCAGTGGGTACAATCCCACCACCACCAGGCTTGGGCCGCCGCAGCCCCCCCTACCACTTCTTCGCACGGTTACCACCAACCGGCCACCCTCGAGGAGGTCCGTAGCCTATGGATCGGCGACCTCCAGTACTGGGTCGACGAGAGCTACCTCCACAGCTGCTTCGCGCACACCGGGGAGGTAACGCTCGTCCCCTGCTCTCGTGATTTCTTTTAGGGTTTGGCCCTGTTCCCTGAGTAGCTTTTGGTTTTGAAGTCCCCTTAGGGTTTCCGAAGTACCTAACTATGGATTGCGTGATTAACGCTCAGGATTTAGGTTGCTCAGCCTCTAGTTTGTGTATATGTTGCCGTTCTTTGTATTAAACCGGGGAGTTAACTCTCTTCCCCTCCTTTCATGATTTCCTTTAGCGTTTTGTCCTGAACCCTAACGGGTTCCTGGTCTTGAAGTTTACTTAGGGTTTATGAACTGTGAAATACGAGATTAATGCTCAAAATTTAGGTTACATATCCTCTAGCTTGCTTATATGCTGCCATCCTCTGTATCCTACACGGGGAGGTAACTCTCGACCTCTCTTTTCGTTATTTTCTTTAGAGATTAGCGTAGCCCCCTGAGGTTTTTGTTCTTGAAGTCTACTTAGGGTGTACGAACTGTGAAACATGAGATTAACACTCAGAAATTAGGTTACTTAAATCTCTAGTTTGCTTATGTGTTGCTATTCATTGTACTTGATTATTTTGGTCAAGGGACGTTTTTATTAACACCATGCGCTCATGATTTGTGGACTTTGTTAATTTTGATGCTAAATGTTTCCACTTGTTCAAGATATAAAGTTGCGGTAGTTTTGAGAAATTATGGTATTTGTCTTTATTTGGGTCCACAGGGTCTCCGTGTCCTTGGATCAAATGTTGGTCCATTTCTTTAGCAAAGCTTGTCAATCCTTGTAGATTCTTCTTCTGTCTAGGTGAAATTTGACTTTTACGCTTGCATGAAGTCCCTCGTTTGCTTATATTAGCCTAGTAATTCATCATTAAAACCATCTGCTTTGGAGTTATGATGTTAATTGTCAATTGAACGTGAATGTTTTCCTCCTCCTCGATGCAACCTTCTTTTTTTCATCTTCATGCTGCTGTATTTGATGGGGGAAACCTTGGATAACTGGTGTCTGGTTCAGTTGGCATGGGATCAGGTTACTCCGTTTCACACGTCTAGTTTCTTTTTAGTACCTGTAGGTTTCACTGTTATCACTTGTTTTTGCTGCTATTGCCTATACTCTGACTTTAGGATTCTATGCATGAAATTTTTTTATTTTATAATTGGTAAAAAATTGTGTATATAATTGCAGGTTGTATCAGTAAAAATTATTCGCAACAAGATAACAGGGCTTCCTGAAGGGTATGGGTTTATAGAGTTTGTTTCACATGCGGCTGCTGAAAGAATTTTGCAGACATATAATGGAGCTCAAATGCCTGGCACAGAACAGACTTTTAGGCTGAATTGGGCCTCATTTGGAATTGGAGAAAGGCGCCCTGATGCTGGACCTGACCATTCCATCTTTGTGGGAGATTTAGCATCTGATGTGACAGATTACTTGTTACAAGAGACATTTCGTGCCAACTATCCATCAGTTAGAGGTGCCAAGGTTGTCACTGATCCTAATACAGGACGTTCAAAGGGTTATGGCTTTGTCAAATTTGCTGATGAGATGGAAAGAAATCGTGCAATGACTGAAATGAATGGCGTCTATTGCTCCTCACGGCCCATGCGAATAAGTGCAGCCACACCTAAGAAAACTACTGGTCTCCAGCAACAGTATCCGGCTGCAAAAGGTAATATTACGTGACAGAATATTTTTGATAAATTTTAGAAATTTATCTTAGAAAGATAAATAAGGAGTATGCAAAAAATTCACAACTAGTGGCAACCTGGGTATATAGCTGGTTGGCATGCTTGATAAATTTTTAGAAAGAAAATAAGGAGTATGCAAAAAATTCACAACTAGTGGCAACCTGGGTATATAGCTGGTTGGTATGCTTGATAAATTTTTAAATGGATGTCACTTTGTTGTGTCTGTTTTTGCTGATTATGTCGGTGTTCTCGTTGACTTTTCCTTCTAATCTTGATCTGCTATCTTGGCATTTCAATCTTTTATGTTATGCTTATACTGACAAGGCCAACCAGTTTTTATGTATACATGTTTTTTCGGCAGCTATATATCCAGCTACGACGTATGCAGTGGCACAGCTGCCACCTGTTCCTCCAGACACTGATATCACAAACACAACTGTATGTAATTTGTATCATCTTCAGAATTTGTTTACCTTCTATACTAGAACAGTCTTTAATTTTTCTGTTTCTGTCGCAGATATTTGTTGGTTGTTTGGACCCTAACGTCACAGAAGAGGAACTGAAACAAATATGTGCTCAGTTTGGTGATATTATCTATGTAAAGATTCCAGCTGGTAAAGGATGTGGCTTTGTGCAGTTTGTCGCTAGGTAGGCTGGAAATTTGAGAAGCATCATGTTGTCTTTATTGCATTAATTTTAACAAGATCATCTATCTATTTGTTATCGCACTAATCTAAATAGGATGACCATCGACATTATTTATGTGCTTTCTTCATTAGGTTTGAGTATATATTATTTGGAACATTCTTAAAAATGGTACTACAATCTTAAATCTAACTATGACCTGAACATTCAGGTTATTGAATTTTTAAATCTTTTGGTAAGAAAATTTACTTACTATTATTTACAAGGTTTGACTTACCGGTCTATACCGGTATACCGAGTTCATCTCGGTACCGGTACTGGTACGGTACTGGTACCGGGTGGTATGTACACTGCATACTATTCGGTATATTAAAATAAATATAAATATTATAAAATATAATATTATATAATATAAATATTAATAAATTAAAATATATAAAAAAAGAAAAGGGGCGACGTCGCCTCGATCTTTCTCCCCGCGCGGGCGCTAGATTATTCTTTCTTCTCTTTTTTTTTCTTCTTCTTTTCCTCTTCTTCTTCTTCCCTTTTTTCTCGCTCAATCGACCGCCGATGGTCGATTTCTCCCTCAATCGACCGCCGACGGTCGAGTTTTGGCGGAACTGCCCGGTAGCTGGCAGTCTGCATACCGGCAACCTGGCGGACCGGTATGTACCGCTCGGCTACCGGGCGGTTCCACGTACCCGCAACTTGGCGGACCGGTATGTACCGTCCATACCGGGCGGTAAATGTCGAAATTGCGAACCTTGATTATTTGTACAATTCTCAGGTCATACTTGTGCTCATTGTTCCCAGGTCAAGAAGTTTTAATGTAACTGGTACTTTTATGGCCATGGCCGTATTGGTCAGTCTCAATAAGTTTTTAGTATAACTGGTACTTTTTGGCCACAGCTGGTACTCATGAATTTTTTTTATAAATATTTTCAAAGAATATCAAGTCGTAACATTTTGAATTATTCCAAATGGAGTATTGTAAATGAAAACCACACCATCTTAGAATACATTTATGTATTGAGCATGAAATTGGATGTATGTATTTTTTATGAACTTTTAAAGCTTTTGTGAACATAAAAATATAAATTAGTGAACATATTTATGAATGATTAATAGTAATAGACTTGGTGCCAAGGTAAACCCACTATGATATGGATGACCTAGTTTTGAGTCATTAAAGCAGCTAATCCGCTTCATGGATCACTTTGCTTGAATTGGCCATTGCTGCAACCTGAATTAATAGGAACCTTGTGCACTAGCAGCACCTTTTTATCTTAGTAACTTTGAGAACTTTCAAAAGGATTGAGTCAAAATACAAACAAAATCTAGTATTTTGACCCTTGGTTGTGACCTTAGAGAATTATACCTAGTTTCTTGACAACATACTTGAACTAATTTGTTTCTTGCTCTACTTCCTATTTTATGATTATAGTAGTGTTCATGGACATTGACATCCACTTCTACATATTGCATTGATTATAGTATAGTGTTAAACTATTTGATATTTTAACACTGCCAATGAACATACTTTATGAACTTATATTTTCTCTATTGCTTCCCTGACATTATATATCCTAATCTGATTCACTTGTCTGTATCTCATCGAATAAGGTCATCTCAGTTGGTAATGAATTCATAAATTTTTTAATGAATCTTAGTCATTTCACAAATAAAATAAAAAAATATTCCATTGTTTTGTTTTATAGGACATCAGCTGAGGAAGCAATACAGAAGCTTCATGGATCCATGATTGGTCAGCAAATCGTTAGGCTTTCATGGGGTAGAAGTCCAGCAAGTAAGCAGGTAATCATGTGGTTATTGCTACCGACTTATGTTCCCTTTTTGTCGATGATAAGTGTGATTTAGCTTTTTTTTTTTTAAGTTGTCATTTATCCTGGCCATAAGTCAGTCATTTCTAACTTAAGAAATTTAGTTCTTTGGTCTATAGTACTTCTATAAACAACTTTAGTCTAATTCTTGTTTCATTTTCTTGGTAAATTGAATGAAGCATGCATGATAGTTTCATTTGGCAGCTTGTAACTAGATATCTTTTAATTTAAGGAGCATTTTGTAATTGACATCAAGGTTTTTACAGAGGCATCTTACATCAATGTATGCTAGTATTTGTCATGGTGTTGATGAAAGATAGCTCCAAATTCTTTATGTTCTAGATAAGCATGATAGCATATTCAATGTGTAGTGAGACCTTCTCTGACATCCTTATGCTTACAGCGGTTTTGATGCCCAACAGCCATGTGGTTGTCAATTGGATGTCATAAACTATTAATTTCAGCCCTTAGTATTTTGTCACTCAGCTGATTGGCAAGGCTTATCATCTTCACTCCAGCTCTGTCTATGGCTTCTAATCCTCAATATCTTGCAAATGAATTGATTGACATAACTCATTATTCTCATTTGGGCTTGCACCAAACAAACTGAGGTTGGCAACTGTGACCATTACTTTAAGATGAGAAGGCCACAGTAGAAAGTTGAGCAGAACTTTATGTTTACATAACCTATCACAAGCTATAGAAACTATGTAGTTTTTCATAGAAATTGACATTGTAGAAGATACATGCAAGGTTTGCAATTTCGACCTGTACCGCCCGGTACGGGCGGTACATACCGGTGCGCGGACCGCCCGCTACCGGGCAGTTCCGCCAAAAATCGATCGTCAGCAGTCGATTTCAGCCGTCGGCGGCCGATTGAAGAAGAAATCGATCGTCGGTGGTCGATTGAGGAAGAAAAAGGGAAGAAGAAGAGGGAAAAAAAAGAAGAGAAGAAAGAATACCTCGTCGGCATGCCGTCCTCGCCCACCTGCCGTCGTCGCCCGCGGGTCGCCTACGCGCCGCGACCGCTTTTTCTCTCGCGCGAGGCACTGTCCTCGCCCACCTACCGTTGCCGCCCGTGGGTCTCCTGCGCGCCGTCGCCGTCCACGGGTTGCCTGCGTGCCGTCGCCGGCCGCTTTTTCTCCCGCGCGAGAAGACGGAGCGTCTCCCTGCGCGGGGAGAAAGATCGAGGCGACATCGCCCTCCTTTTCTTTTTTTTTAAATATTTTAATATTATATTATATTATATTATAATACCGGGCGGTATGCACTGTACATACCGCCTGGTACCGATCCTGTACCAGTATCGACAATATGTCGGTACATTGGTACGGACCGGTAAGTCAAACCTTGGATACATGTGAACCTTTACTTGAGATTAGTTGAATTTTCCTTTCCGGTAATTTCAGAAAATCATAGGTGCAATTGTTTTTATCTGTGCTATGGCAAGTGCTGTAAGATCCATTATAATAAGTTAAAATGGAAATATTTGAATATTTTCATTTTCATGATTTCAATTTCCTTAGGTCATCATCATCTTGTAGCAGTATCATGTCAAATTATCTAGTATTTTTCTTCCTTTTTTTAGACAAAATAAAATTGCATGTCCACCTTTCAATATGTTCTTTTTTCAGAGGCAAGTGTCAAATCATGTGTCCTTATGTTCTACCCAATCATTTTGCAGGACCCAACCACGGCATGGAGTCAGCAAGCAGATCCTAATCAATGGGCAGGTGCTTATTATGGTTACGGTTATGATGCATATGCATATGGAGCCGCTCAAGACCCATCCTTGTATGCATATGGAGCTTATGCTGGATATGGTCAATACCCTCAACAGGCAAGATTAACCACCTTCTATGTTTTTCATTCCACTGTCTTACTTCCACATATACTTATTAGTTCCAACTTGATGGTTGGATTCTCTTATGGATGTTGTTTTTCGATAAATTGGTTATCTGTTATCTTGTGAGTTTTACTAAAGTGATATTAGAAGATATTTAATATGTTTTTTTGGAACATATCATTGCTAATGAACTCATTCGTCTAAGTTCAGTATCTGATTCTTAAGATAGGATTCATATTGTTATAATAAATTATTCGTTACAGTAAGTTGATGGATCCACATGCAACTTGAACAAATTAATAGCTCTCTCTTTCTATCCCTTTCCTTGTCTCATTTTTTGATGTTATTTACCCGTTTGACCATGGACCAATAATAGACCATATGGATTAGGTAAAGGGTGGTATTTGATTATTTATCATTTTTTTCATATGGGTCAGTATACTATCCTGGTATAACAGTACCATTTCAATCCATTGGCTTGCCGAAACTGCAATCGACCAATATTCAAAACCGACATATGCCTTGATCCTTTGTTTCATTCTACATAAACAATAATATGTCCCAACGTACTCAATTTTGATGTGGTGAGGAAGTGGGTCTGACCTTTGGAATGGCAAGGAATAAGAGGTCTGCTGCTGCTGTGCTGCCTGTTTGGGTTATTGGTGAGAGAACAGGTAAATGCAGGATAGGCTCATCATCATCATCCCAAAAGTAAATCACCTTTCAATCCAGTATCATACAAGGTTTTCCTTACCGAGCGGTAAGGCTCGTACCGCTAGGTATGTACCGGTCCGGCAGCTGACTGGTATGCGGACCGGCTGCTATCGGGCAGTACCGCTAAAATCGGCCGTCGGCGGTCGATTAAGGGAGAAATCGACCGTCGGCGGTCGGTTGAGGAAGAAAAAGGGAAGAGGAAGAAGAAGAGAAGAAATACCTCACCTGCGTGCTCTTGCCGCCCGCGGGCGACTTTTCTCCCCACGCGGGGAGAGAGATCGAGGCGACGTAGCCCCTTTATTTGATTTTTTTAATATATTTAATATTTTAATATAATATAATATTATAAAAATATTTATTAAACTGGACGGTATGCACTGTGCATACCGCCTGGTACCTGTACCAACAAAATGTTGGTACACCGGTATGGACCGGTACGTAAAACCTTGGTATCATATGTGCGGGCACCTAATATAAAAGCCCAAAAGAGACTGGTGACTTTATGCTCTTTTAGTGGCTTCTTCTTATCGTGTCGGTTGGTACATGAAAAGCACACCATATAATTAATAATGCTTACTTGTGTTTCTGGCTTGTGTAGCCTTAACTGCTTGACATTTGTCTAAGGTGTTGTTTCTTCCCCAGGTTGAATCTGTACCTGAAATGACACATATGGTCGGTGGTGCAGTTCCAAGCATGGAGCAGAGGGAGGAGAACTACGATCCCTTGGCCATACCTGACGTTGACAAGTAGGTTTTTATTTCTGTTTCTGTGGCTTGGGTTACTGACATTGTTTTTTGTTTTGTTGTACTTCTCCACATGATACCTGATAGTGTTTTTTTTTAATGACTCTAGGTTGAATGCTCAATACCTTGCCATTCATGGAAACGCCATGCTGGGAAGGCATTTGTGGTTGAAGACCGCCCCGTCTTAAGCCAGCTTAAATCCAGATATTTGCCCCGACTCTGTTGAACAGCGAGAGTTAATTTTATGGGTCAGCTTAAAAGAGCAAAGCAAGCATATGGAATGAGTAGCAAGTGGGCATGCTGGTTCTCTTCTCATCCCAACCCAAATTTATAGCTCACTTTTGGAAGAAATATGTCTGAATTGGTTTGAACGAATTCTGCTGCTCACTACCATAATGGTGGCCTCTGTATCTCGAGTCGTTTCCCTATCGAATGTGAATGCTGTGATATCTCAAACTTTGATTCAACAGTAACCTGGTTTCAAGCGGCAATTTCCAGCCCCTCCGGCGAAGATTATTTTGCTTTGTTATGTTTAATTTTCAAGTGCCCTTCTGTATGTGTGCGTGTTGTTGGTAACTAATATAATTTTCTTCTTTTAAGAATGCCCATAATTCGGATAAGCCCCGGATCTTTAAGAGGGGTTCAATTTGGGAATTAAACCGACGACTTTGGTTCTAATCCAAACTGATCAAAAAACCTATAATAAAAACCACATTAATCTTATAAGCCACAATACTTAATAAATACACATGAAGCGGAGACTAGAAATCTTCGAGTTACTAATAATAACACACCTTAAAGCATCAATGGATTGGGAAAGTACGGGTAAGCCTTATGTTGATGATATCGATTTAGCAGCGAGAAACTCAATAACAGGTGATCCTACATTTCGTATAAATGATCTCTTCAAAGCCAAGGGGCCGAGGGAACATACATATTCCGCCTTCCACAATGGGGGCATTTTGATTCTGCAATATGCATTTCTTGGGACGGACGCATGGAAATTAGAACCGAGTTTTTCGAACAGCTCTTAGCTTGAAAGATTTCCCTCGACCTCCATCCGGCATCTTTCCACATCACCACAACCTGCAAGACAAAAGGGGATATAAGCACTACAAGTCCTTCCCAACACTACTGATCATCTTAACACTCGATAATTTAAACATTAATGAAACCAATAGATGAAAGGTTTATTGCCATCTCTGCAGACAGACAGACAGACAGACAGAGAGAGCAAAAAAAGAAAGGAACAATTGCATCAATGGCTAACCCAGCAAGGATTTTGCTACAGTATACAATCGCCATGGATGAAACAAATGCCGCAAGTCTAAACTACTACCAGAAGTTAATACTGTTGATGTTGATTTCAGACCGATAAGCAAAAATTTAATGCTCAATACTAGCAACACCGATATATCCATCTTCTGCACAACCAAAAGGTTGAATTTTTTTTTTCCCCCTCAATGTTTGATCCCTCTTCACAAGTGTACATTAAATATACCTTCAAGTCCCAGAACAACCGACTAGTTTACAACTTGTTTCCAACAGCAGGTACTTGAAGAAAGTATCGCGAATATTGACAAATAAAGCATTCAGGAATTATGTGTTCTGCAAAAGTCAAATTCTAAGATCGTAGCATACAATTTTAAAAATCAATATAACTTACATTTAACAAAAAGAAGAGCCCAGCCTTTTGGGAATGAATAGTGGAACCGAGTAGCACCTCATCTTCTTCTCAGAGTGATCATAAATACTTTGACAACCAAGGAAGTTCTGAGCAATCTTTCAAGGCAAAAGCAACATCATCACTGCCATCAAAAAATAGAACCAAGTATTATATCAGTTTTTAAATGTATCAAGCCACTTGGAGCTCTTGACCATAATATAACTTCTACTACATTTCCCACAAGAATAATGCTGAAGAAAGTAGCTAAGTATATACTCTTTTTTTCAAATTAATACAAGTCTCCGAAGCTCTATGCTTGAACCTGATAGTCTAATATCAGAGATAATAAGGCAGTAGGAAATGAGAATATAGCTGATGGTCTAAATATCCAAAGGTCATAGTTGATTGACCTTTGGATATTTAGACCATCAGCTAAAACCTGGAGTACCAAATTTATGAAAATTACATCGATGATTTATGAAGTTCCACAGTCTCCTATAAATTTCAAGGGCATCAGCATCATCTTCACCAAATCCGTTAACCATGACTACATTCAGTATCTTCATCAAATCCATTGACAACTAAACCAAGACAAAAATTGGTAGTAGGAAAGAACAAGGAAATGGACTTTAATTAGCTTTTTTTTAATCCTTAATTTGATCGATTCAATTAGCTCCAACATAAGAGAGCATGAAATTTATAATCAGATGATCAAGTAGGCACTAAACACCATTGAAAAACTTGATCCTCATCACTGTCATTATCCATCGCAACCTTTCCTTTGGTTATTGCCCTCTATCAGCATCCTTGGGAGTTCTTATGTAGGATCATCTAATATCTCAAGAACTGTGCTTCGCAAGATAAAAATCTGACAATGGTGTTGTAGGAATACTGGCGGGTGAATTACATGCTAGGTTTAATTTCAGATAAATTTTAAAACTGTCAATAGAACCAACATGCCCAATCTTACGATGCCATAAGCAATCTTGCAGTTAACCAATTTTCATCCAAAATTACATACAATTTTCACTATATAGAACAGACAATGCCATCCTTGTATCCAGCAAGATGACTTGCAACTTCTGTATCAATATTTGGTCCAACCAGGTGAAGGGAGCTTAACTATAATAAATGAGGGTAACATGTTGGCCAAAGACCAGCCTCCCTCAAAACTCATTCAATGTTCTGCAAAACAATATCTACATAATTTTATCTTATCCTAAAAACAAACCAAACTTTTCAAGCAACAGAAGCTAACCTTGGGAAATTGAGCTGCAACTTTTGCAACCTATGCTTTGTGCCTTCCTCACAAAGTATTATTCTACTCTCACCAAGCTTGCAGCTGCAATAAGATCCAGCAGAATTTGGATTATTAATTTTCTAGATAAATGAGCAGGTCCACAAAACAATATGAACAAGTACTTGATATAGCTAACTTGAACGTACAACAACAACTAAAATAATTAGCAATCTTGACATCATAGTTCCACATTTTGTGTCTTCTAATGTTCCAGATCAGAAAAGCTTATATAAGCGACCTAGCACTTGGCATTATTTTGCACAGCTTTCTTTCAGTTTATGACTCCAATAATCGTAACTAGTATGAGAATCAGATGTTAACTTAAACAGGCGTGAAATGACAGATATGCAGTTCTAATAGTGAAGATTCAAATATTAGCTTCTATATCTTACTACAGAAATAAGCACACTTTCATTAACAGTATCTTTTGTAGAATTAGCAGTCTGTTGTGGCATGTGTTTTGTTTTCTCCATCATTTTCCACTTTCACTGTTTTGATACAATCTTTCTGCACTAATAGCATGCAAATTCTTTGTGCAAAGATTAGGAAGCTACATATGCAAAATTTTGATTAATCCTTACCCAACTTTCATCAGCGTATCCCATCCAGGTGATGCTTCCTTATTGCTCGTGCACAAAGAAGCAACAGTGGTAGCCAACTGCAGGAAGGAGATACTGTATAAGGTTAAAGCATAAAGTGCAAGCAGAAAGAATAGCTCAAAGCAGAAGATGCACTATCTGCTTCTCGATTATAAGATGAACTGCAATTGGATTCTAAACATGCTCTTACAAAAGATGGTGCACTAAATGAAAACAACAGATAAAACACCTTGTACTTGCAAATTACTGAAAGCAGTCGACTTGCTGGATATTAAGTTATTAACTAGTGCTGCACACATGAAAAACATACATCTTATTCATCACTCATCAGTATTAACATACTACACTGTTTATCAAGAAGATACAAAGTACTAACACAAATTAAGATGTAGAATAAAAGTCAAAAAATAAATCAATTTTCAATGCAATGAGCTCATCAATAACTAGATCCACAAAATTAAACCTTCTAAAAGCACCAATAAAAAAACAACCAGGAGCAAAAATGAATGGAATAATGAGCATCTTTGTCATAGATCACACTCTACATATGATCTGTGAAAGGTTAGTTCAACTTACTAGAATATCCAGAACTGCCACATCATTCACTATCACAGATAGCCATGAATATATCAACCGATTTTCATACAGAAAGACAACATTATTAAAAAAAAACCATTCACATGAAAGAATAATTCAAAAATATTCACTGCCACAGGGTAAACATAGGTATATTACTAGTATTACTGAGATGTTAAGTCATGTTAATTAAAATATAGAGGTTATTTCAATTTAACACAAAACAAACAGAAAAAGACAGACCTTTTCAAAGTTTGTTTCACCCAATCCACTTCTGTAAAGTTCATAGACCATAGCCACCAAGAAAATTTTGCCGAATCTTGAAGCAGTTTTCATTATCTGTGAGGCAGATAAATAGCAGATTTAAAATGGTATCATGACTTACAGCAAGAAACTATTTGAATCCTGAATATTATTCTTGGGCACATTTTTCAAATCAAAGTAATATCCACCCCGCCATAACTGTGACTAAGAGGAAAATATATGTTCCAAGAATTGAAATTTTTGACTTACTTGAATATGTGGTGCCTGAAACACTTCATGTATGGCAGCCTCTATATCAGCCATACCAACAAGCCGTTTTCCTGGATGTAAACCCAATGAAGCTCAAACTAAGATATATGTGAATGACAAATGTCTGAGATTTTGAAAATTGAAGTGTTAACAAAAAAAAAAAAACATTTAAGCATCCAAGTGGTTTCAACCAGATAATAGATAACCATGTTTTGAAAATTACATAATATAAAGCCTTAACTAGATACTGAGGTATGGATTATGTAAGATGAGATACTTCTTTATTTTTTATTTGCAGAAAATTCAATGCCTACTTTTCCAAGTACCTTCAAAAGAACCATCAAAAGATTCCGATGGCTGTTTGCACAACGGTGATTGCTTGAATTGATAATCTGCTATTTCAGCTGCCCGCCTACATATCTCCAGTGCCCGTCTAGCATCGCCTGACATAGCTGCAACCTGATTGTATATGAAATGGTATGCATCACATATAACAAAAGTGTGAAGATTAAGAATCTGCAGAACTAACTTGGATGCATTGATATCACTAGATGCATTATTTTAGTCCAAAGCACTCACACATTCATGAATAAACACATTCTTTACCTAATTTCATTTTATGCTTCGGCTTATGTTCATGACATACAAATGAATATATCTCGATGAAGTAAAAGTTAGGAGTTACCCCTTTTAGGCTTATGACTCCCAAACCTAGAGAAATGTTAAAGGTCATATGATGGACTGGAAAAGCATAAACAACATCCATCATGATAGCTTAGCAACTACATAATCTATAATGGAATCGAATAAGATCTATGCTCATGAGATCTGACAGAAGTTCTAGGTAGCTGTTGGCATCCTAACCCAACCCTCGAGCTCCAGTGTTTTCTTATTGTCAGCCTAAACATCGAAGGACGAAGGTGATGCTAGGCCGTAACAGATGATGCAAAGTTAGTTAGGTCGCATAAGCATGGATCTTAACCTTTCACAAAGTCACATCATCCTTTATTTTTGTTCTTAATACATGTACGGATTGCATGTTCTATAGTATAAAATGCAGCAACCAATAATGTACTGATCAGCGTCCACATAATGAGTGTGCTCAAAATTCCATACTTCCGATGATAATAACTCTGCTAATTGTTGAGTGCATGCATACTGGCAAATAAGGAATGTGCCTAGAAAATGGTTGCTTGTACATCAAAGAACCCCATATTAACACCATGCCGTCAGACATGTAACTACTAGCATCAGTCATGAACCCACACATCCAAGCATTGAGTTTTAAGTAAACTTCTGACTGATAAGACCTCCAAATGGTGTATGATGGTCATGAGATTACCTTCCTAGAAGCAAACTCAACAGCTTGCTCCTCAAATGCATCAAGGCCTTTAAGACGGCTAGAAATGATTTCTTGTAATTGTTGATAACTATAAGGCCCAAAACATAATCGCTGAATCCCCATTCTGCTTGAAATGCGTGGCAACAGCTTTTCAGGAAGATCCATAGTGTTTGCTATTCCTGAATATAATTTATCAAAAGAAAATATGCATTCACAAAAATTAATTGAGCTGAAAATCAGATAAAAGCAAAAAAAGAAGAATGATAATTTGATACCTATCACAACAAGCTTTGATTGTGGTTTAGTAGGCCAATCAAGAATGTTATACAAAACCTGTGTAAAAGATATAATTTAAACTTTTAATACACTATTTATGAACCAAATTAACTTGAAAAGAATAATAAAAGGCTTCTTCTTCATCCAATATCAGTCTTTGTGATGTTAAAAAGAAATAGATACGTCAATAGCAAGAGTTACCGATTGGTTTCTAGTCAAAAGAAGATCGAGCTCATCTATAAGCAAAACACAAGATCGATGCTCATTGTTGCTGGCTCCACCACCCTTGGAAAAACGATCATTCAAAAGATGAAGAGCAGTTTTCCATCCAACCCTGTAACCACTTAGTGCTTCATAGATTACCTGAGCTTAACGGGCATGTTTAGTTTAATGATCAAGATTGTACAATAAGATCAAATGTCTAGAAGAAAAGCTAAACCATACTTTGTAAATATTCTCTGGAGAAGCTAGTTTCAGACCATTAATATCTACAAAGGTATAGGGCCTCACAGTTCCTGCATCGACCTCCAACCTCAGATTTCTCATTGCTGCAAGGACAGACATAGTCTGCAGTTTGATGCATGTCAAGTGTCAAAAAACAATTAGATTTATGTGGATTACCAAGGCACTGAAATGAAATCAACAGTTGGATCATCTACTTTTGGCAAACTAAACAAAATTAACAGAATGCAAAAGCCACTAAATCAAACTGCCTACCTTGCCAGTTCCCGGAACACCATGAATATAAAGGCAGCGTCCTGAACAATGATCATCAGAAATAGCACCTCTGATGAATGCAGTTATCTCTTCCATTTCTCTGGTGCATAAACTTCAAGTTATAATTAGCCTAAAAAGGGCATTAAAACAAGTGCAAATTAATCAGGTCACGTTTACTTAGTTCTGCAAGGAAGTGATTTGGGCAAAGTTGCTAGAAGCAGCATGGCTTTGGCCTTCTCCAAATCAGTCTGCTTAGAGCATCGTGCATGTTCAGGAATTCTTTTTATACCAATCTTTTGAAGACCAAATGTCCTTCCCTTGCGTATGTTCTGAAAAATAAATATATAGTAAATCATTTGAATAGTATGCCGAAACAGTTGGGATAAATTTGAAAAAGGCATACTGCTGCCGACTCATGTCTCTTCTGAGCAGAATGGATCGCCCTGGCAAGTTCTTCACACTCTGAATCTTCATCTGTATCAGGATCTTTGGAAATTTTCCAATCTTCATCGCTTTCAACTACTTTGTCATTCTAACATGAGATAAATAAAAGAAGCTCAAGCTTCATACATACTAATAACAGTCAGTTTTTTCCAAGATGTCAAATTATTCAAGATCAAGCATACCTCAATGCCATCATCAATATCTGTTAGACGCTTGAAGTTGTGCCAGTGAACATCATACTCATATTCACAATAAAATACATCATCTCCTTCATTGCTAGCTTCTTTATAGGTGTTTGGACTCATAACATAGCAATGCCGAAGGACAGACTCCATCTGCAGACAACCAGAGTTTCAGGTCCTTGGAACAAACAAAGAGTAATTAATGCATGTTATAGGAAGATTTATCATCCAAAATACATATTGAAAAGAAAACGGGATTGTCTAAAAAATGATAAATATCATATAAGTTAACATGGTGGAATTTTTGGGGCTCAAGTGCAAAACAACTAGTGATTTGACTAGGATCAAGTATATTGAGTCCAGATAGCATCTCCTACTTTGTAGAACGCCAATATTGTTCTTGTTCTACATTGCACAATTTGGCTTGCTTTGATCATAATTTACTTTTGATACTGGCACTCAGTCACTCCTAAATTTTGGTTTATTAACTGGCTACGACATTCCACCCAATCATTTTGCCCCTAGTCAAAAGCCACTAGAAATTGAGTTGATTTCTAAGCCAAAAATCATTCTAATATGGTAGAAGGAATCAGTAGATTTAATTAAATATGACTGTTTGGGGTCCTTAGAAATCTTGTTGCAATTCAGAATAGATAAGAGATCGTGAGTCAATTTTTAGTTTGTCAATGGATTTCAATTTTGGGTTAATGAAAAATCTCTTTTCTAGCGAGCCCTATGTGTATGTATTCATTTTAGATTTCATCAGGAATATAGAGATGGACCCAAGTGAAGGAAACAGCAATAGCATTAACCAGGCAAGATATCAAAAGAAAGAAAGGGCAGAGGAGTAGCATTTTATACCTCAATATCACCTAAATCATTTGTGCGGTACAGTTCCCTCCGCAGGTTATGTGGCTGCCTCCCAGCTGCAGTCTCTTCAGGAATTATGTACCACCGACACTTTAGCCAATAGGTACCATCTGGTTCTCTCCACAAGCTGCTCAAATCTCACAAAAAACAGAATGCTATCACTTAATTCGACAAGCACTAAATAGCAGTTTAAACACGAGATAGACCTTAGAAGATGATGCTCGAGGCATCAATATAACTTTAGAACCAACAACGAAACACATATGCAGTCCCCTGGTATCAGGCACTACCTCTCGATTCGAGCAGCCCACAAATCACTAGAAAGGAGCTTCTCCTTGGCAGTCCTCCTCATTTTCCTCCCCTCGGGAGGTTTCGGCAGCTCCACGTCTATACCCATCTTCCGCGCCTGGCAGAACCCACAGATCCAGTCCCCCTCCGGGATCTTCCTTAGCGGCGGTTCCAAGCAAGTGAGATGGAACCCCCCCAAGCAATCATCGCACTCGATCATCACTCTCCTGCCTGTCCGGAAGCAAATCCGGCACTCCTCCACCTCCGGGTCGTCGTCGTCGGACTCCGGCGCCTCCTTCCTCTTCACGTACACGTCGTCCCCCACCTCAAACTCACCGCCGTCGTACACCACCTTCTTGTAGTACACCCGCCCATTCGAAGCTCTGGAGGGTCCGGATCGTCTCCTCCTCTTCGATTCCGGGGTGACGGGGGAGAACGCGGAGGGCGGCTCGGTACACGGCGCCTCATCGATCTGCAGCGACCGCTTGGCCTTGCGGGCAGATCTGGGGATGTCGAGGCGGCCTGCGGCCGGGCCAGGGGTGAGAGGTGATGCAAGGCCGGAAGCGGAGCGGTGCAGGCGGAGGGATCGGCGCGGAGTGGCTGATTCCGGCGTCGCAGGTACGAGCGGCGTGGGTTTGGGCCTCAAGGGAGTAGATCGGGGCTTAGGTTTTCGAGGGGTGGCGTCCATTGCCTCCGTCGTCGATGAGATCGCGAGGAGGGAGAGGGAGTGACTTTTAGGGCTTTGTTTTGGCGGTCAGAGGTGAGCGGCGAACAGGTTTTAAAACACGACGAAAGAGAGAAACGGGGTTTCCCAAGGAGCCGTTTCCCGCGATCGTTTGTGGGATGGAGTCGTTTCGAGAGGATGGGAAATGAAAAGGTTTGCCAAACATGGAAATAACATATACCCCTTCAAATAATGTTAGGATCATTCACGTATACGCACCTCATTAATATCTAACCAAATTTAATTATATAATATTTAAATAATAATAATATTACAAGTATCATAAGTCATGAATCGAACGAAAAAAAAATTTCTTCATTCCTATAAAAGATTACATGTGAAACGTATTTCTTACCTCAAATGCTCATATTTATTTCATTTGAGTCTCTATTCATACAAAAGATTACACGCGAAGCAAAATGTATTTGATAAAATCTTTTTTGATAATTTAGTTTAGTTTGTTCGATACGAAAATATTAATGTTGGCTTTATAGCCATGATTAGTTGACATCATGTTAATATGGTATTTCTAGATGAAACTTTATCATCTCCACACATCATTCATTATATACAACAGGTTATTGGTTCCATGTGTGAATTGTCTATTGTGATCATATTAGATATTAAAATTTAATTAAAAATTATCAAAAACTAACTATATACATCAGTTCAACTTAAATCTAGATAGGTAAATAATATGCGTGATCTTTTCTAAAATAAATTAAAGTGATAACCATATACATCATCAGTTCTACTCGAATACAGAGGTAAATATGAATTTTTTTGACATTTTAAAGAGATTTATGCGTGTGCAATATTGAAAAAAAGGAAATTTCTTTAATCATGGTTGTGCAAGATTAAGAATACATTTAATTTGGTTGTCATCCAGAAGAGTTTTATATACATCAGTTCAACTCAAACACAGAGAGGTAAACATGGAAGTTTTGACAGTCAGAAGCTTTGATGAGTTGATGATTGGGATAGTGAAGGCCTTTGATGAACTCCCACCATGAATGGCCACACCTTTCTTACCATGCTTTCTTTCACCCCACCATTGAACATTAATGCAATCCAAAAGCTTAAGTTGCTAAGTAACAAGTTTGATTTAACTCAACTCTTTTTTATCTTTTATGTAATTTTGATGTAGCTGCTACCTCATCAGCTTCATCTTCTTCCTCCTCTTCTCTTGGTGTTTCATTTGCAGCTGCTCCCTCGTCACCATCACCATCACCATCACCATCCTCTTTCCTCCTCCTCCTCTCTTCTTCCACAGCTGCTTCCCCATCACCATCTTCTTCTTCCACTACTACTACTACTACTGCTACTACTCTTTCTGTTGCTTTTGCAGCTGCTCCCTCAGTACCATC